>MU182652.1:176461-194309 GCA_016904865.1 Pissodes strobi | reverse complement strand
AATAAGTTGGGACCAGGTGAAAGTATCCGAAAGTTGATTGGACGATCAATCAAAACTAACCAATTATATAAAAATTGATTCTAATCTATCGGAACCGTTCAAATGACAAAAATAAGTTGAGGTTAAGTGAAACTAACTAAAAGCTGATTAGACGACTAACCCAAACTTACCAAATGTATTAAAATTGATTATAACGTATCAGAACCGGCTCCAATAAGTAAAATAAGTTGAGACTAAGTGAAAGCAGCCAAAAGTTGATTAGACGACTAACGGAAACTAACCAAATCTATTAAAATTTATTATAACGTATCGAAACTGACTCAAATGACTCAACTAATTGAAACTAACCGAAAGTTGATTAGACAACTAACCAAAACTAACCTCCTTGGCGATAACCTCGATCTGAACTCGGGGTCACGTTCACGCTTTCAAACTGATAACTCCGAGATAGATTCGAGAAAAATAAAAAAATCACTATAATAATGATAAACCCGCTACGAAGTTCCGACTGTCACTCGGGCAGCTTAATCCACCTTCATTGATAGAATAGAGTATATATCGGCTATTTATTAGCAGAAAATGTAATTATTGTCATACCCGAATTCAACTCGTGTACTTTAGCAAATTTACACTGATAATGCCGAGCCACACTTGGGTGCTGCAAAATGAGACTTATACATATTGATAAACCCTAACCCAGCTCGGGCATCGTTTCTTGAAAAAAATTGAAGAAAAAAATGATTTGTCTTCAAAATAAATAGCTAAAGTATATGGTGGTGTGTTAACAATGATATAAAACATATATAATAAGCCAAATCTCTGCCAAACCGCGTATCGTTTGGGAAGGCGTTTTTCCAGAACTTGCTTACCGCCAAGGAGGCTAACTAAATCTATTAAAATCGATTTTAATATATCGGAAACTGCTCAAATAAGTAAAATAAATTGAGACTCGATAAAGAAGTATTGACTTCTATCGGACTATCACTTTTACTGTGCTACTCGCGACTTTTTTTTATTCCCTCTATATATATATATTTTTTATTATTTATTGTGATTTGGGGTAAAAAGCAAACGAACCCGTTTATTTAATTTTACTATATTTTATTTTTATTAAAAATAAAGGCTCCATTTTTCCACTTAACAAGAAATACAATAAAATATTTTAATAGAATATGAATATTTCAAAAACAAACTATTTAAAATTACGCCTAAAAATGAATAATTTAATAAATATATTAAAATTAAAAAAGTCGGTAATATCACAGTACACGTTATAGATGTGAATTATTTTTTATCGATTCGACAAAAACAGAGTGTGAGAAAACCACTTATTTTATCTCTCTTGCGAGACTAAAATTTCATTGACCGTGTCGTGACGCGGCCTTGATAAATCCCTCTCATGCAGCCAAAGAAATATTCACTTCAATAATATTTGCATTCGATTCGCCTTTCAATTCTCGATCTAACGCGGTTAGTTTCACTTACTCTCAACTTGTTTTAGTCATTTGAACCGGTTCCGATGCGTTATAATCAATTTACTTCTATACTTTAATGGGTTTATTAAATATTTACTAACTGTTCTTTAATGAGTTTCATTAAGACAAAGGTTTATAAACAACACAAATGCAAGTTTGCGGCAGTATTAAAGACTACCATGACCATTACAGATTTAAAATTTATATTCTTTTTTGTCAACCTATTATTTACTTATTAGTCTTGGAAGTACTTATTTTTATTGCTATGGCTAACCATAAAAAAATAATGTGCACAACTTACATTTAATGGTTCTTAAGATACTCGCCTACAGCTCACTTCCACCTCTATCACTCGTGTCTTAATAGCTATCATAATGCTTATTACATACTACACTATTATTGTAATTTTTCTTCATAGCACGTGTAGGTGTGTAACAAAAACACATTAAAAGAGATTTGCTATTATTTTGTATAATTTTGTCTTTTAAATACGCAAAAAAAACAATCGTGACGTCGGAAAGACTAACAAAAAAGAGCAAATATGCAAATTTTGAAATGGCTAATATATCCCTAGCCGTAAATTTCGGCAATTTTATTATTTTGTTATTTCCTCAGTGCACAAAAAGGTTTTAAAAAATATTCGAAGACCCCATGAGACGGTATCCTCCGACATAAGGGTTTGTATCACTAACCAAAATATGTTAATATTGTCAGTTTCATTGTTATTCTCATCTTGAAAATGGATGTGATTGTTGATTTTGTACGTTTTACAAACAAAAATTTTTTTGTAAGATAAATTAAAATCAAAAATGGTAATATTTATTGAAAATTTGGACTTGGCGCCCAGGATCTGGATCCACCTCGAATTTTGTGCCATCAAAAAATTATCTGCTCTAACACCATCTGTCAGGATTTCATCCACTTTAGCTATATCTATAGGAAATCTTCATGAGTTTAAACCATGTTATAGTTACAGATCAGGGATTTGACTCAAAGCTTCAGATGACTTCTCTTAAGCAATACCGTGAGGTTTGGTAAGTTTGGACGCAAACTGACTAAAGCTAACTTAAACTATCATCTAACCTAGCCTAAGTTAAATTGAGCTAACCTAAAACAATATTGCTCAAATAGAATAATGCAATCAGTTTTGAAACTGTATATAAACATAATATGACAAGCGGATAAATGATAACCAATAGCATTTGGAGCCTATCACCTGTGAACTGACCTTGAACCGATCTAGATTACATTGGTCGAAACAATGTCTAAATCTCTGAACATGACCGGACAAAACCCTTAAATGATATAGCCCAAGTAGCCAAAAATTGACAGAAGATATCTGACATAACGTAAAAATGGAATAATTAACATGGTTAGAAAATGAGCAGTGGCAGATACTACTTATCAAAATTGACACCCGGCATAGCACAGAATATGAAGTAGCCCGTTTGTTTGAAAAATGACAAGCGACAGATCACATAACTCGAAAAATTATATGAAGTAAGTGAACGAATCTTAACAGATGACGAGGAAGTCAAATTTCTGAAGAAGGTCATCAGCAACCGAAACCTGATGAAAATGTCTGAAGATGTCCTACATTAACCAAAACTTTAAAATTATATAGCCCGAGTGGATAAATCTTGAAATACGAGGTGCAGGATGCCACGCCGTAAAAATTGACATATCCCTATAAAAACAACCTTATTGTTATATAACAATTATAATATTTTTCGAACCTTCAAGAGATATAACACCCTTTTTTTAAAGTCTCGGCAGATTTTACTATGCAGACTAAAGTTAACCGAAGTGAGGGAACTAATAATTTGTCGAAGTCCACATATATTTGGCTATAAATGTAAATCTAATAAGTTCTGCGAAAGTGTCAATTTGGACATTTGAAATCGAATCAAATCACAAGAATCCTATATCCGATTTCTTTACGTCGTACATATGCACCATAAATGTACATAATATAGAGATTTAAATAGACGAAGTAACTGATAATTTTTTTCACTTTTATGTCTTTCATGTCTACAGCCCTCAAAGTTCAACTTTTGAAGTTCTTTAAATTATTTATCATATCTAGTGATATTGTTCCGGGACGCTTCGAGTAAACTATGCACAATTACCATTCGAATTTCGGAGCATCTGGCATAATGCAGTAAATTCGTTATGGTGTGCCGGCTGCTTCGAAATATGGTACATGGAGCCCTTATGGCTAATCTAATGGGAATATTAAATCGCTTACGAAGCTATATATGCATACAAAACTGACTTACGAAATTTAAACGTAAGAAAGGTACTTAGATTTTGAATTAAGTGGGTATACTTAATCAAAGGCAATAATGTAATTGTCTTTGGTATAATGTAACCGTCATACGTGATTTGCCTTTAAATACGAGATTTTTTTTAATAAAATTCATAATTTTGATTTTTGACGACAATCTTTCTAATTTGTTTGTCAAATTGTTTGCCTTTTTGTTCATAACTGCAAATTTATAACATTCAAACAAAAAACGAAATTTTGTTTTAACCTATTAAAGATCTGCAAAAGAATGTATAATGCTTTTTCTAAAAATATATTTAAACCGTGCGTAGTCCATTCGTTAGGATTATATTTTTATAGTTGAGTAAGTTAAATTCCCAAAGTCAGGAAAATGACCATGTCTAAATCAAATCTATTAAGCAATGGCAGAAAAATGCAAATACACTTAGGAAAAATGCCGGAATTCGATCTGGATCAGACGACAAATTCAAAAATGTCGGCTAACACAACGAATTTTCTCCTGCTGGAACATTGCTCACCAATGTTCAAATCAGTCATTTGGTTGTACCTATCCAAAATAAATGGATCAGAGTAAACTTTCAGGAGGTAGGTAGTGAACAAATATTACTCTCCTTGAATTTGTATTTTCGACCTTCTTTTATGTTATACTTTTGGGCAGAACATTCAAGTGTCTCCTACTGTCAACCTAGCTCTATCTCTGACACTTGATTTCACTCTATCAGAATACTCTCTATGGCACACCTTACTTGCATTGGCAGAATGCTGGCGCATCGTACGAAACCGCAGGTAATTAGCCTAACTTTGATATTGATTGTATACGTTTTATTCGCAATCCTTTTTTGAATCATTATTTCTGGTAGTTCAGCACGAAACGATTATGTCCTGAACTTCTTTCTCGGAATAAACCAGTCCAAACAAGAATAATGTATATCATAAAAACCACAACGGATTCATCAACATCCATACACAAAAACAAAGCACTTCAGTAAATGCTCTCCAAAACTTCATTTATAGTCACACAACAGCAGCTCCTAAAATCAAAGAAGTATTCCCAATATTTAATTCCTGACACACCCCAAGCATCAAATTAAACTGAACCGAGCTAAGATGGTTGCCGTCGGTAAACAATTAATGCGGCGTCAGATGGTGCCCATTTGGACTCAACTTAGCAACTAGCATTTGCCAATTGCTTCTGAATTCTGCCACACACACCATGCGAACGTTGGATCCAGTATTGGAAGCCAACATTTGAGACTACTTGTCGCCATTTTCACGTCCATTTTATGCAGATTTCAGTTCTGACGGTCCATTTTTTGAACTGCATCTTTTCTTTTTTGAAATACTCAAAATATGCCTCTATTTCGATTTGCTCGGGATTTGTATCGAAAAAAGAAAATTGATGACACTCTAACGATTGGCAATGCTGCGGGCATCGTTTGTTTTATCTTGTGCAAAATTAGTGTAACAACAGAAAAAAAGGAGAAATTTATACACATACCTTTGGCCGCGAATATGAAAACAAACCAAAACTATCAATAATGAACTTAAACATCATTTGAAATGAACCACTCGCGTAGCCATTCATCGAATGCTGCTTCCCCCATTTGAAGCATTGTTTGACGCAGGTCCAACGTTGGACGCGTGAAATTCTATGTTACACGGCCACACGATGCTACAAAAAATATCGATGTGGCCATCGTTGGAAGACATTTGACACACCGTGTGGTGCCGGCTTTAGTCTAATGCTGCAACCACATCCGAGTCATAAACATTTCGTGAAAATTACGTCCAGAAATACAGGCCTTTTGTTGCACATTAATTACTCGAATAAACATTGTGAAACTTAGGACGTTCACATCTGACTGCCGGCCGGTAAAGACGCGAGCAAAAAATAGTCCGATAAAAAGTGTTTATTCGCAAATTCCGCGTTTATTCTTAACGTTATTAGGCTTGCTTTACTGCGGTAAATAGTAAAGGCCATTTACAGCGTATTTCCTTAACGTTTCTAGTCGCCGGGGACGTAACCCCGGCATTTACCCCCATGGGGGACTACACGGAGGATGAAGATGTAATGTCTAATATCTCAATGGAATCTAACCCCAAAAGGAAGATCTCCACAACCTACATGAAAAAGATACGTAACCGATGCAGCAGCTATGCTGAAATCTGCGTACAGTGTCGTCTGTTCACAGAGAGCCTTAAAAATCTCGACGACTTAAGCAATAATGATGCCTGCAAATTATCAACCAAGATTAGACAACATTTTAGGGATACCCACCCTACAGGAATCAAACGCAACGCAACCGTAACAGCTAAAATCGACACAGGGAAGAAGAAAGCCAGTCCCACAAGCATACAAAAACGCCGACACGGCCAAAAAGATCAAAGTCACCTTGACTGACCGCCAAAAAAAGGGACAAAAACATCAACACTTCTTCAGCTACGAAAGAAACGAATTCCTCAGACGACAAACAAGAAGGCGTCTCCGCTTTGATGGCCCCGCCTCCTCCTCCGCATCCTGTTGCCCTGATACCAGGTGGCGAGAAGGACCCATTTAAAGTATTTTAGGGTGAATGTGCGTGACATGAGCCAACCCCCTGTGACCACCCAGAATCAGTATCAACCCCTACAGGGGTTAGATACAGAAGAAGAGGACAATGTGAGCGTGGCTTCCACTACGGTATCCATCGGAGTGAAGCGAGCAGTAATGCCAGCAAGCCAAAAGCACCCCCTAAATCGAAACCAACCCCCGTGCCACCTATCGTCATCAAGGGTAGACCATCGTCAACTCAGAGACGATCTCAAAAATATGCATATTTCACGGTACGAACTCAAGTACACGAAAAATTCCGTTATCGTGTACTGCGATAACGGTAATGATTACCATATACTCCGTCGCGCCCTAGAACAAGAGCGCACTGAGTATCATACATATGCTATCACACAGGATAAGAGAAGGGCTTTCGTGTTACGAGGCCTTGATGGAGACGTCAAAACAGAAGAAATCAGAGAAGCGTTATGCGACGAATATAACATCCGCCGTAAAAACATCTATGAGATGAGTAAAACTCGCACCCCGATGTATCTAGTCATCCTGGGAACGGATTTCACTATTCGGCGATTAAATCAGGAAATAAAGACCCTAATGAGCGTCAGAGTTAGCTGGGAAGCTCGCCGTGCAACAAAGCCCGTACGGCAGTGCAAGCAATGCCAGCAGTTTGGGCATGCAAAATCATACTGCAATAGGAAAAATGTGCAGGACAGCACGAGATCACGCAATGCACTCAAGATCTCATTAAGTGCGTGAACTGTGGCGGACCTCATCGGTCAATAGATGAGGAATGCCCAGTTTATATGTATAAATTGAATATCATTCAAACCAACACCAAGGCGAAACCAGCAAAACAAGTATTTCGCCCTGCGCCTCCCCCAGCTAGCCCCGCTTGGAGACAAGCGGCACCGATGAGCCAAGCAGACGGCCCACGGGGCCAAGGCCTACGCAATGGCCAATGATCCGAAGAAGAGTTCCAGCAACAATTCCCACCCCTGAGAACCAGACAGACCCAGATCCGGGATAACCAGCAGCACTCTAGCAATGTAAAACAGGTTAGTGGTACTGCTCGCGCTAATTGTAATATCCCTAACAATATACAAAGCCATGTAAATATTTCTAATGTTATGTCCGACTTGAACGATGTAGTTACAAAAATTAACTCTCTTGTCAACCTAGAGCAATTGTTTCAAGCACTTGATTTTTATGCAAATATGCTTGAATCGTGTCGATGGGATAAGGCTTCGATTATCCAAGCCACGATACGATTATTTACGAATGAATACAATCGTTTCGATGTGTAAATGCTACATATCGCAAGTTGGAACTGCAATGGTATCAGGTCAAAACTGGGCGAGTTTCGTAATTTTATGCATACAACCAATTTTCAGATTGTCTTCCTCTTAGAAACACGTTTAGATCCTAACTTTTCGTTTAAGATTAGGAACTATAACGTCGAGCGTTCTGATAGGCCTGATCGAAATGGGGGAGGAGTGGCCTGCCTCGTACATAGGTCGCTCTGCTATAAAAGGTACCCAAACCTTAGATCTCAAATAGAACACGTCTGTATGGAGACAGAGAGCGGTCTACGTATCTGTGGCGGGTACGCGCCCCCGGATCTCCGCCTCACTGCACCTGACCTTTTTGCTTTATTACCGCAGAACAGAGTATCCCTGTTGATAGGGGACTTAAATGCCACGCACGTCGAATGGGGCGGCGTAACTAACACCAGGGGTAGATTATTTAAGAGAATAATCGAAAATAATACGGAAATGTCCTAACACAGAAGTCCAAATCCTACCTATCTACGTAGTGACTCGTTCCTCGACATTGCTATTTCCCGGGGAGCGATTAGAACAACGCAACTTCAGGATATCAATGCTTTAAACTCAGATCATCTCCCAATCAAGATTGGATTGTACTGCAGGGTCCCTGTATTGCCAAACGATACCGTCGTTTCGTAAAAGAATATTGATTGGCGAGAGTTCCGAGCTAGGCTAAGCGAACTAACTATCATCCGTGAGCAAATAGTCACTGTACAGGGTCTCGAGCGAGAGGTCGCAACTCTTATATCAAATATCCAGCGCATCCGTGATGCAATGTGCTCTAGGGTGGCGATTCGTCCTACGGCAGAATCCCTTCCCGCTGCAATCCTTGAACTTATCACTTACAGAAACGGCTTTCGACGTAGATGGCAGAGAAACCGGACACAAATGGGATCCGCTCATATCAATGCTCTGACGGAGGAAATAAGGGTTAAAATCCGGGAGCATCGCGACCAAACATGGCTCGAGTATATTAATAGCATGAGTAGGGAAGATGGATCGTTGTGGAAGTTAGCCAAGCGAGTCCGAGGAGGCTATACGCAAATCCCTGTCATAAAACACAGGGGTCATGACATCATGAACGACATAGGGAAAGCGGAAGCCTTCTCGGACTACTTGGAAGATGTCTATAGCGAAGCTCCGGACACCCTACCGGACCAAGGACGCTTTAGTCACATTGCGAATGTGTTTAGACAACAACCCTATCCTCCGCGGCAGTTCTTGATAAATTGAGAGTCACACCGGCGGAACTCCGCAAAGCACTCTGTCATCTCTCACAAAAACGGAATTAATTATTATTTCTCGCAATAGAAAGGTCATTGCAACTACCCCTTTATTAATAGGCAACACCGCCATCCACCCTAAAAACAAGGTAAAGTACCTCGGCCTAACCTTCGACAGCAAATTAAACTTCAGTAAGCACATTGAAGCTGTCGTAGGGAAGAACGAGGGTATAAAGAAGGGACTGGGCCTCCAGATAGCAGGAAGATCATATTTAAGCCCTGCAAATAAGCTTATACTATATCGTGCAGTCATAAGACCAGCGCTGATGTATGGTGCCCCGGTGGCAAAGTGCCATAAAAAGAAATTGCAAGTACTTCAAAATAGTTACTTAAGGGCAGCTTTCTCTCTAACCCTACTGGATCGAGTCAGAAACGAAGACCTGCATGCGTGGGCTAGAATCGAAATCGTCGATGAATATATCGATAACCACGCACGTAGGTACGGATCTGTAAGACAGATCCGAGGATCGGCATAAACAGCGCACATTGCCGACACTAGATACAACCCTGTACGCAGTACACCTTACGGCACCTTATATCGGGAAATCACGTTATTCTATAAGCAACTTATGCCGCCATGACTCTAGTCCCTTCAGGAATAGAGCCACTACATCAAACCACCCTGATTTGTACTCCTTTTAACTTTCAAAAGCAATCTTCTGAAAATTAAAAAGTCTGATGTACCAGGAGCACAGAAGCCGACCAGCGGGAAACCGCGGCGGCTACCCGTGTTCGAACATGGGGGCGTGGCTTGCTTGACGACTTTTTCGACATGTAAATGCGCAACCATCGCCGCATTTAGCTCACTTGATTTCTGCCTAGGGAAGCGTCCATGTCTTAGTAGTCGACACCGCGGGGGCTCGAACAGCGCGCCTTGATACCACTGCATCCTTACAGGAATCGACTTAACTAAGTCTTCACTTGTAAATATTCTATGTTAGCTTTAATTATTGTTGTACAGTGTGATGTCTTTTTAGCTATGAACCCCAGCTCTCGAAAAGCATTTAAGCAGGGTTTTTTTAATCAATTTTCCCTGCATTTTCGCCAGGTAATAATATTACTTACAGAAGACTGTACAGCTTCTCTCTTAGCTTTCGCTAATCACTTTATCGGTAACGACTTTGACAGGGTAACCCAAGTAAAGATCACAATAAAGCAGTATCACGAACCCTAGACCTAAATAGGTGTTAAAATCAGCCCCCCTACGGGTGCCTATCTGTTGGCCACGGTGCTGATGTAACAGCTCCAGGCGAAACAACAGTTATAGTTTTAGTATTAGGTTACTTTACTGGCATACTTATTTTAGGCTTAGTATTTTCATGATGTTAATATTGAAATAAATAAATGATGATGATGATTGTGAAACTTAAAGATTATACCAATGAATGCTATGGGTAACTCTTATAGTAGTCACTGATGCTTAGATTATAGTCTCTTAAATAAACAGTATACAACAAGGGCGCTTAAAATAAATTCAATCGTGTTTCAATGAACAGTATATATTTCAGTAAATAGTAGATATATAAAAAAATATTATTAAAGACGTAATCGGTCGAATAGTGTTTAAAAGGCAAAAAAAAAATCCTGATCAATCCAATCATTGTGTATTGCTCAACTCTTAGCTTTCACTGGCTTATTGGCCCCATCTCGGAGCTTATCACTTCTGGCCTCTCTTCTATTACATCTGAAATCGTCCAAATTATTTATACCGAGTTCTTGTTCAGAAAAGTATTTATGTAAACAACAAATTTCTAATTAGCAAGTAAAAATTTATTAAATAATTCATAGTTCATTGTCCAAAATTTACGAGTGTCATCAATAAATCAAATAAATATTACTTATACTTAAATATTACTTATAATAATGATTTTCCACCAAGTAAAGGCCTCCTCAGGGTTATTATTATAATAAAATACCCGATGTTTGGGGGCGCCCAAACTAAAAAAGAAGTCTGCAGACACAAATCAAATAAGTCACTAAATTATGTCCGGTTCTTTTATGGCAGAGAATAATCTAATTAGGATACCAATATTACAAGCACTACGATCCATAAAGTCAGCTTGCAAATATGTTCGTTACACGTATTCACCCTATTACTTTTGTGCACCATAATATTGAACAATATTGTATTCAAAATTTCCAGCATCTGGCAAGGGCTAGTAGAATTTAGATAGCGTACCAACTGCCTCACAATATCGAACAGCGAACCTTAATGGTTGTTCTAATGGGAATATCAAATCATACAAGAAGCGAGACATGCATACAAAACTGCATAAGATTATCGGTTTATTCAATTTCAGAGTAAAGAGACCTACTTATTAAGTGGATATATTATTTTTTTCACTGCAATATGTTAGGGATATTTTACTTACCTTGTACCTATACCTAATGAAGACAATTATTAGAGATTGTTATTTTCATCTCCAAAAGAGACAAAAATGAGGAACTAACGGGACCACTCAGACGTTTTATGCCCTATAACTAGTAAATTATTTGGCACTGGGAGCGAATGTAATATTATCACATATTTCAACTTGATCTAACTTTTTTATGAAAAAATGTTTAATAATTAATTTCGTAAAATTGTATAGATGGCATCTATTCAATGTATCAATATAACGAAGTTTGCTAATCGATTTTCTAAATCATATTAACCCGAGCATTAACCTAAAACTCTACTATACCATTCACTATAAAAAAGAAAATCTAACAAACTTTAATATTACCATTAGAAGTTAAATGATTTAAAAAACGAAATTTACACAAACAGATATTTGAATTTTAATTCAAATTACAATAGTTAAGAAAGGGGCTGAAAATGAAAATATGGTAGAATGAAAATAATTTGCAATAACAAAAGTTTTAATGCTGAAAATTATTTTTTTTTTATTAATAGTAACTGCCATTATTATTTCTATACACATATTTTGTGGAATTTCAGCGACCTAATCTAAGACACCATAAGAATAGACTCATTACATTCTTATTGTACCTTATTTATGCCTGTTCGATAAAATAAAACGAACAGATAACCCATTTAACATTGCTATGTTGAAAATGTGTGTCATAAATTCCGCGATTGTGAAAGTGTATGGAACAGCCTAATTACAAAAAAATTGTTAAAAGTACTGGTTCTCAAATGATGAGGCTTTTAGAGCGAGGTGTTAACCGAATGCGGAAATCCTCCGCCGCGCCGTTGAAAACGTATTTTTACACAAATTTTCCTACGATCACCTACGAAAATTACACAGAAAGTACCCTTAAGTTTTTAATATCACACGCATATGAAATACACTTATAAACTCTAGTGTTCAAAATACTTCTCCTGTGATCCTCATCTGAAGGTGTCAAATCAAAAATGCTGTCATATTGATACTAACCCAGACTAACCAAAACTATCTGCCATCTGTTCAAATCGAGTGATGTTGAAAACACTTTCCAACAAGCGAAGCGTGTTGAAAAAAGTTTTCACACATCTGTGATATAAGGCATTTTTAGCCAAATGAAATGTGTTTTTTTTGTCACATCGATACGATTTGCTCATTTACTTACAAAATTGAACATTTCACTGTTTTTTGATAAATGCCTGCTTATTTTTACTTCAAACTCAAATATTTTTATGGTTGTTATTCAATACTAAGGCTTAAAATAATGATCATCACATCTTGCCATTGCTTTGAATAATTGCAAAAATTGCCTTAATACTGAAAATTATTTTTTTTTATTAATAGTAACTGCCATTATTATTTCTATACACATATTTTGTGGAATTTCAGCGACCTAATCTAAGACAACATCAGAATAGACTCATTACAATCTTATTGTACCTTATTTATGCCTGTTCGATAAAATAAAATGAACAGATAACCCATTTAACATTGCTATGTTGAAAATGTGTGTCATAAATTCCGCGATTGTGAAAGTGTATGAAACAGCCTAATTACATAAAAATTGTTAAAAGTACTGGTTCTCAAATGATGAGGCTTTTAGAGCGAGGTGTTAACCGAGTGCGGAAATCCTGCGCCGCGCCGTTGAAAACGTATTTTTACACAAGTAATGTTCCCTATTTTCCTACGATCACCTACGAAAAGTACACAGAAAGTACCCTTAAGTTTTTAATATCACACGCATGTGAAATACATTTATAAACTCTAGTGTTCAAAATACTTCTCTTGTGATTCTCATCTGAAGGTGTCAAATCAAAAATGCTGTCATATTGATACTAACCCAGACTAGCCAAAACTATCTGCCATCTGTTCAAATCGAGTGATGTTGAAAACACTCTCCAACAAGCGAAGCGTGTTGAAAAAAGTTTTCACACATCTGTGATATAAGGCATTTTTAGCCAAATGAAATGTGTTTTTTTGTCACATCGATACGATTTGCGCATTTACTTACAAAATTGAACATTTCACTGTTTTTTGATAAATGCGTGCTTATTTTTACTTCAAACTCAAATATTTTTATGGTTTTTAGTCAATACTAAGGCTTAAAATAATGATCATCACATCTTGCCATTGCTTTGAATAATTGCAAAAATTGCCTTAATGCTGAAAATTATTTTTTTTTATTAATACTAACTGCCATTATTATTTCTATACACATATTTTGTGGAATTTCAGCGACCTAATCTAAGACAACATAAGAATAGACTCATTACAATCTTATTGTACCTTATTTATGCCTGTTCGATAAAATAAAATGAACAGATAACCCATTTAACATTGCTATGTTGAAAATGTGTGTCATAAATTCCGCGATTGTGAAAGTGTATGAAACAGCCCAATTACATAAAAATTGTTAAAAGTACTGGTTCTCAAATGATGAGGCTTTTAGAGCGAGGTGCTAACCGAGTGCGGAAATCCTCCGCCGCGCCGTTGAAAACGTATTTTTACACAAGTAATGTTCCCTATTTTCCTACGATCACCTACGAAAAGTACACAGAAAGTACCCTTAAGTTTTTAATATCACACGCATGTGAAATACACTTATAAACTCTAGTGTTCAAAATACTTCTCCTGTGATCCTCATCTGAAGGTGTCAAATCAAAAATGCTGTCATATTGATACTAACCCAGACTAGCCAAAACTATCTGCCATCTGTTCAAATCGAGTAATGTTGAAAACACTCTCCAACAAGCGAAGCGTGTGGAAAAAAGTTTTCACACATCTGTGATATAAGACATTTTTAGCCAAATGAAATGAGTTTTTTTTTGTCACATCCATACGATTTGCGCATTTACTTACAAAATTGAACATTTCACTGTTTTTTGATAAATGCCTGCTTATTTTTACTTCAAACTTAAATATTTTTATGGTTTTTAGTCAATACTAGGGCTTAAAATAATGATCATCACATCTTGCCATTGCTTTGAATAATTGCAAAAATTGCCTTAACCACAATGCAAGTCTTTTACTCTTCTTACGTGGAATGCTCCAGGATACACGCGGCTGTACGCTTTACTATGGTGATATTGGTACTGTTCTTATACTCATTCGATGCAGCTTTGTATTTGAAATAAAATGGCTATGACACGCAGACATGTCAAATTTTCGACTTATACTATTCTTATTCTTACCGCTTTAATTAAAAGTACTTAATAGCATAAACTAACATATAATTAGATATTTGGACAGACTTGCAGATAAACTTAAGGGAAATGGTATTTTATTCTAATCTTATCTAAAATAAAAACATCATATATTAGTGTTTTCGTGTGCAATGATTTTTATTACTTAACTGAATTTACACCAAAATCCCATTATCAATTTTTTCTTGAATAATGGAACTTTGTCGTTACATACCTAAATTTTAAATAAGGTGCCTGGTAAATTGTAATACTTAAAACCGTGAATCTCTCCCTAGTAATAGACTATTGTCACTACATATTATAATAAAGTGCCTATGGCTAGTGCAAAGTGCAAATATGCAATAATAGCAACATAGATCCTTTGCTGGGTGGTCGAGATCATATATTGCGTATAGGTCTCAAAATAACTTATGTGATTGATTTGAATATTTGACTACCAGTTCGTGATGAGATTTAAGTACAAATACTAGATTTATCGACTATTTTACATGACTTGTGAAATGCATGAATTAATGTAATATTTAAAGCGTTGCCTGGTTGAGGTAAATTTTGCGTTGGTTTCTGTTAGTTTTTGTAGGTAGCGCTCCCGGAACGCACAAGGCGAGCGTAGGGCAAGGAATGAAATATTTGAATATTTCTAGGCTGTGATCAACAGAACCTATTAGTTCAGCTGCTACAAAAACCAAAGTGATTCTCCCCTTAACTCTTACTCAGATTCATCAGAGTCAAGCCTTAACTTAAAAGAAGTTACAGAAGATGATAGAACCAATGATGGAGAATAAAGCCACTAAAATAATAATGACCACCGACAGTGTGTATGTCTGTTTTTTTCCTATTTTACCTCATGAAACACATCTTAAAAACTATCTGAGAAAACTCTATAAAACCAAGTCATTAAACACTTAATGACCAAGCAGTAGTGAATTTTCAGCGGTTTCTAGTGAGAAATATAGCATATTTTTCCATAGTTCTTAGGTAGCCGATATTCCTCCGTATTCTAAAATTTGTTTCTTTTTTTTGCTTCCTAGATTTCAGAGCTTTTACTTCAAATATGTTTTCATAATTTATATAAAACAATCACGTTAATATGCTATTTGGGAACTTTCTGGTCTATTGGGATCAGAGCTAGAATATTACTGTAATAGTTATTCAGTAACCTGGTTTCATAATCTTGTTTGGCATTAGCGATGCTCAGAATTGGGACTATCGCAACACCAACACCACTAGATAACCTCGGTTGTAGTTGTGCTTAAATAGAAGCTGTGTTATTACATGACATGGGCCGATATTCATACAGATTTGAAGTCTTTGACACTTTGCTCTAACCTACAAACTGATGGGTGCTTAATCTGTGAGACCCGCGTTTCGATAAACGTATGGAATAAAAACGCCAAATCGTGGTTTTTGTTGTAATTCAGATAGTTTTTAAAAATTGAGTTTTAAAAGTAAAAATACAAACAGGAGTTTTTATAATTTGTTTTATTAAAGAAATGCATTTAACATTAATAATAAACATTATCATAATTAAAAAAACAAATGAAAAAAAAAATGCAGATATGCATAACGTTAAAAATTACCCTCCACTTTTAGACAGGAAAACTTATTATTATTTAATTTGCTATAATATTCTTAACCGATTCGTTTTAGCCCGTTTTGTTGCTTTTGGTTATTTTTAGTAAGTTTTGGTTAGTTATTCAATCAACTTTCGGTGAGTTTCAGTTAGTTCCAATTTATTTTAGTCTTTTGAACGACTTCGATACGTTGTAATCGCGGTAAATCTTTTTGGTTAGTCCTATTAATTTACTTTGGTTTTTGTAACTTATTCCGATACGTTTTAGTCCGTTTTGGTTAATTTTGGTTAGTTATACAATCAGCTTTCCGTTAGTTATAGTAAGTTTTAAGTTATTTTAGTCAGTTGAACCAGTTCTGATACGTTATAACCAATTTAAATGTTTTTGGTTAATTGTAGTAACTAGCCAAAATTTGGTTAATTTAAGTTGGTTTCAACTTACCTTACTATTTTTAATTTGTTCCGATATGTTTTAGCCCTTTTTTGTCGTTATGTTTACTTTTGTTCGTTCGATCAATTTTCGATTAATTTCAATTAGCAATTTTCGATTAATTTCAATTAGCATTTTATTTATTTTAATCATTTGAAGCGATTCCGATACCTTACAACCAATTTTAATGTTTTTGGTTATTCTTGATTAGTCGCCAAAATTCGGATAATTTAGTTTAGTTTTATCTTACTTTAATATTTTTAATCTCTTTCGATACCTTTTAGCCCGTTTTGGTGCTTGTAGTTACTTTTGGTTAGCCATTCAATAAATTTTCGGTTACTCTCAGTAGTTCCAATTTATTTTAGTCATTTGAACCGGTTCCGATACGTTATACCGAATTTAAATGATTTTGGTTAATTTTATTTAGTCACAAAAATTCGATTAATTTGAGTTAGTTGCAACTTACTTTAATATTTTTTAATCTGTTCCGGTACGGTTCAGCCCTTGTTAGTGATTTTAATTAGTTTTGGTTAGTGATTCGATCAACTTTCGGTTACTTTCAGTAAGTTTCAATTTATTTTTTGTCAGGGGTTAGTTTTGGTTAGTCGCCAAAATTCGGTTATTCTGGGTTAGTTAAACTTACTTTAGTATTTTTAATCTATTTCCATACGGTTTAGCTCGTTTTAGTGCGTTTGGTTACTTTTGGTTAGTCGTTCAATTAACTTTTGTTTGGTTTCAGTTTGTTTCAATTTATTTTAGTTATTTGAACCGGCTCCAAAGCAATATAATCAAATTTAAAGTTTTGGTTAGTTTTGGTTAGTCGCCAAAATTTAGTTCGTTTTGATTAGTTTTAACCAACGTTAATTATTGCAACCTGTTCCGATTCGTTTTAGCCCGTTTTGGTGCTTTTGGTTAGTTTTGGTTAGTCGTCCAATCAACTTTCGGATCGCCTATAAACGTTGTGTGATGAACTAGTGTGGTGATCCCTTTTTAAATGTATGCTGAACACGAGTGTTACTATTTAAGAATGTTTATAATTTAACTAGGGTCCTCCTGTGGGATAGAATTCTTTCCGTGAGATAGAATTTCCTCCTTTTGGGGCTGACATCCGTCGGCGGTCTTTTGATGCTGTCCTAGCCGTACAGCGACCTTTTTATCAAGGTGATATGACGACATGGTGGATACCTGTATTAACAGGAAAGGCCAGTGTCTGCAAATCTACCAGATACAAGTAATATCAATTTTCTTTTATTTATGAATCTTTATAATCTATATTTTCATTATTCACCATTTTAATTAGGAAGTTTACATTTTTTTAATTTTCACCTTAATGATAG
>MU182652.1:160822-171461 GCA_016904865.1 Pissodes strobi | reverse complement strand
TAGTTTTGGTTAGCTGCAAAAGTTCGGATAATTTGAGTTAGTCTTACTTTAATTTTTTTAATCTGTTCCGATACGTTTAGTTCTTTTTGGTGCTTTTCATTACTTTTAGGTAGTTTGGGTTAGTAGTTCATCACGCATATGACATCATGTGTGGAAAATGTAGCATGCACTTTTTCGCAATTTGATGCCCCATTAGAGCAAAACAGAAACATTTTCAATGTTAAAAGTACTACGGCAGACGTAGCGCGATGATACTGCATATACCAGTATGACTTGGTACCCGATCCAGGCCCACAATTGAACTGTGTTGTAAAATTGCGCTGATAATATTGGCGAAAACACATCCCATAATTTGTACTCATGTTGTAAAATGTGATGTATGAAGGTATGATATTTAATCCCTTTAAGGAACGTAAGCAAAGGATCTTGTTTTGCTGATGGAAATTCTCACAAATGCAGCCAATCATTTGAGAAATGCACCCGGTTAATTGGCTATGTTAAAGAGGACGCCAAATAAGTCAGCTAGAGTAGTGGAGGACAACTCCGTCCGCAAAGCCATCTCCGAAAACTGACGATTTCGCAGAAAATGTGAGAGAAATACTCGTAGCGCGAGTAATGAAGTGCTTAGACTTTTAAGAAGCTTAATAAATTTACTTTACTAGCTTAATTTGTCCTTTTTATATTTAAATTCCCACAATATTTCTCAGGTACTTACTTTGAACCTTCTGCTTTATACATGTTTTAATAGATGAATCAAGTTACAACCTGTCAAATAAATTATTTTAATAGGTATTACCTTTATTTATAATGTTTTCGAATTTAGTATACGTTACTAATTTGTATAACTTTATTACATAGTTTTATTCATTTGAATCACGTATTGAAAATTACCTTAATAGCCCTTTGAAATATCGTGTATCAAATAATAACCGAGGAAATAAGTTTGCATCAGCTAATACTTTTTGAATCTCCCCTCACAGACTGCTCGCTGCTGCAGGTGGAGTAAAAACTAATTTTTTTACCGTGCTGCGGCTTTTGCGTTTGATCCAAAAACATCAAACGATTTTTGCTAAGTGAATCTACTCGATATTATTTGTACTCTGACCAAGGGAAGCGGCATTGTCAGATTGGCATGTAGGAACTTCAGAACCGGTTTTTAATGGATCAAAAACGGAGAAAATAACTGCTTAGTGTTTCAATTCGGTATAAAAAAAAAGTATAGAATTATGGTGACACCCTGGAAAAAACAAATCAATTGGTCCGGTCTCTCGTTATTTACTAGTTTCTCGCATTTTTCTACAGTAACTAGTAAACATTAAATTTAGCAACGCTATGTCTATCGTCCTCAGAATGTAATTCAATGTTGGGTGAAAACCCTGTTTATGTCCTGAGGGCGACGATGTAACAAACCCGAGGGCCTCTGGCCAGAGGGTTTAAAGTAATCAATTATGTAAATGGTATCTAAGGTATAAAAACTCAATAATGTACTGGTATGACATAAATAACTATTATGTATTCTTATGACTAATTTTTAAAAGTATGAGTTTATGCAATGTTCGCTAATAGTTTTAGATAAATATTCACACAAATACACAATAAAATTTAAAAAATTTTCACCTCATCAAAAGGGACAGATCATCAAAGTCGCTGATATAAGGAAATTGCAGTTGAAAACAGTATTCAAATAATCTACCGTATAGACAATACACAAAGCATGTTAATCGAAATACATACATATTTCATAAAAAGCATATTCATTAATACAATATTGAATCACTTGAAATTAATAGTCAGAATGTAATACAAACAATAATAAGTGAATTCAAGTTATGCCTACCATATGTACTTACTTAAAATTAAAAATCAATAATCATAATCATTAGAAAAAATTCAAATAAATGTCACAGTTCATTATATAAAAACAAAACTATATTTAATGTCTGATGAGGCACAGACTTTTACAAGATAAGGGGCGAAGCAAAATAGTGCATTTTTCAACTTCAACTCTTAATCCACAGAACATGCAAGGAGCCTCAGCAGCCATGATGCGGTTTGTTTTGTCTCTATTAAGTGGCCCACTGATTCACTCCACTCCGGACACAAATTAACGTTTCAGTCACAATATGAATGCAAAAGTATATCTTTCAAGCAAAAATTTGCGAAATTATCACAAAAAATATAAGAAAACAGCAGCAAGCCAAACTAAAAACATCCTAAAATGAAAACATGGTGTAGTGCACTATACACCTAAACACGATATGTCAGCTTATGACAGTTCGTATACTACGTCACGTGTGGAATTTATATGTAAAATACAGGGAAAGTCTGCAACACACTTGATGTCACGTTTTTAATTTTTCGAACGGCTGACATACCGTGTTTAGGTGTATCGTAGTGTAGCGTAACGTACTGAACTGTCATAGTCCAACTTGTCGATGTCATCTAGCTTCTAACGATGTATTCTATGGGTTATACAAAGACATATATCATTTGTTTTTGCAACAGCGTCGACACGACTTAGGCTCCAACTACAATCACCGTTGGTAATGCTAGATAAAGAGAGCGCTGTACGAAAATGCATTAAGTAAAAGAGATGGTATGATGGAACAAATTTTCTATTTTACTTAACTGTCTCTCCCTTGTCTCTGATCTAGTCAAATTTAATTAAGTTTAAAAGTAAATAAAAATCAAAGTTAAATTATTGGAACCCAATTTGATAATCGGTGATTTTCGAAGAGAGTACTTTAAATAGGTTTGCTGCCATTTGTAGTGCCCTCTACGGTACTTTGCATTTCCTTAAGACGTTATCGCCTTTTGCACCCAATTCTCTCTTTCTTTTTAAATATATAGTAGAAATGTCGAATGATGCGCTGCGGCCATTTTATTGTCACCTATAAGTAATAAGGCACCAAACACTGGGTAAAAAGGCATTCATTTAGAATTTGAAAATTGGAAATAGTGGTATAAAAGAGCAAAATTGCAAAAATTGCAAAATTTTAATTTCAAATAAAGAATATGAAGAGTAAAAATCTTAACTTTTTAATACACTGGTGAAAATATTATACTGCAATATGCTATTTCTTAATACAAACACATTACTCGATCTCAGTCAATCAACTTTTATTTTGGCTATTAATTTACTTACCCGATTAGTACTACATGTTATGTACTACATAGTTTGTCATGTACTGTTACTGTAGCACACTCGATCCGCGTATACAGTACCCTATCGAGGATTAGGATATTAACCCTGCTGGTGGCTCGAGCTAGTGTCACTAGGGAATTGTTGAAAATCGCTATCAATGCTCATTCAAATTAGCTGACAATGATCTTTGTTTAATTACTGTTTAGGTAGGTTATGTGTATTTAATGCTATTTACAGGCAAACATTAATAAAAAGCCTTTCCTTTCGTTATCTTTATAGAGGGACAAAACAAGACAGTCAAGACAGTTTATATAATGATAAATACAATTTTTAAGTTAAGTTACGAGATAAGGGGTATAGAACTAAAACCAGCAGTGTCCACTTTTTGGCGAAATTGAGTGAATGGTGGATTATATATCTTTATAATTATGTCTACAAGCAGACCAAATATTTTGTAGCAAATCCCTTAATATTCCATTTGTATTTAGTATTAAAAATAAGGTTCAGTTGCAGAACCAACAATCTCCGTCGTTCAGCGTGAAGCAAAACTAGCAATCCCCACTTCGACCAAACACATGCGTTGCAACCTGTTTTAACGCCGAATTCTCGTAAATAGACATTATTTTATTTTTCCTGAGGCTTAATCAGAAGCACTAAGTCGTATTCTGTTTACCACTCTAGATTTAAAGAAATAATTTGGTGTTTGTTAATATTGTGTGGTATTAAACCATAGTTAGTGTAAGTAATGGGGAGTGAAGCCATTTCTGTTACACCGGCAAAAGCTCGTAAGCGAATTCAACAAAAGCAAAAATAGAAAGGAAATATTGCGAAGGAACAGCGATAAACTATTTTTTACCGTTTTTTAATAGTTACGGCTATTAAAGCGCTTACTGGACTAAATCTATATACATGTACTTTTTTGTTAATTATTGACATATTAAAAGCTCATTATTATTCACAATTCAATTTTTACCTAAATTTTATTCTATTGAAAAGGCTAAAAATATATTTTTTTAATTTCAATTATTTCCTTTATTACAGATATGCATTTCCAGAAGCTCCAGATTTTCCTAAATGCAACCATAATACGAATTCTTATAAATTGGAAAATGACAGATATTGCTGAATTTCACCGTAATTTTTATGTTTCCAGAAATAAGCAGATCTATGATACGTTTTTTTTTTTATGGCAGTGGCACACACACTAAAGGTAGATCCTATGGCGCTCGACGAGCGGTGTGTGTGCGAAGATGTTGATTGACACGGTTCTTGAATATTTGTAGGTTGTAATTAGTGGGAAACAGATGTCCTGGAAGTGAGTTCCACAGTGATGCAGTGCGCCAGACAAAGGAGTTCTGGTAAAGCGATGTTCTAGGTGTTTCTAGTTGTACGACGAACTGGTGCGCTCCTGCAGTCTGTCGGGACTGCCTGACAGGAGTTGCCAGGGGCGGGATTATGTGGGCCAAACCCTGGGAACATCTGCCGTGAAAGTATCTGTAAAACAGAGACATCTCGGCCACATGTCTGCGATGTTCCAGACTATCCAGATTCCGGGTCAACTCCGGATCGCCGACGAGACGCACAGCCCTCTTCTGAATGGAATCCAGCAGCTTTAGGGTATGCTTTGGTGCGGCACCCCAGATATGTGAGCAATATTCTAAGCACGGTCTTATTTGCGCTTTGTACAGCAAGAGCAACTGCTGCGGTGTATAGAGTTTTTTGTTGCGAAATAGCGCACCAAGCTTCTGGGAGGCTGATTTTGCGATGTTAGCAACATGGTCATGCCATGACATATTGCTGTTGACCGAGACACCCAGCAGCCCGATTGACGAGGATGAAGGAATGGTCGATCCTGCCATAATGATGTCAGGGCCCGCTGTATTGGCCCTCTTAGTAAACGTTGCTGCTTGGGTCTTTGCTGCATTGAACTGGACCAAATTTCGGTCGCCCCAAGTTTGAACTTTCTCCAGGTCTTGATTAATTGCTGTAATCTGCTCCTGTCTGCGGTGATGAGTCTCAGTCGCTGGTAAGGGTTTTTCTGATCTAAAGTGGGAGACAAGGGTACCGTCATCTGCAAAACTGTAAACAGGATTATTCGTTTCGATCAGCAGGTCTTTAATATAGATGAGGAACAGAGTTGGTGAAAGTATTGCGCCCTGAGGCACGCCCGCGTTGATGGTGAATGTGTCCGAGATGTGTCCATCGACTGCAACATGTAGGGATCGGTTCTTAAGAAAACTGGCCAGCCAGCTGCAGAGAGGCGGGCAGTCCCAAGGACGGCAGTTTGTTGAGCAGTCCGTCATGCCAAACTCTGTCGAATGCCTTTGAAATATCCAACGCAATCGCTCGAGGCTCTCCGTAGTTTTCAGTTGCCCTACTCCATATATGAGTGACATAGGCCAATATATCTCCTGTCGATCTCTCTTTGCGAAAGCCGTATTGATTATCGCTGATTATTCTGTTGCTCTCGAGGTACTTGAGTAGTTGCTGGTTGACTACACGTTCCATGACTTTGGAGATTATTGGAAGCAAACAATCGGGCGATAGTTTGAGGGCGTGGTTTTCTTGCCTTTTTTTTGGAATAGGTTGCACTCGAGCGACTTTCCAAGAGGATGGGTAAATCCCTTTTCTGTAAGAAAGAGAAAAAAGCCTGGAAAAAACAGGTGTTAGTTCGTTGGTGCAGTTCTTTAGCACGATGGCAGGTATTCCGTCCGGTCCTGATGCCTTTTGCGTATCTAGTTCTTTAAGGATTTTGCGAATATCACGATGAGAAAACTTGACTTCTGCCATGGTGGTGTTGATGTTCGGTATAGTGGGGAGAGTCTTGCTTTGGGGCACGTCTAAGGTAGAGTGCGATGAAAACATTTTGGCGAGCATGTCTGCTTTTTCTTTGGCTGTAGTCGCCGTGATGCCACGTTCGTCCGTCAAAGGTGGGAGAGACGTTTTTGTAAAGTTGTTACTTACTGCCTTTGCTACCGACCAGAAATTCCTGGAGCCACTGGGGCAGATGCCAGATATCAAAGCTAAGAAGGCACCCAAATAATACAACCCATGTTCCTAAAACAGCCACCGCTAAATGTTTCGTCAGGATGAGAAATGGTACTTTGCTTTGTCAAGCTACATCTTTGAACATACGCCATATAAATCCATGATAAATTTTATTAAACAATTTGAAAGTGTAGAAGCTCATTTCACAAGAAATGCAACGAATATCAGGCGATATCTTCCTTCCCTCTGAATTAAATATTAGAAAAATTAAAAGAATTTATACAATCGATTGGTAGAAGCCAATAATCTAAAAGTAAAAGATTAGTTCCGAAATATCTTTAATATTTGTTTCAATTTGGGGTTTGAAACGCCACGAACGGATGTATGTTCGACCTGTTTGTCTTTGGATGAACAAATTAAAACTAACGCAAATTTCGATGAAAAGAAAAAAAGCTTTAGTCGATAAGCACCGAGTCCATTAGCTAAGGGCAAATGATTTTTATTTACTTCTGCGAGAGACTAAACACGATTCAATCACTATCAGTTTTGATTGTCAAAAAAAAATCAAATGTTACCAATAGTAGATACCAGATCAAAATGCATACATACTATAGTCGACAAATATACATCTATAACCTTTGCTTTGTACAAGGATCATCAAAGGATAAGCAAACGAAAGAGAAACACTTTTATGTATACATGGACCGAAAAGTTCAGCTTTGTTTCATCGACTCAATCAAAACTAATTTGGAAGGCATTAAAACTTGAGTTGTATTTCTTGTGAGCTTCTACACTTTTAAATTTTTTAATACAATTTATCACGGATTATTTCATGCGATGGGTGTAGTGGGCAAAATAAAAATTGCATAATAATCGCCACATCATGTGCTAGATGGTTTTTAGATGCCCCCAAGGCAAGAAGTTTAATAGAACTAATATGTCCGAACACAGGGCACTCATTTCTTCCCAGCGATCGAATTTTTGGCAGAATCGAAGGAGTTTTAAAGAAAAAAGAAATAATAACCGGACCAGACCAATATCATAAAGTATTCAGCCAATTCTTCAATGATATTTGTATGGCAAAATATTTTGAAGCTGCCAAATGGAAAGAAGAGGCCTATGGAATGTTTAAAGGTACTTTAAATTTTCAGTTGTTAACCGTATTACTTCGACTAGAACCAAAAATAGACTAAACGATTTAGTACGTGGAGAGCCACGCTGTGTAGGTGATATTGGGCAACCAAAAAGCATTTGTATGGTTGCAGAAAATGTCAGGATGATTAATCCCGATGTAATCGAAATGGTACTTGGAGTACCCCTTAAAACTTTGAGACGTTAATTAACTTGTAACAAAACATTTTGGAGGTCAATAGGAAAAGTTAGGAACTCTTCAATTTTACCGTCATATTCTGAAGGCAAATAATCTGCCAGAAAATAATATTGAAACTGAAGTAAATGAGGCAGAAAAAGAATATATTGCAGAGGAAGCAGACGTTTGCAAAGAAATATCAGGATTCGTTGTTTTAAAAAAGTATTATTACAACAAATAATTAGTTACGTCGATAAAACCTTTTTCTACTACCGTGCGTTCAGTACTCACTTTACGCACTCTCTAAGATTCGTAAAATATACCATTCTTTATGCAGTGCGTAAAATAAATTACTTTACGCACTAGTGGGTAAAGTAAATCTGATGTATTTTTTATATTTAGTGCAGTGCGTAAAATAATTAATTTTACATACTAGTGCGTAGAGTAATTTTTTTACGCACAAATGCGTAAAGTTATTTGATAATATTGTCACGAGTAATATAGGGGGTAGCGCGTTTATTTAAAGAATAACTTCTCAGAGAAGAGCCTCGTCGCGATTAGTACAATGACGGGGTCTTAATGCTTCCTTTAATCTACCACTGGATGTTCTACTCGTGAGGACACACCTTGTTTGGCGTGCCGGGGTGTAACTGAGGTAGACCGTGATCGCGTTACGTGGGGTAAGAAGAGATGATAAAGCAAGTACGGTTAGTTTATAACAATAACAATGTATTAACGATAAAACTTTAACAATAATTATTGGTCAGAAAAAATGAGATTCTATTATACCCGATTACGACGGTGCGCATTTAGACACTTGTCTTTCTCAACACTCTGACAAACTTCTTGTCAAGACTTTTCTATGGAGGCTGTGCAACCCCTGGTCCTAGCAGTCGTCAAGTGACTAACCGGTACCAGGTTTGGTAGGAAAGGAATGGAACCTAAAGCAGTCGTATAACTAACTTTAGGAGCGGATAGAACCCAGAAGGCAGTCGTCAAGTGACTAACCTTGGGAACTGGAGGTTAGACTGAAGTCTGCGGAACTGAGGGTTCTGTAGCGTATTTATATAAAACAAAGTGATGATCATTGCATGCATAAGGTTCAAAGTCGCTCCCGTTGATTGCTCGCTTTGTTTATAGTTTGCCTTTAATGTTTATATAACAATCTCCAAGTTCAAGTTCAAACTTGCGACAGGGTGATATTTGTTTAGTAGCTTATGCATTTTAGTAGATTACAATATATTTTTTTTCATATAATTTACGGTAGTAGAAAAAAATTGTATGCTACTCATGTGTAAAGTATCCTTTTTTTATTCGCCTACGGCTCATGCGACAATATTTCCATTCATAAAAAGGGTCACTTTACACACTTGTTGCATAAATAACTATTTTTAAGAATTCTCTAGTGTAATAAAAATTGATATATTTTTTTTAATAAAAATTTTGCCTAAAAGAAGTATTTGTTACATAATTCAAATTAGGAAATTCATTTTATTTTCTAGCGAAGGCGGCAATCCCCAAGTATTTAAAGCAAAACTAGCAATCTCCAAACTTAAATTGCTAATTAATTAATTAATATTAAAATAATTAACTGTTTTATAACGATGACAAAATAAATATGAATTGCAAAAAAACCGTAAAAAACAAATGAACTTTAACGTTACATTAGAAAATTGTCTCCTCAAAAATTTGACAATGTAGGGCCTGCTGGTTTTGCTTATATACCCCTCAAATAATAGATATAGTAAAAAGTTATGACTTAGTGCTAGAGCATAAAATTTACATCAAGTAGCTGGAACACGTCTCGGTGCGAAAGTGGCGAGCTCGCGGAATTCAACTACGGAGATATGTACAGTTCCATAGCGATACTTTTATATGCCTTTCTAGTCCCTTGCCATACCACACCCACATGCCCAAACATGGTGGGCGGTGCAGAAGTAGTTATTTCCTATAATAGGATTTACTTTGTTTCAATTTTTATTTGGTTTCTCGTCACCTGATAATGGTGTTTTAGGGATGGTTTTTAAAGTAATGTTTGGTTATACTATAGTAGTTTGTGTTGTTTTATGTCTGTTAGAGCGGTATTAGATCTTTATAAAAAATTAAAATATCTTTATCTTGGATAAATTGGTGCTCAGGGATTATTAAAGGTGATTTTTCAATGCACATAGTAGGGAATAAGGGAGCTAAAGTTTCCTGGTATGGTTTGTTTTACCACTTCGGCTTTAGGAGCTAAGGAGTAAAATGTAGCTTTATTTTCGTATGTGCAAATACGTGTTAGAATGTGTAGGAAAATCAGCTATATAGTGATTGAAAGTTACAATGATAGTACCGTTCCCTGCGATACTCCCACATAAATACGCCTGATTGTCGAGAGCTCTTTGCTCACCTTAATTTCGGTAAAGTGCGGTCACCAAATTGTGACCCAGTGAGTGCTGTTAAATGAAGTGGTACGTTATATTTAACATGTAACTTGTACAGCAAGGCCATTGTGCCACACCTTATTGAACGCTTTCGCTATGTTAGGGAGCAACAGTACTGTAGACTGCTTAGTGTTAAAGCAGCTATATGCTAATATCATATCCCTTGCGAAACCGAACTATACTCGAGGCAGATCCTCCACTGCCTTATTAATGCTGGACAATAAAATCTTTTCCAAGCTTATTTAGTAGTATGCCTTAGGTGCTTACCGGGCTTATGGAACAATACTAGGCGCGCTCTTTTCAGGTAAAAGGGAAGTATTGTTGTATTACCTCATTAATAATATATATGATTACTTTCGTATATTCCCTAGAAGACGGTACGAAATGCTATCCGGGCCGAGCGCTTGGTTTCTCGGCAGATGACTAATAGTTTTGTGCATTTCTGCGTATGATAGGGGCAATAGAGTACTTTTGATTTATAAATCTATTTACGGTTTCCGTGACGTGTTCGTGATCCGACGTAGAGTCGGTCGACGCAGAGTCCTTCCAGATAGTCCGCGAAGATTTCTGCTTCCTCAAGTTCGTTTATTATGTCCTTGCAGCGATCCCATATATCAGAGAGATCTGTAGAGCCTCCGCGAACTTTCCTGGTGTTCACAGATTAGGACCCTTATTATCTCTGTCAGTTCTCTGACTCCAATCACTTCAATTCTAGTCCTTCTTTGCTATCAACTTCGAACAATATTTCGGGGAGAAATTTGGTTTATATATATA
>MU182652.1:122704-145822 GCA_016904865.1 Pissodes strobi | reverse complement strand
TTTTCGAGCTTAGAAATATAAATTGTCGAAGATGATCGGAAACAAACAACTGCTTTCTTGCTGTTTGCCCGTTTGAGTTCAAAATATTTCGCTTTGCATTTTTATAAATGGGAACATTTTCCCATTTCCATTCACCAGAGGATGAAAAATACAGTTTCGAAATACTCAATACATTGTTGATATCCCGTGTTTTATATATGCGGATCTGGATTACTCCCGGTAATTTCACTTGTCTTAAATCGGCTGTTTTATCCACGTTTGCCAAGTTAGTATAATATATTTTGTTGAAAGATATATGGCGTCTCCTTTATGTACAGGTTCAGCCAACGAGGACTAAAGAGGACCATTTTTTGGCTCTACCTGTGTTCCTGAAAAAAACGAAAAGAGCCATATTATGTATTTTTCCCGTGGTATATAGTATATATTGAGACATATTAGTTCTGTACAAATTCTGCTCATACAAAATTAGCACTATACAATTCCGTACTTGGCGGTAAGTAGTGTTTTAAGTTAATTAAAATAAAGGACGCAAGGGACATGACACAACAGCGCTATTTATTTCAAATTTATCTCATTGCACTAAGTAAATTTACTGTAAGCTCGTTGTAAATGCTATTAAACCCAGAAATATAGATTTTTCTCTTTCATTGGTGGATTTATGTGGCGGATATTATATCTACCCTACATTCTACATTAAAGCTTTACATACCTATTGTTGGGGAAATACCCCAACACTTGTAGAAACTATCGTTTTTCACCGTATAGTTGGTGATAACACCCTGTATGTATGTAGCATGAATTAGCCATAATTAAACTCAAAATAGATTTATTTCACCCCGGGTACAACCCAATTTGTGCATTTAAATTAGCATATGCTAGTTCTTTAAAACCCCTTAGTCCAAACCTGGACGGACGATCCCTTAGTTCGTGCCTGTACACCAGGACTGTCCGTATAATAGATTACAATATAGCAAACTTTCACTCGTAAAGGAAATCGTTCTTAATCGTTTTCAATTTAATATATTTTTGTCTCAATCAGCATTGTGAAAATATACATATTTCAGTACAGTTAAAATATTTACTCGAGCAACAGCTAAATTGCTGTTCGCTGTCATTTCGCGCCAAAGAGGCCATTTTCTAGTTTTGTTTGCACAGATATTGGAAATATCTGGTGTACCTCAGTTATCTTTGTCCAAGCTTGGACAAAGACGTCCTTTGGGCGTTTTTAACGCGATTGTGAGACTACAGAATCGTAGCATCTCTCGTCAAGAAGAAGTAAAATGGCGGATTAACGTTGCTGGTCGAATAATTCTTACAGGTAAAGCAGAGTCAAGGTGCAAAGGTACGCTGTGTGGTTGGAGAACTAAAAGTTTTAAAATAAGAAAGATAGAAAACTCATTTTTAAATCAAACAATCAAGACTTTTTAGCAGATATTCCTAATTTTAAGAAACCTTTTGTAATATTAGCTTTATGCTTGAATGAACGAATGCTTGCAATTATTCTAAGAATTGTACATATATACCTTCTATTTAACCTAGAAAACGCGGTTTATTTATATCTATAATATTCAAATGCAATTTACACCTGCATTATTAAAGTAAATTAAACCGAATACATGTTTCAATTCCTCTCACTACCCTATAGTAATACAGTTCATTAAAAGTGGTTAATTTAGATACCACACCCTTCTTTATGGTATTAAACAATAATAAAATCACTTGTTTAGCCCGACCATAAATTTGGTCTACTATCGAGCCGGATATTTTCATAAATTTAAAAATAAATTTGCTCTCCCACTCATAAAATTGATCCGATCGAGCCGGATAATTAAAATTGAGCTCATTCGAGCTAGATTCTCTAGGTCCTTCGAAAAATGTTGAATTGAAACGTGTAAAAATGGATTTGAAATATTTGATTTGATTCGTTGTCATATTGATGTAGTTAGTTATTGTTTACTGTATATTGAATTAGGTATTTACTTTAACTCTTTGTCGCACCATTTTGTTGTAAATTGATGGACTTCCTGCAACCAGCAGGACTCTAGACACTACCAGGACTGCTAAAAAAGTGAAAGACTTTCGTGGTAAGTTTTACGAAACTCTGTAATTGACTGTTAAATAAAAACTTGTGTACTGTGTTTATTTCCTCATGGATATATTGTTATATGCACTGTTTTTTTATGTTGTGTTGATATATTGCATTTATATTGATATTTGTATATATTTTTTTCTGTGTGTTTTAAAAATATTTCACAATGACTTACGAACAGTTAAAAGCTCAACGAACCAGTGTCAAGGGTGCAATCACACGAATAAATAAGTGGATGCAAGCAAACGCAGACAAATAAAATGAAATCAAACATTTTGTTTTAAAATACAATGGATTAGAACTTGCCTTCAATAAGTATAATCAAATTCAAGACTCGATTGAATGTATATCTGGTTATGAAACGCTTGCCACTGAAGTTCGTGAGGATGTTGAACAAACTTGCTGTATTTATTAGTTCGCATACAAAAATGTATTGATAAGTTAACTCCACCCACTCGAGTTGTTCCAAATTCTCAGTTTGTGGGTCAGCAGAGCCCCTCTCCCCCTCCTGTAAGGTTACCAGAGATAAAGATCAATCCTTTTAATGGAAAAATTTCTGAATGGAACTTTTTCATTCAATTGTTTGATACATTAATCACAGACAACACTTCACTAAATGACATACAAAAATGTATGTACTTAAAGTCATTTTTGAGAGACGAACCTCTAAAAATCATTGAAAGTTTACTTGCAACGAATGATAACTTTGAAGTTGCAATTAACTTATTGAAAGAAAGATACGAGAACAAATTATCAGTGATTAATGCTCATTTCATCTCGCTATTAGAAATAGACTCTGTTGTCAAATGTACTGGTCCTAATTTAAGACAATTTGTAACTGATCTAATGAAAAATCTTGATCTAATTAACAACCTTAACTATTCTTATAAAGAACTCTGGGAATTTCTCTTAATTTACTTGTTTGAGAAAAAATTAGATTTTGGCACTCGTAAAGCATTTGAAACAGAACGAGATATTAACATGTTGCCAAATCTCACTCAATTTCTTGATTTCTTACACAAAAGGTGTACCATACTAGAAAACTTGTCATCTATAGACAGTACTCAGAAAAATCCTACAAAAGGAGTCTCGTTGCATGTAAGGCAACAAAACAAATCAGCTCTGTGCAGTTTTTGCAATCAAAATTCTCATAAACTATATACTTGTGATAAATTTAAGAAACCAAACTTGTTTGATAAGCAGAAAGTTGTAGAAAGTCAATTGTCTCGGTACTAGTCACTCGAGAAGTAAATCTACCTCCACCAGAAGATGTTCTTTGTGCGCTCAGAAACATTATACTCTTTTGCATAACTCTCAAGTACACACACCTCAATATGGTTTCAATGGCCATAGTTCTCCCCCATTTCAAGATAATGTTTTTGACAATCAAAACTCAGCAGCCCAGGGTAGTCAAAATAGTCAGCCTTTAAATAGGCACTCTCTCGACAGAAGTCAGTCATGTCTCTTTCAAGAGCATGATACCCTGCCTCCTCAAATATCTCAAGACAGGTATTTCCCTCAGATATCTCAGAATAGAGCCCCCCTCAGATGCCTTTGAATAGAGCCTCCTCTCAGATATCTCTAAAGAGAGATCCCCCTCAAGTGCCTCTGAGTAGGCCCCCCCCCCCCTCAAATATCTCAGAATATAGATTCCTCTCAGATGCCTAAAAAAAGAGCTCCTCCTTTGATACATCAGAATAGAGGCCCTCGTTTTAATGCAAGTGCAGAAAGTCAGTCACCAGATACACATTCATTAAACTTATCCACACTCTCGAATAATAATTCTCATGTTTTGCTAGCTACAGCCCGTGTAACTTTGTTTGCTGCTAATGGACGTCCTGTCCAAGCAAAAGTTCTCTTAGATTCCGCAAGTCAGAACTCTTTTGTAACCAATGAGCTCGTAGAGAAGTTGAACTACGTTCCCTACAAGAAATCACTTCACATAAGTGGCATTTCTCAAGGCAGTATGAAGTCTAATAAGATGGTTGATTTGAGGCTGTACTCTAATGTATATAATAACAGAAGTTTTAAGTTAACTTCTGCTGTACTTGACAATATAACTTGCAAACTTCCGCAAGTCCCCATTGATCAAGATAAAATCAATATCCCCAGTCAGTTTAGGTTAAGTGATCCGCATTATGCTTCTCCATCAGACATCGATATGTTGATCGGTGCTGGTCTCTACTACGATTTAATGGTAAATGGTGTATATAGTTTAGGTAAGAACCTCCCTGTCTTGCAAAATACTCATTTAGGATGGGTAATTGCAGGAAACGCTTCTGTTTTCAATCCTCGTGTGAAAAATAGTTCAACTCATCTCAGTTTATATAGCCCTGCACGTAGAGACGTTTACGGTGGTGTATGTGTGAACAATAGTTCAACTCTTCCTCTCAGTGTTAACAACCCTGCACGTAGAGACGTGTACGGTGGCGTATGTGTGAACAATAGTTCAACTCTTCCTCTCAGTGTTAACAACCCTGCATGTAGAGACGTGTACGGTGGTGTCCCTCTCTCTTTGTGTGTTCAATCCTCTGAACAAAACCCTCTCAATAATTTAGTTAATTCACCCCTCATGTCACTTTTTGAGCATAATAAGCTGTACGACTCATTCTCTAGTGTTAGAAAATGGAATCGTCGTTTGTATCATAAGCAAGTGTTACCCTCTTTTGCCCGAGTATGACAATACTCAATGATTTAAGATTTAATGTAATTGAGATTATGTTAAATGTTGTACTTTGCGAAGTGCACTCTCCACTTTCTATTAACGCGCGTTCTTTCAGCGTGTTTAAAAGATTTCTGCGGGTCTTGAATCTTGATAACCCCAGGCGGTGTTGCCGTCGTTCAACCGTTATACTTAAAAAAGTATTCTCTGTTTGTTGTCTGTTGATAAGTCAAGACGGTGTTGCCGTCGTTCCCTTTAATTCTTAAAGAAGTATTTCTTTGTTTTAGTTCTATAAATAGATTGTATTTATTTCTCAGTTGGAGTGCTTACTCTCTCTCTTCTCGTTAATGAAGATGGGATCTTCATGGCCGGGGAATATGTTGGGGAAACACCCCAACACGTGTAGAAATTATCGTTTTTCACCGTATAGTTGGTGATAACACCCGTATGTATGTAGCATGGATGAGCCATAATTAAACTCAAAATAGATTTATTTCACCCCGGGTACAACCCAATTTGTGCATTTAAATTAGCATATGCCAGTTCTTCAAAACCCCTTAGTCAAACCTGGACGGACGATCCCTTAGTTCTTGCCTGTACACCAGCACTGTCGGCATAATAGATTACAATATAGCAAACTTTCACTCGTAAAGGAAATCGTTCTTAATCGCTTTCAATTCAATATATTTTTGTCTCAATCAGCATTGTGAAAATAGTCTGTCAAAGAAGCAGCAACAAATAAGTTGCTGTTCGCTGTCATTTCGCGCCAAATAGACCATTTTCTAGTATTGTTTGCACAGATATTGGAAATATCTGGTGTACCTCAGTAATCTTTGTCCAAGCTTGGACAAAGACCTCCTTTGGGCGTTTTAAACGCGATTGTGAGCCTACAGAATCGTAGCATCTCTCGTCAAGAAGAAGTAAAATGGCGGATTAACGTTGCTGGTCGAATAATTCTTACAGGTAAAGCAGAGTCAAGGTGCAAAGGTACGCTGTGTGAAAGTTGCTAAGTTGGAGAACTAAAAGTATTAAAATAAGAAAGATAAAAACCTCATTTTTAAATCAAACAATCAAGGCTTTTTAGTAGATATTCCTAATTTTAAGAAACCTTTTGTAATATTAGTTGTATGCTTGAATGAACGAATGCTTGCAATTATTCCTAGAATTGTACATATATACTTTCTATTTAACACTAGGAAACAATTGGGACCAGCCAAGTAGCGCTTATTTTACCTATAATACCTTACCGTATCTTTTTCAAAACTACCGTTAAATGATTTTTAATTGTATATTATCTCTTATCGTATCTTTATCGTTATATGATTAGATAATAGCGACCATCTTCACTACCGTATACAATATTATCTTGATTAGCAAATGTCTTGCTAATACAACCGTGATTACCTAGTTTACTTTTTTGTATGGCGTACATTTACCTAAATGCTGTCGATCATATAATTACTTACCTCATTCTTATCCAACTTACCGTTAAATGATTTTTAATCTTTAATTATCTCTGATGGTATCTATTACCGATGCTTAAGCACGTTATTTGGTTAAGTAATACGGACTTCTTTCATAACTGTATATGATTTTAACTCAGTTAGCAAATATCTTGCTAATATAATAGTGGTTATATGATTTTACTTTTTGTATTTCATATACTTACATAAATGCTACACACATATTGTAATTTGCTGTAAGCCTTATGGCAGTAGACAGTCTTACCTAGCTACCACTTTAGGCTTTCGTTCCTATGCAGATTACTTAATTGAGCTCACTTCGATTTCCCCTGTAGATCTTCATTGATCAGATTTTCTTTTCACAGGCTATGCTATTTGATTTGATTTTGTGTAATTGTTTATTTGTCCACTGATGTTATCGCTGCCACATGATCAATTTGTAATACGTTTTTTTTTATTTAACAGAGTAATCTTTATTTAAGGTGTTCTGTGATAAACTGTATTTAGTCAGAACTTTAATATCCAGAATTTAGATAAATAAACAAAGCAGTATTGATTAAACTTTAAGATTAAGGATTACTTGTCTTATAATTTGGGTGATACTTATCTACAGAATCTTATCATTATTTTAAGTGCGATACCATAATCTCAATTGGATTTGAGATTTAATTAATCTTCCTTTGTGTAGGTTAAAATATTTTATATTTAAATAAATAGCTTAATTGGGATCTTTGATGTTTATTTTGGTATGCTGAAGTCAAGGCAAAGTTGAGTTTATTAATTTCTTTTAAAGTTTCTCGATATTCCTATGTAGGATATCTTTCTAAATTTTATTACCCTAATTTTAATGCTGGGGTGTAAGGGGTGCCATACATCATAACATCAAATAAGACACTCAACTGCCAACCTCACCTGCACTTCGGTACACCCTGCTAGATAACTAACGAGGCTCTGGCGACCGAGTATTGGCGGTATAACCATAATAGCATCACCTGAATGATGATGATGAAAAACTCATATTAGGGGAAGGCAATGGTAAGCCACCCCACACACAAGAAATAATTTTTTACCAAGAACGTTTTTGTGAAATGAATGTACAAACGTAACAAGTGCCTCGGATGATGGTATGTTACGTTACCCGGCCGACAACCGGCGCTACTCCGCGTCCAGGGCGGATGGTGAAAAGTGTGCGACTGGCCATGAGCTTGTAGACCACCAGGCATCTCATGGAAACTAAATAATATATAACTAAATACTAAATATATACAGTTGCGAAAAAGACACCGAATTGCTACTTGGAATGTTAGAGGTATGAGACAAACATGAAAGCTCTGCATCGTCGAAAATAAACTGCGTCGATGTAATATTGATATATGTGGATTAACTGAAACTCATTGGCATGGAAATGGTCATTACAAATCAACAAACTATTTAGTTTACTTTTCAGGTCATGAAAATAAAAGCTCTGAAGGAATTGCCTTTGTCATTTCAAATAAGCTAAGTCCAGCAGTAATGGGATATGAGGCCATAAACCAGAGAATTATGAGCATCAAAAAAAATAGCACTACTTGTCGATTAAACATCCTTCTAGTTTATGCGCCTACGACTGCAGCTACTGATGAGAAAATCGACAATTTTTATCGTACCCTAACGCATGTGAAAAAGGTGCCAGGCAAAGAGCTTAGTATGATAATAGGGGACTTCAACGCAAAGGTTGGAGATACCACAAATGATTTACACCTTCGCTCAGTGGTTGGCCGTCACGGGTTGGGTATGCGCAATGAACGAGGTGAAAGGCTGATACAATTTTGCATTGAAAACAACTTGAGCATATGCAACACAAACTATGAACAACACAAACGCAGACTCTATACGTGGCGCTCACCGGATGGAAAAACTAAGAATCAAATTGATTACATATTGATTAATACGCGGTGGAGGTTCTCTGTCCTGAACAGAAAAACTCTACCCTCTGCTGACTGCGGAAGTGATCACCAGCTCCTTGTGTCTGAATGTAAAATTAAATTCAAGGTCTGTAAACACGCAAAACCAAATGTAGAACTAACACGTAACCTTCTCCAGAATGATACCATGGTCAAACTTTATGGACAAGACTGCAGCAGGAAACTCAACAAAATGAAACCGTTGAGACATTTTGGACTAAGCTTAAAACCGCTGTCTCAGACACTGTACGTGAACTGACACCAAGAGTCACTACTCGTAAAAAACAGCCATGGATATCTGATGAAACCCTGGACCTCTGTCTCGCTAGGAGAGAAATGAAAAAGGATGGCCTAATAGCATTGAGGAACAAACAAGATATAATAAGCTCTGTGGACTTATACAGAGAGGATGTCGCAAAGACAAAGATGTATATTATAACAACATCTGTCAGGAGATAGAAACGCACTCGAATACTAACCAGAGTAGAGATCTCTTTTATAAAATTAAAACAATAACCCGAAGCTTCAAACCAAAATCTTATGCTACGATAGATAAGAATGGCGTACTGAAGACGGAATTAGATCAAGTCCTTGAAATATGGAGAGAGTTTTGTCAGAGCCTATATGATGACGACACTGCTTCTACGACTATCGCGAAAAGTACACTGGAACCAGCCATATTGTTGGGCGAGGTTAAAGAAGCTGTGCGTAACCTAAGTAACAACAAAGCAGTCGGTTTTGACGGCATAGCTGCTGAAATATAGGAACATCTGGATGAACACTGCGTACCAACGTTACAAAATCTCTGTCAAATGATATGGGAAACAGGTCAATGGCCCTGTGACTGGTCCACTTCTGTGATTATACCACTTCACAAAAAAGGCAACAAGCATAATTGCGATAATTATCGACTCATCGCTCTAATATCCCATGCCAGTAAGATCATGCTCCATATTATCCATTCAAGATTGCAACGTTTTACAATATTTCAAATTAGCCCGGAGCAGGCAGGTTTTGTGAACGGCAGGGGTACAAGAGAGCAGATTCTTAATGTACGTATTTGATCGAAAAAGCTAGAGAACACTATAGCCCCCTTTACCTCTGGTTTGTAGACTTTACAAAAGCATTCGATAATGTGATGTGGACAAGGATGTGGGATATTCTTTTTGGATATGGGTGTGTCATCTCATCTCGTAGTGCTCATTCAGAATTTGTATGCAAGCAGTAAAGCAGTCATAAAGATAGACAACTCTCTCTCTCTGGGGAAGCCTTGGTTAAAAAAGGAGTTAGACAGGGCTGTATATTATCTCCGTTGCTGTTTAACCTATATTCGGAACACTTAATGAGAATAGTGCTGGAAAGCTGGGACGGCGGTTTTGTTGTGGGCCGTCAAAAAATTTCAAATTTAAGATATGCAGATGACACCCTTTTGGTTGCCAGTAATGAAAAAGAACTGACGATGTTCCTCGAAAGACTCGAATCTGTGAGCTTAAGATATGGGTTGCAAATAAACTACAAAAAAACGAAGATCATCAACCGAGAACAAGAAGGTGCTCCACAACCACACAAGGTGGCAAATTGCGATGTCGTCGGAAAGATCGTGTATCTAGGGTCAATAATAACATCAAATGGGGATTGTGAACCTGAAATTCGTAGACGCATTCAACTGGGTAAAACAGCTATGAGCCAACTCACCAGAGTATGGAAAGATCGCAACATCTCGATCCAAACAAAAAAGCTCTAGTAAAATCACTGGTATTCTCAGTTTTTTGGCCGCTGATCGACGGAGAATCGATGCGTTCGAAATGTGGTGTTGGCGCAGAATGTTAAGAATCCCATGGACTGCTCGAAGAGCAAACGCATCCATATTAAAACAAGTCAGAATAGAGCACCGTTTGTCGAGCCAAACTTCAGCGGGGGCTCTAAGGTTCTTCGGCCACATAATTCGACACGATAATGTGAAGCGCCTCATTGTACAGGTAATGCCATTTGGTAAAAGACGACGAGGCCGATCACCAACGAGATGGGCAGACACCGTTCGCAATTTAACTGGTCTAAATTTAGAGACAGCAACAAAAGAGGCTAATAGCAGGCAACGATGGCAACAAATTATTAGTTACGTCCTGGACAGACTGGATAATGACAGAAATTCACAACAACCACCACACATCATGTATGATGTAATGGACTAAGAAGAAGATTTTTAATGCTTAAAAATCATTGATATATTCATAATAGAAAATTTAGTGGTGCCTTCACCCAACTGTCAACTATACGGCCCACTTATATAAATCTTAACACCGCTGAGTGAACCAGGCATACGGACTGGTTGTTAAGCAATTAACTAATCGCATTGCATGCTATAAACCTGTCATTTATATCATTATACTTAATATTTAGTCAACTGTAATGTAGCCGCAATGCCATTATGGGCCCACAATAATGTAATAATTTTTGGGTTGACGTTTTGCAAATTATCGCAATTGCTATATTATGTAACTTTGGCAGCTAATTAAAAAGCTTGTATTTGTGAACGATATGACCCTAACTATAAATCTGTAAATGCTACATTTTTATTAGTATTCAGTACTATACTACGTGTTTTTAACATCATCGTTCAGCTCTAAAACTTACGTCATTCAAGCATTTCATTCTGTGCGAGAGAAATGAAAGGAAGTGCATATGAACTTCGACCAGACATCAATCCAAGCAACAATATACTTGGAAGAGAGCAATACCGTGTAGAGATCTTAAATGAACGATTATTAGAAATATATTTTTTAATTATTTATCCTCAAAAATGTACAACTCACAGATACTAATAATAGTATCAATTCTGCACGTCCTTGTATCTCCTAGTCAGAGCATGAAAGTAATTCATTGTTTTAGTGATCCAAATCAAATTCTGTATGAACAAAATCTGTGGTACCCGTATGCTATAGGAGTACCACAGATTTCGGTCGACGTTCCACGATATAGAATACATAGTCCTCTAATTTATAGCCTATTAAATTAATAATATTATTATTATTGCAATACAGTTTTATTCACAATACCGGAGCTCATCAGTAGATAATTTAAACTAAACTTATAACTTACTTTTCCAATTCTATTCATACTATTTGTATAACCAATTGAAACTAAAAAGAACCATCTTATTACCAGTACAATGATTTCTACGGAATATGCTTTCCATCTTTATTTAAACTATTCTTACACTTGCAGAATTTGCATACTTTCGTATGCTTCTGACCATCCGATATACTATGAGGTATTTTTAATTGTTAGTTGTTATTTTGTGATTGTTATTACATTTACAGCTTTTAAGTACACTATTTTCCTTCAATCCTTTGATTATTCTTTTTCCTTTTCCAAGTCGGGACTTTTATGATCATTTGTTATATTTTGAGATATGATTTTTACATGCCTCCCTAACAAATCTTTTAGTAGTTTCAGAAAGTTATTAAACAGAGCTTTTAATATTTTCTACAATATAAAGCAAGTCATCATTTAAAGTAACTAATGAAAATTCATATTTTTAGAAAATATCCAGTTCAAATTTTCCAAACTTTCCACAGTATGTATGACTTTCTGAGGACTACCAGCATTAGGTTTGATTTTCCTGAGTTTTTTAAATTTTCTATTCATTGACGGATGACGTTCTTTTGGTTTATTCTATATCAACATTTTCCACGGCAGCTTGAAGTATTTATTCTTCGTGTTGAGTATCTGTTAATATATAGGTTAGTTTTCCATATAATTTGGATGCTTCTAATTCAAGCCTGTTTCATTTGCTGTACAGATTTTCTTATTTCTAAATCTATTAAGTTTTGTCTGGTAAAAACCAGAAACCAAATATCTGCTCTCAATAGCCTAATTACTGAGAAAAGTGGAATATATAAAACTATTTGCAAGGATTATAACCTAAAAAATACGCTGGGATACAACAGCTATTTTTGTACCTGGACGGCGTGAAAGACTACTTTTAGGCCCGCGGATAAAAGCCAGAGGTGTACACAATATGTTTTGTATCAACGTAATGATTATAAATGAGAATCCTACTGAAATAGGAAAGAATTAGCGCATGAAATATGCAATCACAGAAAAATCTTGAAAAATATACCAAGACATATGAAGATTTTGTAAAATAATGCTATTTAATTCAGTGCCAAGTCGCTGAAGAACTTAGGTTGATATTCTCAACGTAAGCCCTTCACATATCTATATGGAATTGTCGTGATGCTTTTATATATTTTCTTTGAGTAGATTTTTAACTCTCCCTTTGGAAATTCAACTGTTTTAATTTAGACTTTCTTTAGCAACCTTTGAATTTCATTGCAATAGAATACAAGATTTCACTTCCAGGGTGTCTTCTGTTTCAGTGGACAGTTGGTTTTAAAGGATCCTTTCGTAGTTTGAGTTTCCCTTGCAACTCCTTACTGTATGAGCTATAGTTGGTGGTTCTTAGATGTCTATATTTCGATTGTGGCATTAGAGTATTTCTCTCAAATTCGAACAAAAAGGACCTGTGGTCTGACATAGAATTTTCCTCAGACACTCCCAATTTCGAAAATCTTTAGCACAATGTTCTGTTATAGACTGTTAGAATAGATAGTCACATCGCTAGAAAGAAGATTAATATAAATTTAGTCAATCGACTAGATGAACTTAAGTAGAATTTACCTCTTAAGTTCACATCTTCGCTATCTCAAACAAAGTTTCATGCATATCTTTCTACAGCCTCGAAAGCAGTAAAATTAGAAACTGTTCTTATTGCTTCTGAATGTTTGACCCGGAACCAACACTAAGGGTGTATGAAGCCTGTATTGTGCTGCATTCACAATAAGGAGCTATTACAGACTACTACAACAGATAGTCACATCGGTATAAAGATGATAAACATGATTCTAAGGTCACTCGATTAGACGAACTTGAGTAAAGCTTTACGTCTTAAGTTCACATCTTCGCTATCTTCATTAAAATGGCATCCATATATTTCCATAACCTTGCAAGCGGTAAAAATAGAAACTATCCTTATTACTTTTGAGTGTTTTACTCGGAACCAACACTAAGGCTGTTCGAAGCTTGTATTGTGTTACATTCACAGTAATGACCTATTATAGATTATTACAACAGATAGTCACATCGGTATAAAGATGATGAGCATGCTTTTAAGGTCACTCGAGTAGAGCTTTATCTTTTAAATTCACCTCTCCACTATCTCAAACAAAGTGGCATGCATATATTTCTACAACCTCGCGAGCGGTAAAATTTTAGAGATCGTCCTTATTACTTCTGGATGTTTGCCCCAGATCCAACATTAAGGTTGTTTGAAGCCTGTCTTATATTGCATTCACAGTAACTAACTTTATATCATCAACTCAAGTTGCTATATTAAGTAATTTCCTGGGTTGACAGTAACCAAGCCATCTTCATTGCCTTATGTTATTAAATGAAATCGCTATGCGGTAGTGTCTCGACGTTGCTGTTAAAGAAGCAATACTCACCTTCGCTCTTCCAACGGCATCCAAAATCTGAAAAAGGTGGTCCTTTGTATCAGTTAACTTATCCTTTTAGCATCGTTTTGGTATTAATAATGCATCCTGATACACATTTTTATCATTTTTGGTCCCTTTATTGCATCTTCCAGAGATGATTGAAAAGCCATTGAATTGAAGGAGCTTTAACTACTAAGGTCGGTGGAAGTTCTTAAGTTTCACAAGTAATTTTACTTAAGTTTAAACTGTTCAACTTAACCCGTTCGAAAAAACACTGTAGGGATGCTACCTAGTGTAGTAGTAAAGCATCCATGCATCTCGGACGCTATCAACTTTTGCATCAAGGTAAGTTGGGTTATATCAACATATTTTGATTCAAGTATCATAGAAGCATTTTGTACAGACCTAAATGTGACTAGGTAAATAAGTGTCATATAAATAGCATAGACCGTGACTTAAAGGCAGTTTGCCAAATAATATCAATTATATTATTATATTCTGTATCACATATGAAAGATTTAGCGTAAGTCGAGTATTGATTACAAAAAAATCAATTTATATTTTTCTGTCATAATAATAATTCAGATTTTATATATTCCAGTTGCTTTAATGTTGCACGAATATTATGAATCTCCTCGATAGCGGTTCGATATTGCGGATTAATTTAAACTCCAGAGAAGCGAAGGCTTTCTGTTTGCCAGGAATATTAAGGCAATATCTGGAGGACAGGTTTTATTAGATTTCAGTAATGATATACGCAGCGAATATCTTGTACATATTGTATGCTTTGGAAGTTGAATAAGAATTCTATTACTCGCTATAATGTTGGTTTGAGATTATTAGAGCTGTGCTAAAATTCTACTTGCATTTTCAAAATAAGGATATATGTCAATAATAAAAGAGTTTTCACAAAAATGCCATACGAAATTCGAACGCTTAAAAGTATACTTATTAAAATTTGCAGAAGCTATTTTTTACTATAATTTGTTTCCCGATTTATCTCTCTGGGCGTTTTCAAGGATTCCTTCTATTGCTGGCTGTCATTAGTGAATTTAATTTTTGATATCATGTCCTTGATTGCCATAAAATTGAGATTTGAATGTTGAATTGATTATTTTTCTTGGTTGTATTGATATGTGACTGTTTTAAAAGTATACTATTGATTTTTTTGCTTCTTTTTAAGCAATTTTTACATTCTTTGACTAATGTGGATATAACAAGGAGTGGTTTAAGCGTCGGTTTGACTTATTGAAATTTGATTATATTTTTGTTTTGATATCAGTCAATATATAATTCAAGGGTATTTGTTCAGTTATTTAATATTTATTTATATGGATCTTAGTTCATACAAAGAGGAGCAACAATGCATGCTAATAATGCCACAAAATGCATTTTAACGATGTGGATTAGTAGATTTAATATCCATATGTTTGTGGATTTCTTTTTCCCATTTTTCTAATGTCAGTATATTTTTTATGATTTTTAAGGTTGAACCATTCAGTTTACCGATATATTATACTAGCTGTTATCAGGTTTTAATGCTAATACGTAAAAATTGCATAATTGAGTGCGCGTCGATATTTACAGGTTTCAATAAGAGATTTAGTTGACCAGATCGTATGTGACATTGTCCTTAAGGAATGTCTACTGAATCAATGATGTGAAGTATTTGTACTGGAATACTCCTTTTATACTTTTCAACATTTTGTCAAAGGCATTTGAAAAATGTAATAATCTCTTTTTCTCCAATCAAAAATATTATGACTCCTTGAGTGATTCAAATTTGAATTTTATGCTGAATACGCCATTCAGATTTCTTGAATTTAAAAAGTAAGTTTCAAATACGTGTTTTAATACGACATTTATTTGGATTTCTGGTTTTGCTTACTTCAGAACAGTAAAAACGTACAAAACGTTCAAAACATTGGTTTTGAAAGTTGTACCATATTTCTATGTATAGGATGATAATTGACGCACCTAGAGTTCTCTAATTCATTCCCTTTTCTCGATCAGGAAAATCCTTGTACCTGGTCAGGAAGTTCATGATAAAAATTAACTATCCAAACAATATTAAAGGCATATTTTAAATCTGCAACAAACGGGGCGTCGGCGTCGCCTTCCTTCACCTTAGCCTATAGTATTGTTGAATGCTTGTAATGGAAAGTTTCTCTTAATCAAGCTTCGATATATTTCCTTATTTCTTACTTTAATTTATTGCTATGTGATTATTTTACTCGAATAACTATATCTTTTTATATTATAATTTAAGTGATATTTTAATTTTTATTTATTATCATAATTTGCATCTGTCTGTTTAGTTGAAATATGTTGAAGATAGACTTCGGGTTTTCGATACCTTAATACTTTGTACTGCAAATTTGTTAAGCATTATATGTTTACAAAATAATTACCATTATTTACTAAAATTTCAAGCATTTTATTGCTTTTATTGAATAACGCTTTACACAGAACGATTTTTAAGATGGCACATTTGAAAATGCAGGGCTCCTTGATAACTCTTCTGTCTTTGAAACCACGACAAAAAATTGAAAATTTTAATAAAACGAAATTTTTCAAATTTGAAGAAAGCTATTAAAATTTTTCAAAAAGTTCGCTATTCTTGTAAATTTATTATCGATTTTCGTGATTTGAAATTTCGTACCCCCCATTGTACAAAATATTCTTTAATACAAGAAAAAAATATCCCATGTGTGGTTTGTCATAATGTACAGGGATATTCAAACTCTCCTTGTGCGTTGTTGCAGACATCAAAGTATTTATGCTGAAAGAGTAACGCGTAATAAAGTGCATCATTGACTAGAGTTAAAGAACTGCGCTGATTAACATTTTTATGTTTTTCTTTTTTTTATGGCAGTGCACACACACTAAAGGGAGACCCTATGGCGCTCGACGAGCGGTGTGTGTGCGAAGATGTAGATTGACACGGCTCTTGAATATTTGTAAGTTGTAATTAGTGGGAAACAGATGTCCTGGGAGTGAGTTCCACAGTGATGCAGTGCGCCAGAAAAAGGAGTTCTTGTAAGGCGATGTTCTAGGTGTTTCCAGTTGTACGATGAACTGGTGCGCTCTTGCAGTCTGTCGTGACTGTCTGACAGGAGCTGCCAGGGGCGGGATGAGGCGGACCAAATCTTGGGAGCATCTGCCGTGAAAGTATCTGTAAAACAGAGATATCTCGGCTACATGTCTGCGGTGTTCCAGACTATCTAGATTCCGGGTCAACTCCGGGTCGCCGACGAGACGCATAGCTCTCTTCTGAATGGAATACAGCAGCTTTAGGGTGTGCTTTGGTGCGGCACCCCAGATATGTGAGCAATATTCTAAGCACGGTCTTATTTGCGCTTTGTAGAGCAAGAGCAACTGCTGCGGTGTATAGAGTTTTTTGTTGCGAAATAGCACATCAAGCTTCTGGGAGGATGATTTTGCGATGCTAGCAACGTGGTCATGCCAGGACATATTGTTGTTGACCGAGACACCTAGCAGTTCGATTGACGAGGATGAAGGAATGGTCGATCCTGCCATAATGATGTCAGGGCCCGCTGTATTGGCCCTCTTAGTAAACGTGGCTGCTTGGGTATTTGCTGCATTGAACTGGACCAAATTTCGGTCGCCCCAAGTTTGAACTTTCTCCAGGTCTTGATTAATTGCTGTAATCTGCTCCTGTCTGCGGTGATGAGTCTCAGTCGCTGGTAAGGATTTTTCTGATCTAAAGTGGGAGACAAGGGTACTGTCATCTGCAAAACTGTAAACAGGATTATTTGATTCGGTCAGCAGGTCATTAATATAGATCCAGCGTTGGTGAAAGTATTGCGCCCTGAGGCACGCCCGCGTTGAAGGGATCGGCTCTTAAGGAAACTGGCAAGCCAGCTGCAGAGAGAGACTGGCAGTCCGAAGCACGGTAGTTTGTTGAGCAGTCCGTCATGCCAAACTCTGTCGAATGCCTTTGAAATATCCAACGCAATCGCTCGAGACTCTCCGTAGTTCTCAATTGCCTTACTCCATATATGAATGACATAGGCCAATATATCTCCTGTCGATCTCTCTTTGCGAAAGCCGTATTGATTATCGCTGATTATTTTGTTGTTCTCGAGGTACTTGAGTAGTTGCTGATTGACTACACGTTCCATGACTTTGGAGATTATTGGAAGCAAGGCAATTGGACGATAGTTTGAGGGCGTGGTTTTCTTGCCTTTTTTTGGAACAGGTTGCACTCGAGCGACTTTCCAAGAAGATGGGTAAATCCCTTTTCCGTAAGACAGAGAAAAAAGCCTGGAAAAAACGGGTGTTAGTTCGTTGGCGCAGTTCTTTAACACGATGGCAGGTATTCCGTCCGGTCCTGATGCTTTTTGCGTATCTAGTTCTTTAAGGATTTTACGAATATCACGGTGATGAAATTTGACTTCTGCCATGGTAGTGTTGATATTCAATATGGTGGGGAGAGTCTTGCCTTGGGGGACGTCTAAGGTAGAGTGCGAAGAAAATATTTTGGCGAGCATGTTTGCTTTTTCCCTGGTTGTAGTCGCCGTGATGCCACGTTCGTCTGTCAAAGGTGGGAGAGACGTTTCTGTAAAGTTGTTACTTACTGCCTTTGCTACCGACCAGAAATTCCTGGAGCCACTGGGGCATTGCAAAAGTTTATTCCTGATCCTTTGATTGTGTTTGTCCTTAGTTTCGTCACAGTATAAGCAAGGAACAGTAACGTCAGTGAGCTTAAATCCCTTGAAGTATTGAGATCAAAGAGCACTGGCAGGCACCTGCTTGCCTGGCTTTGCTGTCGTTGGATCACGTCCTATACGAGGGGACGTGCAATTAGTAAAATTTTATTGTCGGCGCATGGAGTCAGTTTCTACTAATAAGTCATTTACAATTTAATTATTTTATAATTTCATTCGACCCTTTAATTTTAATATATTTAGAAGTAATATTTAGATTATAGATGCTTCACGACAGGTTCTTAAGAATGTGTGAAAGTTAAAATGATAATAAAAGAAATAAACAATGCATTTAATAACAAGTTTTGTGTAATGTAGCTTATATTACAAAAATATTATTATATGAAGACAAGTACAAACCCAAACTAATATAACTCTAAGGTATTTAGTAACACAAAACATAATATACGCAAAGTTTGTTTAATAACTTTTTTCTACGACTGCTCTGAAAATAGACAAAAACGCACTAACAACTGCTCTTGAGAACTGGACATTTCAAACATCGTGTGAAAAGTATACTTTGCACACGGCGTATGCAAGTTATACTTTTCACACGCTTATTCGGGTATTTAGATTAAAGGGCTTCGTCTCCGATTTAGAGCTTCGCCCTCAGATATTCCATTCCCAGATCTCTAAAAAAGGGGGCCCAGTTTTAGGGCTTTACCTTTCCAGGAGCCCCTTTTTGCAAAACCGTAGAAAATGGGACTCTCATACCAGGGGCCCTTTTTTAAGGCTTGGGGCCCAATTTTAGGGCTTCGCCCCCGGGGGCTCCATTCCTAAATCTGTAAAAATAGTACTCCCGTGCCATGGGCTCCATTCTAGGGTTTCGCCTCCCCCCCTGGGGCCTCATTTTAGGGCTTAGCCCCCAGAGCTTCTTTTTCAAAATATTAGAAAATAGGGACCCCACACCGGTGGCCCCAGTTTAGGACTGCGCCCCTAGTTATAATTTGGGTTAGTTGGGTTAGAGCGAGAATCTCTTCCTCACGTAGTTTCTTTCGCTAGGAATAAAATTTTCTGATAAATAAATAATAAAAAAGTTTCCCATATAACATGTAATTTTCTACCACACTACCAGTGTGGCACCCAGACCCTGTATGTAGCAGTCGTAGAAAAAGTATAGTGTGCTACACGTGCTGAAAAGACTTTATGACACTCGTCTACGGCTGGTGTCACCAAAGTGTCTCATTCGTGTGAAAAGTCTTATTTTCAGCACTTGTTGCACAATATACTATTTACAAATCTTAAAATGGATGGCATGCAGAAACGTTGCATTTAAACGTTAATTTAACTACCTACAATTTGCACCAAAAATCTGCATAGGCAATTTTAACGTTGCTAAAACGGTTTTTTTTAATAACGTATAAAAATACTTCTTCTATTTTGCGTTCAAAATGATTCTATTTTGATACGCAAATGTGTGTCGAAAAGAACTTTTTTCTACACGGCTTTTGTTGACTGGTTGCTAGGATATTAACAAAATTGTTCAATGTCAAGGCCCACTAGTAAAAATTTCGACACCGCTTTCAATGGGATTTCTAGTAATAAAGACGTCAAAAATGACAATATGGCCGCCCAACTGTTGATCGGGATTAGATTAAATTAATAGTTTTCATTAAAAAACCTTCAAAATAGAAAAAATAGTATAGAATACACGTTTTAAAAGACATTTAGCGCACTCGCACGTTAGGAAACTTCACGCAAGCGGGTCGTTTCCTAATTTCGTGCTAGTGAGAAAAAATATGGTATTTTAAAACAAGTATCTTAATATACCATTTTTTCATTATATAGAAAAAACTGTTCTTTTTAGGCCGGAATCAATCTTATTGGTTTTGACGGTTACGCCACGCAGCGTCTTAGACTTAGATACCTAAACTACCAATTTTCAGGCCCATAATAGTTTTATAACCTGAGCTACAATCCCTTCTACAAAAATAAACGACCCCTTTATGGTCACTACTCCCTTAACACCCGTAATTAAGATTTGGAAAAATGATGATGGTGTTTTTCCCTTTGTAATTGCATTGTTTTGGTTTATTTAGATATAAAATATTTTCGTTTTTATTGGTTCCACCCCTATGCTATAAATGGGAACTATAAGTTCAATCTTACATTTTATGATTAATACAAAACCAAATGGTTTGAAAAGAGAACATGATTGGTTAATGAATGTATGAAGTGTATAATTTTTTGAATAATATTTTCATGCCTAGTTTTTATCTCATCCCTTTTTAAAAAACCAAGTAGGTAGGTATTTTAATTCTAGATAATACTTACTCATACCTGAAAGGATCTTTTGGGAATCTAAAAAATGATTTTTCACCATCACTTTTACTGAAACAGTTATCCACTGCACAAAATCCAACCATCGTTATAGATAACGCAACAACAGTCCCTAAATAATGTCTCCCTCGCCCTCGTATAATACGTTTGTGCTAAAACTCCCCAAAGTTTCTGCGAGTCTTTGAGAAAACTGGATTCAACCGCTCGAGATTTTTATGCATTTGACGCTACCGTTCATTAATTCTACCGTGATTTCGTCGATAACACGCTTGCATTCGTTTCTCGCTTCGACAAAATAATTGCGATTTTCAGCGGTCTGATTTTGCTGCCAGTACTTGTAGGCTTGCTGTTTCCTACCCACAGCTCTTTCGCATCTTCTGTCGAACCAGGGCTTTCCTTTTGATGGTAACTTGATGGAATTTGGGATGTATGCTTCCATTCCTGAGGAGATTACTTGCGTGATCTTTTCGCAGCAGACTGACGGGTCGTCAGCGCCAATTAGCAATTATAATGACTTAGCAATGAGAAAGTTTGTCTTATTTAAGCTTCGATAATATATTCTTCTTATTTCTTACTTTAATTAATTGCTATGTTATTATTTTACTCCAGTAACTTACCATTTAATATTATAATGTATGGGATATATTTTAATTTTTATTTATTATCATAATTTGCTTCTGCCTATTTCAGTTGAATAGATGTTGAAGATAGACTTCGCACGTTTTGGATACCCCAATTCTTTGTACTGCAAATTTGTTAATGATTATATGTTTCAAAACAAATGTCAATATTTATTCAAATTTCTTGCATTTTATTGGGGTTCCATTACATAACATTTTGCGCAAAACAATTTTTAAAATGATTACACATGTGAAAATGCAGGGCTGCTTGATAACTTTTCTGTATTTCAAACCGCGATAAAAAATTACAAATTTTAATAAAGTGAAATTTTTCAAATTTGAAGAAAGCAATTAACATTTTTCAAAAAGTTCGCTATTTTTTAAATTTTGTATCGATTTTCGCGATTCGAAATTTTGTACCCACCATTGTATAAAATATTCTTTAATACAGGAAAAATATTATCCGATGTATTGATTATCATAATATACAGAGATAGTCAAACTCTTCTTGTGCGTTGTTGGAGACATCAAAAGTATTTATAGACAGTATTAACCATGACAAATGATGCTGGAAGAATAACGCGTAATAAAGTGCATCATGTACCAGAGTTAAAGAACTGAAAGGGGAAATGAAGGACCTGATTAATAGTTTTATGTTTCTATTATATCTGTCATCCTCAGTCGATCCCATTCAAGTATGTTGTGAGCGTTTCCGTTATTTTATCTCTAAATCATTCTAAAGCCTTACATATCGTATTCTGATGTAGAATACACATTATACATTGAGGCTAATTTCTTAATTTCTTCTCTATAAAATTTCATGATCAGTAAATCTGAGAGATATTCCGACACCAAAATGTATAGCGCATCCTATTTTTATAGTTTGGCAGATAATTGTCACAGTTTTTAAAATATCGAAAATAGACAATACCCTCGAACTAAACTATGTATATTATATAACATAATATCTCTTCGGCATTTTTTATTTTTAATTTACCTCAGAATGAAGGAACTCCATAAAAATGTATAAATAATTGAAACAAACGACGCTAATTGATCAAAGCGATAGTTTTTCTTTTACCGCAAAACATCTCTGGAAAATTAAATTAAAAGCTGTACATTTTTCGCGAGTCCTAGAAGTTCTTTTGGTTTAATGAAGTTCCCCTTAGGTCATCAAGTACGTGTCCCGTGTTCCGTATGAACTAAACAGCAACATCCATTATACTGACGCGAGGAAATTATGATTCTTTATCGATGCTACGTTAAAACTTCGGACCGTTTTCATAAATATATTGTGAACTTCAAGTACGAAAGAGCTATCCCTTTCAGTTTTTGATAGATGTTCGGAGTTTTCGATTATTGTTCCATACACGAACCGCAGTGGATGAAAACAGAATGGGTTTTTTAGATGGCCAGTTAGATTTAATAGGGGTCACTTTTATTGCTTATGTAAGTTTTCTATGTTTTATGTTATAAGAGAAACTTACTTAAAAAGCAGCATATATTTTTTCACATCTTATTATCAGGAAGTTCAATTAGAATATAATATAACATACTGCTCATTTCCAAATTAATTATGTAACATGACATGTCAAGTTTGGCAATTTTGTGTATATCACTTTGTATATCAATTTGTGTTTATTATGTATCACTTCTGGTGGAAATAAGTACAAAAGGGTTTTGAAAAAATTGCTATGATTAATAACTTATTTTATCATATAAGTTTCATTAACGAATTTACCTCAAGTATTAAAAATCAATATCTGAGGGATTAAATGCTATATATATTTATATACAAATAGATATACAAAGTGATATACACAAAATTGCCAA
>MU182652.1:49742-122604 GCA_016904865.1 Pissodes strobi | reverse complement strand
CTACACGACGCTCCTTCCGATCTCGAGAAGCAGAGGACTTCTGATCACGGTTGATGGTAGGCATTTCTGGAGAACCACGGATCTGTTTTGAACCAGCTTTTATTTAGATAAACATGATCTTTTATATCTTTTGAGTTATTAATTTAACTAGTTCCTGCAATAGGTGTTTCGTTGTCTTGCAAAGTTTGTAGAATTTAACTTGGTGCTTAAAATTCGATGCACAGTTCTCTCGTCGATCTAGAAAAGTAGACAGCAAGCAAAAATATTTTTCTCTTGTCCTAATATTTTTTCTTTCAGTAAAAGTCAAAAAACGACCAAACTTTCGTTAAATCAAAACTAGGTTTAATAAAAAAGTGTGATGCCCTTTCTAGTCCTTTCTAATTATTATTGATACCCAAATATTTTCCCGCGCAAATGCATTATTTACGATTTCCAAAGAAATCATGCAATCGTAGAATAGCGGAAATCAGTTTCTTATGAAATATTTATTACTGTATATCCTAGATGATTGCCTGTACACTAAAACACAAAATGTTTGCAGAAATGCGTTATTTCGAGGAGTTTCTGTAAAGGTTAAAATAACTCAAATCTTTTACATCACAACAGTTATCTATTACTCTATAGATACATATTAATTTTTTTTTAAGCTCAAAATCGCAAGGAATATCCCGCGGAAATGCGTTACTGGTGAAAATTGGTTAAACGAAAAATGTTAAAAGGCAGAGTAGCGACAACAACCCTAGAGGGGGATGGCTACAGATTCAGGGTTGTTAGGGGGTGTCCGCAGGGTGGAATGTCGACTCTTCTGTGGTCTCTCCTGATGGATGGTCGCTCCTGATTGTTATAAGAAGCAACTCTCCAAGAACTATCTCAGAGAATTTTCAAGAGAGCACCTCTTGAACCATAGTCTATGACTGGTGTGAAAGGGAACAACTATCTGTGAATCCGGACGAAACAGTCATAGTACTGTTCACAAGAAAGAAAAGGCTGAAAAACCTAAGACCACATTCACTCAAAGGCGAATCCGTTCCATTTGTGAATACAGTGAAGTATCTAGGAATTACCCTAGACAAAATACTTAACTGGAATGCGCATCTGGATAAAATTGTCGCCAAAGCCAAACTGTCACCATGGACCTGCAGACGATTTTGTTGCGAGATATAGGGCGTACATACCAAACAAATACGCTGGCTATATATTGCGGTCATTAGACCAATGATAACATATGGGGCAGCACCTTGGTACTCTGAGTTTACATAGCTTCCCGAGAATCAAATTATCCACCTCGCAACGACAAGCGTGTCTCGTAATTAGTGCCCTCCTCGTCACTACACCTATGGCAGCGCTTGAGTGTCTTCTAAATCTGCCACCTCTCCAAATTGTGCTGGAAAGGGAGGCCAGATGGGCCAGTGTTGGATCTACCCCCAGATGTTACGCCTACAAAAACTAGTTATATCCATGCTATGACGTCCTCCTACTAAAGAGGAACGAATGGGCGAGAAACTTGGAACATCTGATACCAACAGAGTATAGTTGGTTTACTGAAGGCTACAAGACCAATGATAGCACAGGAGCCGCTGCATGGAATAAAAGTGGTAAGGTTGAGCTTAAGGATTCCCTAAGCAAACATGCAACCATTTTCAGGCTGAAGTTCAAGCCATTGATATAACTGCATAGTGGCTCATCTATTGAAACTGGAAAGGCAATCGCGACTCTCAAAGCTCTTGAATCTAGCCGTTGTTTATTCAAGGTATTATGGAACTGCCGGGAATTATTCACCAAACTAGGTAGAGAAAAAGACTTACACTGATCTGGATACCTGGACATATAGGATATGAGTTCAATGAAAGAGCTGACGGTGTTGCAAAGAAGGCGGCCGCAACGGCCATCATAGGACCAGAACCAGTACTTGAAATAACTTAAAACACAGCTAAAGAACCCTATCCAGGTGGGCAAAAGAGCAATTTGTAGACAAATGGAAAGAGTTACCCGGCCTAACACATTCAAAGATGGCAGCAAATCTGCCATCAGGAGTGAGAACTAGACAACTATTTCAACTTGACCGATTGCAGGTACAGACTTTAGCTAGCATCTACACTGGCCACTCTCGGCTAAGAAAAACAAAATAGGGCTTTCCGAAGAAACGTAATCTCGCTTGTGCTTGGAGGACGAGGAAACAATAGAGCATGTTTTATGCCACTGTCAAGCCTTAGAAACCACCAGACAAACAGTGTTTGGAAATTCCCAAATCACACATAGATTCAAAAACAATATACCGCAAAAAGCTAATCGATTTCATGAAAAGGATCGTGCCTCCGGCCTAATGGAAACCACAGATGCGAACCCCAATAGGTCAAGGGTCGCTGTGGAGGGCCCCATCTGGGCTCACACACGTGTATGAAATACGAATAAATAGATCTACCGAATCATAAGTAACTCAAAATAATCAATCAATAATCAAAACAAGCCAAAACTAACCCAAACTAATCAATAGCAAAATTAAAGCATTGATTGCGCTTCTCGGAAACTAACCAAAAGTAACCAAAACTAACCCAAATAAACAAAAACTAACTTAAATTTACCAACGACGAAATTAAAGCCCGCCTCGCGCGCTTTGACTTAGCTTCTCCAAACTAATCGTAACGAAATCAAATTAATCATTAGCGAAATTAAAGCGCAATACAAGCACTTCAATTTCATTTAAGACCCAAACTAACCGACTGAATTAAAACTAGCCCAAACTAAACAACATAGTGGAAATAGTGCCAATATTTAGAAATTTTCCATAGTCTTCTTGATTAAAGCAATTGTGCGAAGAAAATATAACATCATTAAAAAGTAGTTTTCTATTCAAATCAAGTTATTTAGTATCATTTTCTTAAGAGATTTACACCACTCTAAAGAAAAAAGTAATATTTTTTTTGTTAGTAGGATACTTTTTCTGCAGCAATATCCCAGGAACCGACCTAAACCATAGACAGTGGTCAGCATTGAGGCCCGCCGCATATTGAACCCAGCCCACGCACGGCACGCGCACAGCCCACGCCCAACCCATCTTTTCCACATCCACGTTTTTGTTCATTTAACGCATATTGAACCCAGCACTGGCCCACGCTAGGACCTCGCAGCATGGCGTCCCTTGGTGAAATCCTTCTAGATTTAGAATCAGAGTCAGAAACTGATGAAGTAGTTTTATTGTACTCGTTATCGAGAAAAAGAAAGAAGAGTATAAGAAATCCTTACCTAAATGCAAGGAATACTCGGGGGGAGTTTTTGTTGACAGCAGAAGTTCCAGACAACGTATTTAGTGGTTGTTTCCGACTCAACAGAAAGCAGTTTGACGAAGTGCACGAATTAATAAAAAATTACATTACGGGAAGAGAATGCAACGCTCAACAACCCATCAGTAGCGAAGAAAAATTGGCTGTTTGCCTCAGGTAAGATATTTGCTTGTTGCCAAAAACATAGTTAGTAGTTTTTTATAAACCTGTTTATTGCGGGTAAAAATTTTGAAGCATGCCTTAATAACAGTTGACTTGAAGTTGAAAAAAAAAATTAAAAAATGGCGATATAATACACTGCTTTATTTCAAAAATCAAAATACACGTTTAGTTAAAGGTCCATCAATGGTCCTGAGGTAGGCAAAGTTTCCTGTGCTTCTTGATCTACGGCTACTAGCCATGCTGTCAAGGGTGTGGGCTGTATTGAAGGCAATGTAGTAGTACGTGGAGATGAGCTAGCAGTTCCCTCTGAGTATGAAGGAGAAAAAGGAGGTGTTGTACTTGCCCCAAAATAGTTCTCTTCACCTGCTTGGGAAAAAGCCTGATTTATTATCTTTGGAATTTGTCCAGCAAAACTTGAAGATGAACTGGCAGCTCTTTCAGGAGGTGTCTTCGTACTTGCCAAATCGTACTCTTCTTCCGCTTGTGAAACAGCCTCATATAGCTTGTTACGAATTCGTCGTTGGTACTGCCCCGGCAGACTTTTTGTGGTATAGTACATTGACAAAAAAAATTGATATAGTGCATCATTCTGCAAACCGTGTGAGGAATCACGCTGGAGTATTACTTTTCTGAAGTCGTCACGATTCTTACTTCTCATTTCAGCGGTCTGTATGAAGCGACGGATGGCTGTTTGGTCGCTTTGTTTATTGCGTTTTACTGCAGGAATATCAAAGTCGGCAGACTGACTTCTTTCCGGTTCATTAGAATTGTCAATTTCAGGCTCGTCTTGGGTATATCCTTCAGTTACCCTCTCCCCGTCATCAGGCGCATTGATAACTGTCGAAGATTGTTGTTCTACGTTTGTGCTTGTAGTTCTATTTTTCATGTATGGAAGGAGAAAGTCCATATGCTGTTGGTATGTCCATGACCTTTGAGTTTCCGCTTTAGCACCACTTTTCTTCGTTTTTTGTCTTCGTAGTGCTTCCCGATGACGCTCTCGGAGTTTACGCCATTGCTCCTTCACAATTTTGCCTGAAAACAAAATAAAAAAGAAAGCGATTACTATAACGTTAAAGAAAATTAATATACGGTTTTAAATATAATGCATGCATAAGGATTTCAGAAATAATGAACTTTATTTTGTTGCAAGCAGATTAATTTCATTTCTTTTCAGGTACTTGGCAACTGGGGATATGTTCAAGACTATTGCCGCTAGTTATAGAATGGGAGATAGAACCGTGTCAAACATAATTTCTCAAGTATGCGACGCATTGTGGTTTCGATTACAGCCTATCTATATGCCTACACCATCTAAAGAACTGTGGGAGAACATATCTGTAGAGTTTGAAAGGAAGTGGCAATTGTACAACTGCGTCGGCGCAATTGATGGGAAACACATCTGCATTCGAAAACCACTTCACAGTGGCTCTTCATTTTATAACTATAAACATTATTTTTCCGTTGTTTTAATGGCCTCAGTAGATGCTCACTATCGCTCCACAACTATAGATGTAGGATCTATGGGCAGATTTAGCGATGGGAATATTTTCTATAATTCCCGTTTAGGAGCTATGTTGCACAATGGTTCTCTGGAATTGCCTGAACCCAAATCATTACCTGGACAAAATGAAAACACTCCTTATGTGTTTGTGGGAGATGAGGCATTCCCACTTCTGCCGAACTTAATGCGGCCATATCCAAGAGTCAAAATAACTGACAATTTTCCTAATAAAGTGTTTAACTACAGATTATCTCGAGGCCAGCAAACTGTAGAATGCGCTTTCGGAATTTTATCAGCACGATTTCGCGTCTACAAAAGGCCCTTTGAGTGTAAGTTACAGACTATCGATAGTATCGTAAAGGCTACGGCAGTGCTCCATAATTATTTAAGAACTAATATCGTAGAATCGAACTCGCCGGAAGTAGGCGAAGAAATTATGATATCTCGCAGTGATAGCCATTTAGTTCCTTTGCAACATAATCGCATTCGAAGTTCAAGAGAAGCGTTCTTAATCCGGGAAAAATTCAAAGATTGTTTCAACAGTGCACAAGGTTCTGTGGAATGGCAAAATAGAGCAGTTGAGAGAGGGCATTATTGACATTTATAACATCATGAGCTAACCAACTGAACTACATATTCTTCACTTATGTTTAAACGTTCAATAACGTACAGTTCACGTAGAGTTTTCAGCAGTAATTGTAAATTTATATATTTTTTTAATTTATTTGAATTCAAAATAAATTAATGTACTTATTATAATATAATTGTTGCAATCATACTAAAGTTTTATTAACATTGTCTATGTACTTTATTTCTATATGAAGTGTGTGTTATCCTTGGTTCATTTCTGATCCACCCGGTGTATTCAAATCAGAGGCATTTGATTTAAACTTAAAGGTTCTGTTGTCTGATGACTGTATTTTTTTTATCTACGATACGGTATACGCAATATTTCAGTCTCAATCTTATTTATTTATTTATTTATAATATTCTATTACGAAACGAAAATGCCATATTTGGCACCTTCTTGGTGTTGCTACTTTTCTAACCTACAAAAACCGTGGATTCGTTTGGTGATCTTTTAAGAAAAATACTTATCGGTTTTTAAAAAGGCTTGTTAGTGCCAACTAGGCAAAATGTTTCTCTCTCTACATTTTTGCTAAGAGATGTGAGCGATTGTAAAAATGTCCAAAAAACTTTTTCTAGATTCCCGCAACAATGAAATTGGGCGAAAAAGGATCGTATTTTAACACCCTGTATAGAAAATCCGCAACAATGAAACTAAAAATCAGTTCAAGCGGGCGTTTTCCAAAAAGAGCTAACAAATACTTTTTTCTTCACTTAAATTAGCCCGCAATGTATTTTAAAAAGAAATAAAACAATATAAAAACTTACCGTTTGATCCAAGGTCGCACCTATTTTATCCCATATTTGGTCCTTCAACTTCGTCCTTATGTAGTCTGGATGGCTTAGATCGTACAAAACGGGATTTTCCCGCACAAGTTCAATTAAACGTTCGTCATCAACCATTTTTAATTTGTTTCAAAGTAAACCCACGCTGTCCAAGACCCACGAAATCTGTGCGGCGAACACAAACCTCCCCACGCGTGGCTGGCGACAGACTGAGCTAGCTCTGGGCTGGGTGCTGGGTCCAATATGCGGCACTCTGTTTCAAATCATGTTTTACAAAGTAACGCACGCGTGGGCTGTGCGTGGACTGTGCGTGGGCTGTGTTCAATTTGCGGCGGGCTTGACCGGGTGCGCACAGGACATGGAAGGTGCGCAGACTCGCTGCACAGATGGGGGAAAACAGCTTCACCGGAATGCGACTGTGGAGCACCAAGACAGACCATCCAGCACATTCGCAGTGAGTGTGCCTTACGTTCATACTCGGGAAGCTGGTGTGACTTCATGGAGGCATCTGCATCGGCGTTGGAATGGTTAGCAAATCTGGACATTGAAATATAAAAATGTTATTGTTTTTGTGTAATTTGCTCATGTTTGTAAATCTGTACTTGTTTTATACACTGCATGTAAGGCCATACGCGAAATAAATCTGCAGTAAAGTAACGATGCAATTTCATTAATTTTGTTTTTCTAGAATAATTATAGGTAAAAAAGTAATAAGGAAAAGTTCTTATAGCAGTTTTCTGTTAAATTATAATATCATCAAAAATTTATATTTTCGATAAAATAAAACATTTCCATTAAAGAAAAAAAATGTTATATACTATTAACCTTGAATATAATCTTTCCATAGAAAAAAAAATGGGCTCAAGAATAAGCGTGCTGCAGCAAATACGAAACGTCTTAGATAAATGACAAAAAGGACCAATGAAAATGTCACATCAAAACTTTGACTGACTGGTAGTTGGCAATTGCAAGATATGTTACCTGAATATATCCACATTAAAAATATAAAAGGTTTTATAGAACAACGTTAAGGACGCTAAATCTAATTTTGAGCAGAAGGTCCTGGATTATGCTTCAATAGAATTTTCATAAAATTCATAAATACAAAAGAATTTTTCATAAAGAATGTAATACCGTCCTATGTTAAACTTGTTGTTTTTAAATAGAATGCAGCTCGCATTGGTCTAAATCAATATCTTACTAACGGAGCAAAGTGTACAAGACGGGGCCATGATTAGTTTTTCTCCATTAGTCAGCATGTTTAGTAGAATGAGTTTAAAGTTTGTTTGTGATTACTTGTAATTAGTTCGTGTAAATTTAAGCGACCATTGAATAGTCGCAAGCTTTCAATTTATTATTTCTTGTTATACAATTATTTCGTAATTATTTAGCATGTATTTTGAAATCATAAATATGACATTTCAGCTGCTGCTGTATATAAGGCGACAACTCAAACAACAACAAGGTTCTAACATAAGCCACAAATGCCATTTGTCCCAATACAAAGACTAGGGTCCCACAATGCATTCTTGCTAATTTTCTCCATTACCGCTTTCTCTACTAAGAAATGTAATCGGAATACAGAAATACTCGTTTGTTCTTACTAATAGATTTTTGTGTGAGACATATATGCATTGTGGGATCCTACTCTGTTTACACATCGTATTGTGACAAATAATATTTTGTGGCTTATGTTAGAAGTTTGTTGCTGTTTGTGTTGTCTCCTTATATTTGACAATGCGTTGGAAATATCATATATATATGATTTCAAAATACATGCTAGGTAATTAGGAAATAATTGTACAGAAAGAAATAATAAATTGAAAGCTTGCGACTATTTAATGGTTGCTTATACCTACACGAAGTAAGTACAAATAATCACAAATAAACTTTAAAAACATTCAACTAAACATGCTGGCTTGCACACTTCGTTCCGTTAGTAGGATATTGATTTAGAGAAATCCGAGCTGTATTTCGTTTAACAATAATAAGTTTAACAAAGAACCCCATTACGTTCCATGTGAAAAATTGCTTTCGCAGATTTTTATACCCTTTGTGCTGTCAGATTTTAAATCCGGCTTCTATTTTGCTGATATTTCTCTCTAATCATCAAACCTAGGATGACGAATATTGCTAATAATTTTAGATATTTGTTTGATTTATTTACGTACAACTTTTATATAGTAAACTATCATTTAGATAGGTAATACCTTGTGTTTGAAATGTTTTTCAAAAAAAGAACACACAAATTACCAAAATATCAATAATTGTTCAATTTTGACGAACTTTCTTGAAACGTCAGATACTTATTCTTTTTGTTTAATTCAATAAACCCGGTAAAAGTTCCACGTTATATTGATGAAAAAGCTCAGCTACAGACTTTTTTTGCCGATTATCAGCAAAAATGCCAATTTTGCAGACAAAACGCAATCACCAAATTATTACTTTTCCTGTCCAGGCAGCAAAGTGAAATATTTGCAGCCTATAGAGGAAAATGATTAGTCTACATAGAAACTAGATATAAAAATTTGCCGAATGAAGGAATGTGAAGGATTGTTTATCTAAGAACACATCCTTCCGCTTTTTTGGCTCATATCTAAGTCTTGCAGATATTTTGTCAAGGTTGCTTGGCACTATCTGTGTGATGTCTGGTTGTAGACTGAGGGTGTCTGTTGATGTGTCTGTTAATTTCTCTAAGTCGGGCGGTGTCTATTACTTCTTGATTCGTGATTTTATGTATCTGATCAGGTGGCTGGCTTCTTGGCAGTAATGCCTGGTTTAGTTGAGGTTCTGCTAACGTGCATGTATTGATTAGAGTGTGCGTGTGTATGTGTGCTGACGTGAGTGTGCATGTGAGTGAATTTAGTCTGCATCGTTCACCTAATGTAGTCGATCGGCATTCGGTACGTGCTTCTAGGCTGTGAAGGAGCTAGCGATTGCTTTAGTTCGGATTGTTTTGTCTTTCAACTCTGTCGAAGTAGTTGCCTACCAGACGAGAGTTGAAAGACTGAAATGTTTCTAATTCTGCGTCGCGATGCAGTTTATGAGGGGGTCTCACAAACCTAAGCGCGTTTAGCATTATTCTAAGCAACTTTCTCTGAACTCTTTGCAGATTTCGATGCTGGTTTGGATGACATGTGCTCCACGTGGGGCTCGCATATATTAGGACGGATCTGACGAAAGTTTTATATAATAAAACCTTGGTTCTGAAGTTTAACTTGCAGCTGTGGTTTAGCAGCGTATATAAAGCTGCGATTTGGCCGTTGGGCTTGGCGATGGTTTTCCTCGTGTTGAGGGCCCAATTTGGTCTCTTATCTAGGATTTGACCTAGATATTTAGCCTTGTTATGCCAGATAATCTTTGATCTAGCCAATCTGCTAGTAGTTTCTGGAGTGGCTAAACGGGACTTTGAAAAGAAAACTGCTACAGTTTTCCCAGGATTCAGCTTTATTTCCCAATCCCGCAGACACTATTCAAGGACGTTGATATGCCTCTTAAGTCTCGATGTTATGAGACGTGGCTTCTTTGACGTTGCCGTGACGGCCGTGTTGTCAGCGAATAGGTATAGTTTTGTCAGAGTGGTTTTAGGTATGTCATGCGTGAATATATTATAGAGTGCCGCGACAGCAGAGAGCACTGGGGCACTGCTGCTCGTACCGATTTGAGCTGAGATTCCGCCTGATCGACGGCTACCAGGAATGATCTGTTTCGAAGGAATGACTGAACAGTTTTTATCAGTTGATTTGACATGCCTATCCTAATCAGTTTTATGATTAGGCCGTCATGCCAAACCTTATCAAAGGATTTCCTGACATCGAGGAATATCGCGCCCGTTTGTTGAAGCCCTTGAGTGCATCAGAGGCTAGTCTAACTATCTAGTTAGTTGTGCCCAGCTCGGATCCGAACTGTTCTGTGGGTAGTGACTGGGCGTTGTCTAAGAATGAGTTGATATGTTTTAATATCATTCTCTTAGCCACCTTTCCAATGTTCGATAGAAGGTTTATGGGGCGGTAACTACTTGTCTTGTCAGGGTTTTCGTGACCTTGTCTGATTAGCATGACCCTGGCCTTCTTCCAAGCAATTGGAAAATGCCCGAGAGTAATAACAGCGTCTATTATGTGAGTCAAGTCCGTCAGTATGTTGTCTGGCAGTTTCTTGACAGTTAATTTTGTGATCAAATCAAGCCCTGGGGCTTTTCGTGCGTTCGTTTGTCGTACTATGTCCTGGACGTCTGTCAGCGCCGTTTTTGGTATTTGTTCTACGTCCACAGGCATGGATGCGAAAATCTGGACTGTGCGTTTTATTCTCTCTTGTTTGGCCGTGTGGACGTCCGTGTTTTCACTGAACTGTAGGCAGAAATGCTCCGCAAACAGCTCCGCTTTATCACATGGGTCTGTTATGTCTTATTGTCGTGAGCAATATGTGGCAGCGGTTTCCTGCTGCCTTTTGCCAGTACTCCTATTGACTTGAACTCTGAGTTTTCACGTGTGTCAAGGTTTGAGTCTTTTCGGTCCTTTCGTCGCTCACTTTGTCCGAGATCGCATCATTGACTCTTTGAGTAAGAACATTGACTTTGACCTTGACCGCCGGTTCTCCAGTCCGGTGTGACAAGTTCTTTACCCTGTTTTTCTCTCGAATCAAGGACATGATTTCAGGCGATAGTTATCCATGTTTGGAAAACTTTGAAGTTTTAGTGAGCGAAGTTTGGGCCACTGTCTCAGTGATTAAGTCAGTCAGTGAGTCCACTGCTCTTTTGAGTGAGTCTACGTTTGTTATGCTGTCTATCGGAGGAGAGATTTTTGGAGCTTATACCAGTTATGCACTGTCACAAATCGGACAAATCCCTGTCCCTTCGCGAGCGGACTCAATGAGAACAGGGAGATGATCGGTAGATAGGGCAAGAATAGTTATCAAAGTCGATGCTATGCCAGTATTTTTGCGAGAAAAATGTCCCGAATCTCGGGGGAGCCCCCATCCCAGATATGAGTTGGCGACCTTGGCGCCAGAACCGCGAAGTTTAGGTGTTGTGATTGGCGTCTGGGGCGCGGCCACTGGTGTGCCACTCGTGGCTCTTAGCGTTCAAGTCGCCACCAAGGAGAGTCGGTGTGTCGTCAGTAAGTAAATTCACGAGGCTCTGGTCGGTTTTATTCACAGACGGGCAACAATAAACGGAGCCAAACGTCAGGGAGCCTTGTTTCATTTTGACCTTGATGTAAGTACCTTCGATTAGATTGTCACTACTCGCAAGAACTCAAGCAGTGAAACATGTCTTAACCAGTATCATAGTGCCGCCGCCGGCCCTACCAACTCTGTCGTTTTTGAATACATTGAAGATAGGAACTGAGAATCTTTGGCCTTTAAGCCACGTCTCTTGAATAAGAAGTATATCAACCTCATGATTTTCAATGAAATTTAAAATTTCCGGCTTTTTGCCTTGAATCGAATTGATGTTAATAGACTCAGAAAAGCTGGGTCAAAGTTAATTCCTGGCATTGCTAGTTTTCGTAATTACTGGTAAAAATTACTGCAGCTGCTGCTACATATTCTGCATAAATGCCTGCACCGAGTCATGCATGGCAGCAATAAATTGAAACGTTTGCGGGAGCCAGCGTTATTAGTCGTAACCTTTTGAGAAGCACGTTTGGAGTTGTCCTGTGAACCCCAATTGAAGCTCGAAGCGAGTGGCTTCGAGCTAGGAGAAGCTGCCGCGGCCTTAGATCTTAAATGTTTGGTGTGCTTTTCGCATCTCCAATAATTATTGTCTGTGTATGCGCCTCCACAGAGCGCGCAACTTCTCCTTGCCCCTGGAACACTCACTGGTAAGGTGAGAATCAGTGCACCTGACATAAAGCGGATTTGCTTGGCATTTAAATGCCGAATGACCGTATAGCTGATATCTATGGCACTGAGTGTCTCGAGCCTTGGTGCGCTGGCTCTCAACTTTAACTGCCATATGATCAAGTAAACTCAAGTTATAAATGCTCTTTTCTTGGATTGGTAATATGGCAAGTACTAGCGGAATTGGTTTGCCAGATTTGTCATACCATCTAACGGCATTTATGGGATTAAAGCCCAGATCTCTTAGCTCTTTTGACACTTTTTCGGTCGACCACTCCTCGAGCACTCCATAGGGGACCACGTGGAGCATACGCTCTTCGGGGAAGAGATATGAGTGGAACGGTATCTTATTGTCCTCAAAATATCTAGCTTTGGCGCGATAGTCAGCCGGTGTGTCCGGAAAGAGCTTTACCCCTTCCGGCACTGTGGCTGTCTTGCCGAAATTAATTTTATTCACTTTGAAGAAGTTTGCCGAATTAGAATACTTAGTTTTGTCCCTCAGAACGATCGGAGAGACACGAACTTTAGGATTGTTATTATTGGAATCAGAATTAATAGGAGCTGGAGACATGGGTTTAGTATTAGGCATTGTGGTGGACGAAGCGGCCTAGGAAGGGCCCGAGCCCTTTTTCGAGGCTGATTCGACCACATTAGGTTTGTTTGAAAGGGTAGGTTTGATAGGTATAGGTGTTAGGTTTGTTTTGCAATGTTTTGGTGGACGAAGTTCGGAAAATTCGGAATTAGGTTTAGTTTTAATCGAATTTCCTCTCTTTCTAGATTTAACAGAAGTAAATTTTCTTTCGTCTAAGTCGGATGACTCGGAGGAAGAGTTAAAAATCTCAATCCCTGGTAAATTAGTTGAAGAGTTGGTGATGTTGGATGTTTTAGCAGAAGACTTATACCTGGTCAACTGCTCTTTCAGAGCCATTATTACGCTGTCTTGCTCTCTGATCTTGGCCTCGAAGTGCTAAGCCGCCTTCTCTAATCTTTCTCTTGCTGCTTCCAAGTCTACACGTAGATCCTGGCTGATTTTGCCCATATTTTCATAATCTTAAATAGTAATTGGCCGCCCTAGTGGCGGCCCGTCGTCTTCCTCTATGGCCTGTATTTGCTTTATGCGCCTGAAGACCGTTGTCGCCTTGCTATCTCTTGATTTTCGCAGATTCATTGGAGCGAGCCCTCGAGATCTTGCCTCGACGCTATCGACAAAGGTTGTAGCGACGTTCATTGGTTGCCAGCGTTGGCTCCTCCCCATCCGGGATCTGATATGCGTGTGACCTTATCTGGTTAGTTTATAATTTTTTTCGAGGTCTCGGATAAGTGCTGGGCGTCGTTTCGTTGGTTTAGTTGTCCGATTTTATCAATTTTAATTGCTTCTCGTATTGTTTTTGTTTTGTAATTCGCAATTTGGTTGCAATTGTCAAAAGTGATTTTGGCGTCGAAAGAGAGGCGATGTTATTATTATTTTTTTATTTGGCTAATTTATGTTCTAGCGTGGCTGAAAATATCCGGTTGTTCGTCCCACATATGTTTTATGGCATGTTCCGCATGCTGTCTGTATACTCCTTGACATACCAATTTGGTTTTCGGTTTAGGGTTTCTTAGAGTTCTTCCTATTGTTTGGTGTGGTTTGTATGCAGTAGATGTTTTCTGTTTTCGGAGAATTCGGCTAATTATGCTAGTTGTTCCCTTAACGCATGATAATACGAATTTTTGGTATTCCTGTGAGACCTACTTTTTATTTTTGTTGTGGGTGATGCTGATTGTTTTGCTTTTTTAGTTGCCTGATTTGTGTAACCATTTTGTTGAAAGGTGACAGATACCTTCTCTAGCTGCTGTTCTTTGTGGTAGTTATCTGCGAGCCGTAGTCGTCTTGAAATTAGTGTATTGGCAACTCCCTGTATGTTGCGATGGGTGATGAATCATCACCCATCGCAACATACATCCCATCATCACTGATGATGGGATTCGGTATTTAGATATCCTTTGCTGTGTGCTGGCTTTATATAGTTTATTTTTTTACAATTTTATAGAAGAGCATTATACAGTATTTTACGATTTTCAAATTAGTACCAACAAAGAGCTATTAAAGTAAGTTTGTAGCCAAACAATTTTTAAGTAGCCAAAGCACTAAGCACCTGTGATATCAATAATGTTAAAAAGTGATGGTTGTTTGGGTTTAATTATAAGTATTTCGAAGAAAATTAACGGAAGTCCTGTTGGAATAGCGGTAGCAGTGAGTGAAATATGTTATCAGTTGTTGACTGAAAAATCCCGAAAAAAATATATGAAAAGACTCACAAAGACTAGTAAAGTGCATACATGTGATGTAACACTATTTGTTAATTGCTTAACAAACGGTCCATATGCCAGGTTTACTCATCGGTTTTAAATTTATTTAAAGGCTTGGGTCTATGACTTGTCAGTTAGATGAAAGCACAACTAATTTTTTTACTAGGAATATTTCAATGATTCTTGATGATTGAAATTGGAGTAATAAAATTTAGAAAAATACCATATAATATAAGAACCTCGAGAAAACTGAAGATAAGATATACGAATTAATTACTATCCTGAATATAGCTTACCAAAATAAACATCAAGATTCAAGGTAAATTATTTATTTGAATCTGAAAAACTTACACAGATGTAACTCTGTTAAAACAATTAATCAGATCCCAAACTAAGTTGAGGTTAGGGTATCACCCACAAATTAATGAGAAAATTCTCCAAAATATTTACTATCTGACTCATCAGATTATTAAGTCTTAATCTAGGTCTAGAAAATTATTATTGTCCAATTCCCGTTTTGAAATAATTCCATCTAAACGCTGAATTATTAAAGTTCTGGCTATACGCAGTAAATCACGAAACTTCATACATAGGAATTATTTTACTAAACTAAATTATTCTAAATTAATCTCATGGCAGCAATAATATCATTAAACCAATAAAAAGTTTATAAGAATATACTAAATTAATGAATTAACCTATGATGAAAATACAATCATAATATATAGCTGGTAATTATTTACAGGCGAATACGAATTTAGCTCATGTCGGGGCCTGCCTTTAGGCGAAAAGTCAAAGTTGCAAATTACAGTTAAATAAAGCAGTTCGCTGCTATGAGACCTACAGCCAATTTCAGTAAAAATGCATCGTTTACGTTGGTAGACTCAATAAAAGAATAAATTAAATAATTACTAACACAGTAGCAAATAATATTTTTATCCGATCGGATGAAAAACTATACCTTTCCGATGTGTTTTCTCATCGCAAAAGTCATGATTCCAGTATATTGTATTCGTTGCTTGGCAACATGCAATAACTGTACGTACATTTCCGTCCTAGGCCGGGAATATAAAATTTCTGTCATATTTAAACACCTTGTTTGTCAGATCTGACGTTTATCAAAAGCAAGATTTAGCTGTGGTTTCCCTAGTTCCGTAATAAACTCCAAGCTCGCTCGATTCAAAACTTAAAAGTATGTTGAGTTTAAATTTAAAACACCGTTATTATTTAGAGTAATATTTGCAAAGAATAAAGAATAGAAAGGAAGGAGCTTATGCGCCGTTTGCCACTTAATACGTGCGACGAACTCCTGTGACATCGAGGAGGCTGCGGAGGAACCATAATATGACACATTCTGACGTTATGTTTTGGTGCTTCCTACGTTTTGATAGTATTTCTTGTGTTAAAAGCTATTTTTTGCCATTTACTCTGATTTGAAACATTGTTTATTTGTTTAGTAATATTATTGTAGATAATGCGTTTGTTCATATAGTGTTTATATAGATATTTAGTGGTAAAAGTGTGTATTTTGGACTAAAGAAGGAAAGTAAACATGGTTACTTGTGCAGCTTGTGATCTTTCGAAAACTCCAACAAATTCAGAACTTGGAATAATATTTCATCGGTAAGTAGGTATTTTACCCCTTATTTTTCTGTTTTTTACCATTGAATTAAGCAAAATTATAAATTGTCTAATTGTCAACAAATAGGTGACAGATCTAATCATGAGCGTACCCGTAAAAAATATAGCATTAAAAATCAATTTTTGCTAGAATATTGGACAGTGCTAAAAATAATACTTGTCTTTTATACTTGACATGTTAAAGTTTATACTGCCAATAAACTGCTAAGATTAGTTATTTGAATATATTTGGGCGTTTGAAATGCAAAAATAAGCAAAATATGGTTAGAGAATAGTGCGTTAGTTTTGAAGGGTGCTTCTTCAATAAAATTAGGTAGTACATATTTTTTTTTTTTTAGAAGCACACTTAAAAACTACCCCACTATTATCTAACCATATTTTGCTTATTTTTGCATTTCAAATGCCCAAATATATTCAAATAACTAATTTTAGCAGTTTATTGGCAGTATAAACTTTAACATGTCAAGTATAAAAGAAAAGTATTTATTACTTTTAGCACTGTCCAATGTTCTTGCAAAAATTTATTTTTAATGATATATTTTTTACGGGTACGCCTCTAATTAGATCTGTCACCTATTTGTTAACAATTAGAGAATTTATAATTATTTTGCTTTATTAAATGGTAAAAACCAAAAAAATAAGGGGGTAAAGTAGGTACCTACTTACCGATGAAATGTTATCCCAAGTTCTGAATTTGTTGGAGTTTTAGAAGGGCCACAAGCTGCACAACTAACCATGTTTACTTTGCTTCTTTAATCCAAAATACACACCTTTACCACTAAATATCTAATTAAACACTATATGAATTAACGCAATATCTCCAATAATATTACTAAAGAAATAAACAATGTTCCAAATGAAAGTAAATCGCAAAAAAATAGCTTTAAACACAAGAAATATCATCAAAACGTAGGAAGCACCCAAACATAACGTCAGAATGAGTGAATGAGCATATATACTATACTGTCATGCCTTATTTAAAACGAATCCAGCCTCAAATTTGCAAAAATTTGTTTTCATTTTATTTACTCAGTCGTTTAAGTACTAAAAAAGCCTTACTGGCAAGAAAAATCAAAAAAAAAAATTGTAAATGACATCAATTTATAGACAATTTTACAAAATATCTTAAGGCCCACTAATTTATTAGATATTTTAGTGTTATTTTAAAGGCAAGCTATAGGATTTAACGGATAACATTTTTAACATTATGTTTGACCCTTTTCCATTTCAAATATGAAAATTAAACTTTTGTATGTAAATTTCAGATGCCTAAACTTATATGTTTACATTAACATTTAGATACAAAAATTATCAAAAAAAAAAACAGAAAGTTCCGTTTCTTTTCCGGATAAGTGCTGCTTTTTTACATACCTCGTAACCATCACGTAATAATCATTCATGTAATTTAGAACAATTGCCAATTGGTGACGTTTTTTATTTAAAACTTCACCTTACCTATTAACCTAGAAAACAGGTATAATTTTCCAAAAAATTAACGGGAAGACATAGAGCATATTATAGCTAAAACAAAATTGTTCACACACCACTTTTTCTTGGTATTTTCTCAAGATTTCTTTATATAGGTATTTAGCTAATAAAATGAAGTTTACACATCTGAAATTTATCCTAAGGAATTTAATTTTTATATTTCGAATATACCTAAAGTATTTAGCAAAGTTAAAACATTTAAAAGATCCGCAAAAAACGCACGTATTTTTAAATACATGTTGGCAATATTTATAAATTATAACTTTTTTTGAGGTCACTGTACCAGTAAGTAATAAACAACAAAACCATATAAATACATAGTATAAGTATTTATTTTTTTGTTGTGCAATCGTTTTAGGAGACGCCACTGGTAATCTGGGTCGCCATATGCAAGAACCAATCCGGTCTAATGTCAATATGTATTTTGCTCCTTCCTTCCTATTCTTTATTCATTGAATATTTGGCTCTATTTTTATAAATACGTATTATAATTAATTCCGATGGGATAAAAAATAGTATGTGCAATTCGTAGGAAAAGCACATTCCTGGACTCCTGTGTTGCTGGCCTCGGCTCCGCCTCGTCCAGCAATTACCACAATCGTCCAGGAATGTTTTGCTTTTCCTCCTAGTTACACAATATACTATTACGTCCTTCTAGTATTACTAAACTAGATTATAATAAGAGAGAGAATAGATCGATAAGAGATGATATTTGACCTAAAGTAATTTTTCAAGTTGCTAAGCAAATATGGCAAGTAATTATGTGACTTATGGTAAGAACATTACATTAAGGTAAATGCACGGAGTAAAAAAATGTTAAGTCAACTAATTGCGTTCCTATACCTAGGCATTCGATATTCGAGACAATATCACACACGATAATGAAGAAAATGGGTATTTCTAAATCAAATTATGATAAGAAAGAGAATAAATCGATTTGAGATAACATTAGACCTAAAGCCATTGATCGGTAAGTTAATAAAACAGATATTTAATTGAAAAAGATAAGGCCTACTTGCATTCTCTAGATCCCACCACATGGAATCCACCAGCAGAGCTGTACCAAGCTGTTTCTAATCTGAGTTGTAGCGTTTCCTACGAAGCTACCCTTTTACACACGTTATCAGTTTCACATCGGCAAAAAGCCTCGGATAACGAAAGGAAACCTGAGAACTTTCCTGATCTTTCTAGGAGGGAGAGTCTGTCCTCAGGTAGTAATTCTGTCCCACAGATGGACCCTTTTTATAGGAAGGGTAGCCACACTACGTTATTAGGCAATACGGCCAATAATTTAAAAAAATACACATTTTAGCACATTTGCCAATTAATCTCATGACACTATCAGGCGGTATTTAGAACTGATGATCAAAAATGAGAAGATAATTTTAGATTATTGAAACTGTCTGCCCACCTTGAGTGTACAGACGAGAAAATCTTGTCAATTTTCCCAAAAAGGAATATATACGACATCTGTCACGAGGGTGCTCCGAACGGAGTCATCCTTCGAGCAAATCGGAATAGCATCCCTTGATACTGGTGGATTATATTCGGAAGTAAGGTAGCGAGAGTATCGACAACACAATTCGACTAGTAAATGGGAAAAATCGCACTACTGGATTTTGTAACATTTACAACGTTATACTGAACATTTCATGCTGGTTTATTTTTATGAAATGAAAAATCAAAATATAAGCCATGAAGGCTAAGGTCAATCTGCTCCATGCTGAAGTCTACAATAAATATGCACAATAATTTAGATATAAGCAAGTTCGCGGAAATAATCGCATTTTTAAATCGATATTTAGAAGGATATGTCTCCAAGAAGTCTAAAGTGCGTACTAAAGTGGATTCAGAAATGTTTTGCAACTGCTTCAGATCAAGTTTATTTATTGAATAAGGTTGTACTAAGCTCCAGAATTGCAGTGTACGTCAGGAGATTTGAATTGATCAAATTAAAAGTTAGTGATAGGTATTACTCATTTGACATCATGTATTTAGGTAAAATCGACCCAAATAAAGACGAGGACGCCAAGTACCTTTTCCACAGCAGACGATGATGGAGAAGATCACACTTTGTAGGCAATAACAAAGATATTTTCTCTTTCCGACCAAAAAATGCTACTACTTTACGCTTTTTTTTTGTCATGCAAGAAATATAAATGTTTTGTTTAATTAATTGGAAAAAACTGGGTTGCTACCTAATGTAGCAAACTTTCTTTGTTTTGGCGTTCCTCCGCAAAATTATTAGATGAGGCTGGAAGAGACTATTAACCTGTAAAGCGCCATGGAGGCTGCCGCTCGTCTACTGTAGTTGAGTTGACGCTGCATTGACGATTCGGTTCAAAATAAAATTCAGGGAGCCAAAAAAATTATAACTTTCAGCACAACAGACGTTTCTGTTAACTGAAATATCACCAAGAATATAATTGCCGTTTACCTATTACTAATATTTCCAGTTGTAGCAGTTGTAATTTCAATATAACGCTGAATAATTAGATTTTTTAATGTATTTACGTCTTATAAGATACTTTCAATAAATTGCAACTTTGATTTGAATAAAAATAAATTGAATTCAAATAAGAATAAATTATATATTTTTTAGGAGCTAAAGTGTTTCTTTGGCGAATGTGTGGGTATAGTGTTTACCGTTTTTTGGTATGTGGGCTTTGTGGTTCTTTTTACGCTCTAGGACGAATGAGTGCCATTTTACACTTGCAAACGGCAAATAACATTGTACTTTATGCCCGGTAGTAAAAAACTTTGTTATGATGTCAGCAAAGTATAAACATAGTTCAAGTCCTGCGCACGAGACACAAACGGCTTCAGTGGGTACTTTGCAGTAGTAGACGTTTCCCGTATCGCATCAGAGGGCTTCAGAGTTGCGCGCGCATTATATTGTTGACAAACACCATATCTTTAGGGTCTAGCGAATTGCTGTCAACTGGTCTCGTAGCTCAGTGGTTGGATGCTGTGTCTGCGATACGGCCGACGAGGCGGCCCGGGTTCAATTCCAGAGGCAAGACATGTTTCTTTATTTTTAATATTATGTGTAAAAAGTTTTTTTCTTCATTTTGGGCATGCCTTGGGTTAGTGAGTTTTATCCACAATACCGAAACCACAGATCTATATAGCTACGCAACAGATACCTCTTCCAATGGTTTTTACGCGGGGGCAAAAATGTTCATCGGCTTTCGCGAGCGGGTGAACCAGTCGTCTAGAAACGGGTCAGTGTTGCCAAGTTATCACGTCGAACAATATTCCGGCTGACTTTTTGACCCGCTCAAATCATCGAGTTTTATTATTAATATTTATTTATCAAATTAAAACAAACATATTTTTTTAGAAAAATACAATTTTTACATTTTTTATTAAGTATGATAGTTTATTAATAGTAAAACAGATGAAACGGCAATTTAAATGAACAAATTTATAATATTGATAGTAGAGTTTAAAATAAAATTAAATGGTACTTTGACATGTCGAAAATAGGTATCTACATTTTCTGCATTTCAAAAATTTATTTGATCTTCGAAACAAAAACCTGCGTTATAATATTATTACTTAATACCAATAAGACCTATTACAGTATAAGTTAACAAAATTTGTAATGACCTTTTACACCGATATTTAAGGTGAGTTTTAGCCCATGTTGAAGCAAATACCATTCACTGAATCTGATAATGAGCTTTAATTTGACATAAATAACATACGATTTCCAAGAAAATGAGTAATACCATAATGTGATATGAAAGGTAAACTACAGTTCGCGATTTGGCAACACGGCGGGGCAAAACACGTCTAAATAGGAAAATATTGAAGTTTATTGCATTATTGGCGAGCGACACTTTTAATACCGGAGTAGGCATCTGTTGCGTAGCTATATAGATCTGTGCCGAAACATAGTTTTTGCACTCGACGTGCGTTTCACTAACCATGTTAGCATAATCAGGAGATGATTAAAACTGTTTTAATCATCTGCTGTTAGTGAAACGCGCGTCGAGTGCAAAATTTCTGTTTCGTTATGGTGGATAAAACTCTGTTTTAGTTTAATTTAGAGGTAAAAAAGTAAGATTTTTACCTCTTTAGTACTTTTTTCCCTATATAATAAATAACTATAAACTTAAGGTGAACAAAACAATTTTTTTTATAAATTATTATTATTAAGACTATCTTATCATGTTTTAGTGGGCATCTGGATGGAAATCTCAAAAATATAATAGTCTTATTTGTACAGAATTTTTCTCTGTACAGAGATACAATGCTATCGTGTTATGTATTTAATGCGGAATTGTTCATGGTTTGGGCTGGACATGATTCTTGTATAACTACGCTGAAGTGGAACGTTATTCGGGCTAAGATTTTGGATTCGAAACGATCGTAGAGAAGCTATCGTTTGGCGGGCATCTTGATTTCCAGCTAATGCTTTACGTTCTTTACGTTCTTTTATAAATAATTGCATAACTTTCAAAAACATTTCTATGGCTTAGTAGTTGTTTAAATTATGAACCAATACTTAGAAAAAAGTAGGAATTTTCATTTTTGTCGTGTTACACGCCCATCATATTGCTTCAAATTATGTTCGGTAATTTTTCTATTAGGTCATTCCCTCATATTTTTTCTTTAAAGACTTTTAAAATACTAATTACTAAAATAATATACCGCGTAAAAAATGTTGTAATAGTTAATCAGGTTCATTGCTTCATATATTATTATCCATTACTTTAAATTTTGTTTTATACTTACTGAATAAATATGTACAGGGTGTCCCAACGATAGAGTAAAGTAAGTTTTTGCTTAGCTGATACTATTTGTGTTAAAATTGTATCCGCTATTGGGTAAGGTAGCAAAATGGGCATATTTAATAAATATTGGAAGTCACAAAAGTAGAGCAGCAAAAAGTAAGATTTTTTCAAAATGGAATGGTATTTGATTTTATTTTTTATTTCTACGTATTAATACAAACGTTTTTTGTCATATAAAACATGAACTGAAATTTGATAGTTTTTGAAATATTCGGATTTAACGATGAAAATTAACATTTTCATGGCGCTGATAAATGGGCAGTTTCTCCGTCACTTCAGAATTGCAAACTCCCATATTTGGCAGGAGGAAGGACTAGTACTATATTAATGTTTAGCTTGCGCAATATTCGTAATTTGATCCACAGGGTGTTTATTATAAGCGTCCAAATTCGCAAATCTTTAAATAAAGGAATCTCTTTTTTTTAAATGGCACACACCATATATTTTTATTTTGATTTATTCAGGATTAAATAACCTCTCATTTTTGCTAAATATGTCCTATACCTGTTTTTAATAGTTATCGAGAAATTTCGATTTTTCAAATTGCTACGTTATATTCGGTACCACAATATTGTATGGATCGCGGTAGCCATGAAAACCAATGGCTAGGATAAACAAAAAATTTATGTGTCAAAATAAAACGCATAATAATTATTGCCGTGAATTAAAACTTTACCTTGCATTTTTCGTCTTCATTTCGTTATTTTGTATTGGACATGGATTATCCTTTAAATGAGTTGATTGATATGATCTACGTGTTAGGCGAGGCTGAAAAAACCCTCTGTTGGCCGAAAGAATTTACAGAATGAATTATCCTGAACGTCGGATACCTACTATAGTTTGTAAACCGAGCGTTGATCGTTACGTCATACCTTGTCTTTCTCTCTCATACCACCGTCAATCGGGGGTGACAGAAATTTGACGTCACGGACGTACGTTGAGCTGCGCATGCTAGGATATCAGATGAAATTAATGAAATTCCTCATCTGTCAGTGTCAAATATATATTTATTTGTTTTATTTGAAGTTCGTCCAACGTATTTTTCTATTTTTATTAAATGCCTGGACATCGGTACACTGAAAATGAGCAAGTCCTCATTTTAAAACTAATAGACTATTTTAATCGCGAAAAAGCAGCAGGAAAAAAGCTTTTATCCGTGAGTGCTGTATATACCTAATGTAAGTTGATACAAAAGTGCAGTTTTAACAATATATTTATAAAGAGTAGGATTATTCGTTGTAGAGAGTTTCTGATGCTTTAGGAATATCGTCAGCCACTGTGCGAAGAATGCATTGAAAGGCAGTCTAGAAACTTGTTGACTTTAACACCAAGGCAAATGTTGCTATTCTTTCCTTTCATGGAGAGCCTCTTCACAAAGTGCATGGCCATACTATAAGGAGAGCATGTATGCTATGTATGAGAAAGGTAATCTGCATTTAATTTTTCATTATTTTAAATAATTTATTCATTATTTCGGTTTTATTGTAGGCGAACATCTCACACTGCGTTCATTGCAAACGAATCTGATGAATATTGACATAGTGCAGATATCTACTGATCTGCTAATATAATCCTATTGAGATGGTATGGTCAGAATGTAAGTGTTACTACGAGGCTTGTATCAGTTCAATACATCCTGTCACAACCGAAACTGTTTTAAATTTGTGGAATGAAGCACTTCAAAAGGTTAGAATCTAGTCCAACTTTTTGATACCGCTATTTTATAAGAGAATCTGTTTTAGATTACACCAAAAAAATAAAGAAATTATGTTCATCACACGAATGCTATAATACAATTAACGAGGACTGGAAAAAGGAGAGATGCTTCGGATATATTACAGGTCATTATCGATCTCAATTCTTGTCACTCGGATGATACTATGACCCTTAAATTACAACATCTCTTTCCATCGATTGTGTGATATGGTTTTTTCTAATGAGTGAATTATTGTTTTTTATGATGAGTTGAATTATAGTTTTATTATCTTTTATCTTGTCTGTCATTTGTGTCTCCCGATGAGTTTTGTGGCTGGCTGATCGATACATGCCAATAGTATTTTAATATTGTATTATAGTCTCTCTGTGCTATGTAAGGTGTTTTTCCAATCTGTTTTTCATTGGTGTTTATTGTAAGTTTGTATAAAGAAAAATAAGATTTGAAATTGTTAAAGTTAACACATATACGCCAGACCTTTACTGTTGTTGTATATGAACCATGTTATAGCACACTTTAAGTTATATAAAATGTTTTATTTTCCATTTCATCAACATTTGGGCATTCTTTGGAAATAAATTAACATTGTTTTCGTTTTCTCTCATACTTGAGTTTTATTTTATGGTGTCAATCTACTCTACTTTGTTTAAGTTACTTTAGTTAGTTTTGGTTATAACTGAAGTACAACAGACTCAAATACAATGTTATGCTATACCGTCACCCATTTAATATATTTTATACAAGATGTCCTATGTTAAAAATAGCATAAATATTATTAAAAGTTTGAACTAAGGCCGTAATGGCAATATTTACAGCTACATAATAAGCAAAACTTGTACAAAAATGAAATTAACTTTTATGAATCTAAGCGTTTGAACCATTGCAAAACACAAATAAATTATAAACAAAACTTACTTACCTACATATATAAAACTAAAGAAAAGCTACATGTTTGAGGTCTCTCAATTTTATTAACTACAGAACACTATAATGTGAAATGATTAATTAAATGATAAGATAACAAAATCCGTAGCTAGCCGAAGAATAAAATTGCGTTTACAGTCAAATTTAAATATATGCCAAAGTTTACTGCAATGGTAAATTTCACTTTTTATTAATTTGTTTACTGCACTTTACAGATGCTTACAAGTTCACAATCGTATGACAAATAAAAATTAATTGGTAAAGAAAAGGTCAAAATCACGTTTCAGTTGCATATCTGATATTAAAAATGTCTTTGTGATTTTTTATGCACTATTCTCACGGCCAAGTTTGTTTCACAGTACATTGCTTTTGAATTGAGTTGAATGTTTCTTCAATTAACCACATATCACATGCATAATTACATAACTTTTCTCATAGCAAAGATTCCACTTATTATTCGAAATTTCGAAGGTTTTAGATGTTTTCATTCACACAAGATAACAAGACCCCTGTATATCCAAGAATTTCTGCTGGAATTTTACTAGAACACTAGAATATTTCTGTTTGTATTGTGTTGTTAATTTAAGTTCCTATTGCAAACCTCACAAGACTTTTTTCTTCACCTAAAACAAAGTAGATTGCATAAAATTAAAATATTCATATTGGAGATCCAAATATTATCTTACCAGAGTGAAAAAAGACATGTTTATCGGTTAGCTTCTTTAAATGAAATCTATGAATCACGAGTTCATGAGCATGACATGTTGTTTGTTATTGTTTTGGTTTTGAAATCAGCGTCCTATCTAACCTCACATTCAAGATCGACAATTTACCGACACGAAATGGATCATGCGCGAAGCGAAATTTATGCTCCTCCCAAGACTCTTGTGAATCAATTCAGGACATGCTTCAAAACTGATCTGACGTCAGGATTTATGACGTAACTATCAACAACAGGTTTACAGACTATACTAACGGTTTTCGAAATGTGATGGAGATATTTGATTCCAGTGGTAGTATTAAATACACTAAACGTGAAGTTTAGCAACCAATGAAGAAAAATAATTTGAAATATTATTAAATATTCAAGAAAGTCCCGAGGTGGGTAGTAAGACGTTAGCGACTTTATGCAATACCTCCAAATCAACTGTGAATCGAACAACAAACAAGTATAAATACCATCCATATCATATTGAGCTTCATCAAGAATTGCGAGAAAAAGATTTTGAAAGACGAATTCAATCTTGTAATATTATTAATAAACAATTGCTGTTAAATAACATTTTTTTGTCCAATGTTTTGTTTTCCGACGAGGAGGCTGAAAATCCTTTTGGCTACGGGAAGTTCAAAATCAAGGTGACTTGTCAATACAAGCGTGGTGTGGTATTCTCCATAACCAAATTATCGGTCCCTATTTCTCTGATGAGCCTTTATCGGGACGCAGCTATTTATATTTCTTACGTGAAGAATTGCCTCAGTTTCTTGAAGATGTTAATTTAGACGAACGCCAAAATATGTGGCTGCAAGATGATGGGGCACCTCCAAATTTCCATCGTGAGGTCCGGGATTTCTTGAATCGGCAATACCCAGAGAAATGGATTGGGCGTGGTGGCTTTATTTCGTGGCCACCAAGGTCATGTGATTTAACTCCGTTAGACTTTTTCTTATGGGGATACATAAAAGACCGGGTGTATGTCAATAAACCAACCACCAGGGAAAATATGAATATATATTTGAACATTTATCAAGACGTAATAGTAAATAAAAACTTAACTAATATTGAATAAAAGCTTAAAATTCAGGACATTAAGCGTTTTATTTTGACACATGATTTTTTTTTGCTTATCTTAGCTATTGTTTTTCATGGCTACTGCGATCCATAGAATGTTGTGATACCGTATATAACGTAGCAATTTGAAAAAAATCGAAATTTCTCGATAACTATTATAGATAGGTATAGGACATATTTAGCAGAAATAAGGTTATTTAATCCTAAATAAAACAAAATAAAAATATATGGGGTGGGCCATTTAAAAAAAATGAGATTCCTTTATTTAAAAATTTGCGAATTTGAACGCTTATAATAAGCACCCCGTGGTACAAACTACGAATATTACGCAGGCTAAACATTAATATAGTACTAATCTTTCCTCCTGCAAAATATGGGAGTTTGCAATTCTGAAGTGACGGAGAATCTGCCCATTTATCAACACCATGAAAATTCTAATTTTCATTGTCAAATCCGAATATTCCAAAAACTATCAAATTTCAGCTCATGTTTTATATGACAAAAAACGTTTGTATTAATACATAGAACTCAAAAATAAAATCAAATACAGGGTGTTCCATTTAAAAAAATCTTACTTTTTGCTGCCCTACTTTTGTGACGCACCCTGTACGATTTCCAATATTTTTAAAATATGCGCATTTTGCTAAATTACCCTATAGCGGATACGATTTTGACACAAATAGTATCAGTTAAGCAAAAACTTATTTACTCTATCGTTGGGACACCCTGTACTTGAACAAACTTCTGATTCACCCTTTAAAACCACCCACAGCTCTTCCCGATGAGAAATCGATTAGCTTAAATTTTCTTTATATGTTTTTATTTCAGATATCTTGCTACTGGCGTTTCTTTTCGCTCTTTGACTTTCTCGTTCCGAATGTCACATCGCACATGGGACAACTTGTTTATAAACTTGGGGAAATATACGAAAAAGGTATCAGAATCATGTGACTTTTCCAACAAAATGGATATATCGTATCTATTATAGCATTTGCATTTACTCACCTCTACCACACACAAAATGCTACTCATCTTATTGTTATGAATAAAAAAGAATATTCAAATTTAACAGATCAACACCTATTTTATCCGGTAAACATGCACGATTTGTTAATGATCGGTCATGTAAATATTATGTTTGCTTAAGGAATTTAGTAAGTTCCTATTAAAAGTATAAAAAGCAAAAAGAAAAAATCGTGGATAACTAAGGTAATTGGAATATCTGCAATAAATATGCGGTCTCTCCACACAATACATATGCAAATATGCAATTTACAATGATTCATCTATAGCTCCTTTTAAAGATACAGAAGTGTGTACAGAAAAGTTATTAAAATCGCAAAAATATGTATCATGGTGACAGTTTGTTATCTGCAAATAACAGACAGAGGGAGAATTGGAGAAATATTAATGATCTGAGAGGTAAAAATGTCAAATCGTGTGTTCGGGCTGAAGTAGGTCCTTCAATTTTGAATAATTATTATTACAACGTAGCATCCACCTTAGCAGAAAATATCAAAAATCATGTAAACTTCTTGGAGTTCTTGAAGGGTGGGTGTAAATATAGATAGTACTTTTTTATGTCCCAACTAATGCAACGGAATTAGAGAATATATTATGTGAAATTTAGATGCAACTGGTTGGGACTGTATGTCTATAAAAAAAATTGTCAATTGACTCCACCGACCATCGAAGCATTATTTGGTGCTATTAATCACTCATTTTCTCATGGATATTTTCCCGAGTCACTAAAGGAAGCCATAACCCAGTTAAAAAGGTTGTTGAGAGAATGGCTTCCAAAAGGATAGAAATACCAGTGATGCGGTGTTTTCGTTCTTGGAAAGACTCTATGCTGTTCTGGATGCAAATCGGGTGACTGCGGCGGTGTTCTGCGACTTGACGTAGATATTGAGTTTTATGGGTTTTTAAGTGTTTCGCTTGGTTGGTTCAAGTCCTATCTATCTGAAAAAAAAACAACAGGTCAGCATTGGTGGGGAGTTATCCATCGTTAACGCTGGTGTGTCACAGGGGTCAGTCCTTATTTATGTTCTAAAACACCGAAACAGAATTTTTTTGCACTACTTTGAGTGCAAAAATTCTGTTTCGGTATTGTGGATAAAGCTCAGTTTTAGTGCATGTTGCCGAAGGTTCCAAACCCCAAAATAGGTGGTACTTATTTATGTTGTATATAAATGATATAACTAGAGTAAAATGCAGCGATATCTTCGTTCCTTTTGCAGACGACACTACTATTTTATGTCACAGCAGCAGCCTGGAAATGCTGACCACGATGATATTTACTGACATAGCAGAAACCAAAGTATGATGTGATGCAAATATGTTTGCATCTAATGTTGGTAAAAGTAGTATTATTAATAATTATAAATGCACAGTTGGTGATATCTATCTTAGCAATCACCAAATAAATAACCAAGAGGATGCTAAATTCTTAGGTCTCATTATTGATGAAAAATTGATGTTTCAGGCTCATATTATCAATCTCTGCAGTATATTAGCATCCAGTTGCTATGCTCTTAAAGTAATATCTAGGGAACTTGATCTCATATAGACTAGAAAGGCCTATTATGCACTTTTGACTCCCATCTCAGATATTGTATCTGCTTCTGGGGAAATTCTTACCAATAGTTACTTAACATGGTCTTTGTGCTCCAAAAGCGTGCTATAAGGTACATGTTTAAAGCGAAATCGAGGGATACATGTAGACCACTGTTTATATCAAATACAATAATTTTAACCCTCACCTCTGTTTTTATTATGGAGAGTGTGAGCCTAATTCATAAGCATAGGAATAAGTATCTGATTCTCGCTTCGGAACCTGTTACCAGTTCACAAACACAAACGCCATACCTCTTCCTATACCGGGTAGCTATCTAATTAGAAATTCAGTGATTTACAATGCTAAAAAGATGTTTAATCATTGAAGTAAAAAATACGATGGCTAGTAGGGATAACTTTTCTCTGTTTGAGTTCGAATACTGGGATGATCAGTTTAAATGTTTTATTTTTGCCTAATTTTGCTCTGATTTTTTGTATTTTGTGTCGGTAAGGCAATACAGAGGTATTGTAAGAAGAACGTACTTTGACTTGCGTGCAATGATTTTACGCATATATTGATCTACTAAAACAGAGTTTTATCCACAATACCGATACAGAATTTTTTGCACTCGACGCGCGTTTCGCTAACCATGTTAGCATCATCACGAGATGATTAAAATTTTAATCATCTCCTGATGATGCTAACACGGTTAGCGAAACGCGTGTCGAGTGCAAAAAATTATGTTTCGGTATTGTGGATAAAACTCTGTTTTAGTGCATTTTGCCGAAGGTTCCAAAGCCCAACATAGTATATTGATCTAGTTTTCTTTTTTATTGATTGTGTTTATATGTTTTCCTGATTTAAGATCCGATATTTTTATATGTTTGTATTTACATTTGTGTTATAATTTTACTTGTGTAGATATTACTATTTTAATTTACATATTTAATGACAGTCGTGGCCTTTCTTATTTAATTCTTATTGGATTTTATATCTTAGAATAAGGTTAATATAAATTATTATTAGGATTATGATTAACATGCTTTGTCTACGAGATATTTTTCTTTTATGACAATAAAGCAATTTAAAAGTAAGTAATCCAGCATTGCATCTTCTTGTAGCAATCCATTTCAGCACTTACTACAATGGAAATATAACCATTATTAGTGTTTCGTAATATCATATTAATGCAAATTACTTACACAATTTTGTTCCAAATATTAATATATTCGTCCAAACTTTAGGTTTAGCACAGGTACTCCTAACCCAAGCTAAGGGTATTATTCATATAGCGTATTTAAATTTGCCTCTTTAAAATTATTTTAAATGTCAATCTCAACGGATTATTGCAGTTTCTGGGGACTTCAATATAGCCTGTGAAACGAGTCGAAAGTGATTGAGTGATGGCGAATGAAAATTTCTTAGTAGAGGAATCTACTAAGAAATTTTCATTCGTCATCCAAATGGGACTCTAAAAATAGATAGCTGAGAAATACTCTAGATGTGTATTAAATATGCAAACTAATTTCAGTGGCATTCGTCCCATGAGAGTTGTATTGATATCATTTTTTTTGTGTGCCCTCTATGTAAATTCAGGTAGGTATCATTAAGGTAATTCCGGGAGAGTTGCACCACCTAAGGGAAAAATTTCATAGTTTAATGAGATTTAGGATAGTAATTTTTTCAAAATTGGTAATGAATAGCTGAGTATGTCTGGAAAGACCTATCCTATATAAAGTCCGCAAATTCAAATGACAGAATGTCCAAACTGGACTTAAGTAAAATACTGTTTGTGGCCATCTATCCCGATCACCTGGGTGAGAAGCCTCGTGAAAATGGGATTGATGCCCAGTGCAAAAAAAATTGAAAATTAAATAATTGATGTCAAATTACTAATTTTTATTGATGACATGTAAAAAAATTGATAGTGTGGCCCTATTTATGTAAATAAATAACTAAGTAAATTAATGAAAGACCGTTAAATGTTTTTTTTTATTAAAAATACTAGAAAAATAACAAGTCTTGATAACTTTTCAAAAAAAACATTATTTGATATCCGAGCTCATCCATGTTAAATATGTTTCCGAGTTTTCCAAACATATTAAATTCCGTAAAGACGGTGGTTAAAATTTCAAAAAACTTTTTTACTTCATTTCTATTCATGCCCTTACTTCTAGCAAGTGACAAACCTTGAGATTTTCGAATGCTCAACTCTTTATTTCTACAGAGAAAAAAATCTAGCCAATCATACCCGGCCATTTGCGTGTCTCTATTGAATCTGTGGCGATTCCTATTTTTTCGGCGGACTGGTATGCGAACCCTCTGACTGTGTCGCCATCAGGAGTAAATCCAACCTCTTCGAGTTTCTGAATGTGAACTACCAGTCTTTTCTCATTTTCAATACCTAATATTCCCTGAGGACCTAGGGGAATATCATGCAAAATGCCAGTTTGTCTTCGCCTTCGAAGAGTTCTTGAAGGAATGCCATAATGACGGGCAGCTTTATTGATACAAATATCGCCAGCTTCTACTTTCCTAAGAGCTTCCACTAAGTTTTCTTGAGTCCAATGTCTTCTTTGAGGGCCGCCGGGCTTTCTTTTATACCTTGTCGGCATGAATAAAACAACAGAAATTAATGTTATTTTTACTTGAATACAAATTTGGGATAGCCGCCCCGGAGCAACTCTCCTTTTATCTGGTAGAGACGCCCCGGGGCTTCTGTCCTTTTGGTAAGGTATAGATGCCCCAACCGCCATATTTGATATCGTTTGGAAACAACAAGTGCCTGTGGTTCAGATATCACTACAGACACTATTCACCTGATATATTAACATAGACCGCACTTAAACCTAGCAAACTACATTTGACACGCATGCATTTTATATATCACGAGTAATTTGTGATGAAAACTTACCATAAATAGCGTAAAAAAACAATACGGGCAGCCGGCTAAATGAAGCGTGACACAACATATGATCAACTAACCACAATGAACACGGTGGTAAAGTGGGTGCGCCCTCTGGTAATAAGTAGCGAAAATACAGATACCATCTCACCCGGTGGGGCAACTCTCCCGGAATTACCTTAATTATGTTTTTATCAGCAAAATTTTTATCTAAATGCGAACAGGATGCTCAGATATATTTGATTTTAGTGTTCAAATTTTGCATTTTGCAATGTTATGGATTCTACCGTTATCGGAAATTTGATCAAAAGCATTTGAATACAATGCGTGACAGTTATCTTGTTGGTATGATCTATCAAATAGCGTCGTTCCATGGATCTGTATTAATGGTAAGGACATCGTCCTGTGTTCGTGATAATAGACTATTAACCCTACTACACTATACACTACACTTCATAATTATTCTCTATTATAGACATAAATAGTTATAGTTTATCGTTATGAACTGATTGCTCTGGTACAAGGTGTATTTCCACAAATATCTATCATAATTTCAGAGCTGATAATACCTAGTAATACTAGATTGGGGTTTGGAACCTTCGGCAACATGCATTAACAGAATTTTATCCACAACACCGAAACAGAATTTTTACACTCAAAAGTGCAAAAATTCTGTTTCGTTATTGTGGATAAAATTCTGTTTTTTAATAACTAGTATTATCTAAAATAACTGAAATTTTAATATTCATATACTTCTGATATGAACAAACAGGCCGTTTTTTTGTGGCTTTATAACAATAATGCCACTTACCTATTTACTTTGACTGCCTTTTGACTCTACATATAAGTTTTAAGTAACCACAAATACTTTCTACGCTATAGCTGACAACATTAGAGGTTTGATTTCAATACCTCAGTTTTACTTAGGATACCTAAACACTTTTTATTTGAAGCATTATCGTAGGGTGGTTTCAGATACGTGTTATAATAATTGAAGTATGTTTAAGCTTTGGTTTAAGTTCAGTCACTTAGTTGAGAATATTGACCTTTAAATAATTATGTATAATAGAGTCGAGTAAATTGAAAATAGGGTGTAGAGGGAATTAAAAAAATTAACCCCAACTGGCAATTTTTCATTTCCAAAAGAAGGCGAGTTGAGGCAGCGGTGGGTAAATTGAAATAAGAGGGAAAAATTGTTTGTTAGAACCAAGAATATTTGGGTAAGTTTTGTTTTTCAATTTTTATAGGCAGTGACTAGTCATAGACACTCTTTTTGTAGAGGCTCTGCCTACTATTATAATGAAAAATACCCACCTTTTATCAATAAAAAATTAGCACTCATTCAACTGTTATTCCATAGAGTGTGCTGCGTCCACTTTTGTTTTACTTCTTTTGCGGTTAATTGTTTACTATTGAGCTATAAAACGTGATTTTTAAATATATTTTTTACAGAAAACAGTAATTACGCACTCAAACTGTAAATACAATTTATGATAATTGAAAATATTATAGCTTTGCCATTTTACTGAATGAAGATTTAATTCCGGAACCTTGTTGAATGATTAACTAGAAAACTCAGCAAACCCTATGTGGTAAAGACTACGTCCTTAATTATTTTAAGCCACTTCTGTGAAAACATAATTTGACATTCTTATTACTATTTCATGTAAATCCCGTAATTTATTTAGGCACGTTATTAGGAGCTTGTGGCGTATTTGAAGTGCTCGTCTCGGGACAAAATTAATTAAAATAGATAAGTAGTGGAAAAACAATGAGATATTTTACATGGCATGTAATAAAGTTGAATCATTATTTTTAGTTTTTGGTGTGTAAACATCTTACGCGGCGGTATGAGGGTAAATCTCGGCAAATGGGATGGAAATTGGAAGACGGAAGTTTGCAAACGGATTCTGATATTATAAGCCGTCACATTGAGGAGCAAGCTAATCCAGGACGGCCGTGAAGGATTTTTATACAAATTTGCCATTTAAAATCGGTTTGAACGGATTTCAATCTTCCAAAACCAATAATGTACCATACTTGTCAAAAAATCAAGAGGTTCAGGAATTTCCCATAAAAGTAAGGTGTTAGACAGAAACAGAGTATTCTTTTCTGACTCATTTTTCCTTATGAGAATATGTGTTAGCTCTAATGGGAGAGTGTGATTGGCTTTAAGAGATCGAATTATTTACAAAAATGCATTCAAAAATTCAAGTCCATATTTAAAAAAAAATACTATGGTTCGTCCCTCTATTGCGAATCTTCTTATTTGATTACTCATGATGCCGATGCCGCGTTATAAGAAAGAAAAAAGTTTCCTATTTGAGACCTCAGGATGCCGATGCCGCCTTATAGGGGAGAAAAAAAGGTAATTAGAATCGGTTATTTCTTTTATATACACGACATAGGTCGGAAAAAGATAAAACTTATTATTAATATCTTTAGTTTTTTTTTATTTCAAAAACGTGAATAATATTGTTTAGGGTCAAGTGGGGTATAAATGCGACCGACAATATTTGGATAGGATACGTTTAGTGCCACAGATCAATAAATTCTCCCCATAATGTATTTATTGTTTTTTTGCAATAAACCTGCTCAAAACTGAAATGTGTATTTTTCAGGTTGAAATCCTTTATAACGGTTCAGAAAACTTTTGTTATGGTCATTCGGCGTCTGGCAAGCGGTGTCTAGTGAGTATCGATTCGCACGTAGATATTTTCTAGATTACCGCCCACGTTTCAGTTGAATTTAAGCCTTTCTTGAAGAGGTAAATTTGAGGCGCGATCAGAGGTAGAAATAAGATATTATAGGCGTAAATATAAGACATAATAACTCAGTTGTTTTAGATTACAATTACTGATCCAAGATGCCAAAAAATATATACGTAAACCAAAGAATTATACTGAAGAAGATCTTATATAAGCAGCAAATTTATCCCGCAATGAAGATGCTAGCCCAGGGAAGGCGGCCAAGATCTTTAAGGTTAATAAATCTAAACTTAGTCGATTCATAAATAAGAAAAATGCAAGTAAACAAGGTAGAAATACAGCATTATCATTGGACGCTGAAAACAAGCTAACCCCTAAATTAATAACTATAGCCCAATGGGGATTGATATTAAGAAGGCAAGAGGTCAAAAATGCAGTACAAACACACGTTTTACAAAATATCTTGAAAACATCCTTCAAAATCGATCGCCCAAAAAATTAGAGAATTTGGCAAGAGAAATGATCTAACACAAAAAAAAAGATAGGACAACTAGAAAAGTGCAGGAATGTAGTCACTAGTGATCCTTTTATTATTTATTAATTTTACGATAAGCTTGAAAACTGCGTAAACGACCTAAATGTCAAATCATCACAAATCTGGAATCTACACGAAACCCGTTTTTCGACAGATCTATCTAGAATTGAAGGAGTGACAGGTAAAAGGCAAAAGGTTCATGGAAGGAATAGGGTTATGAAAAGAGAGCGTTACAGTGATGTCATGTCTATCAGCAAGCGGACGCTCATTCCGTAAGAAACAAATTGTTGAGTTTCTTAGAAAGACAATACTGATTTGGAAAATACAATACATGGAGTATCCGATAAAGGTTTGACGACAACAGCGATTTTTAATGAATGGTTTGTCATAGTTTGCCAAATTGTAACAGGTAGACCGCTCCTAATTCTTTTAGAAGGACACTTGACAGATATAGATAAATTTACTATGAAACTAACCATTAAAGAAAATATTGCATTAATAAAGCTGTCGGAACATTCGTCTGACTTACTGCACCCACTGAGCAGGGGCTACTTCAGTCCACTAAAACTAAACTGGAATGATTGGTAGCGCAGGATCATTGTTCATTTTGGAACGAAGAAATTTCCGAAGCTAACATTACTTCTTTTGCAGCTAGAGAAATGTTTCCTTGCGCAAGAGGGAAATATCGGATAAGTAGGCTAGACTTAGAAAACTGGAGAGATAACGCGTCCAAGTCAGAAAAGGACAAACCCTTTGAAGTACGACGCGATGAAATAGAGAATTATGAATATCACACTGAAGAACACATTTATATTAGCACGATACGGCTAGAGGATTCCAGTACAAATGTGACACCCAAGAATGATGAAATTACTTTACACTCTTCATGTGAAAAAGAAAACACATATACTACATTTTTATCCATTCTTTTTGGAAAATCAATGAAACGACTGTCACGCATGAAAAAATAAGTCGTGTTAGGCATATAATTACCAGTATAGAGTATGCGAAACTGGTTGAAAACATTAAGAAAGAAAAGGAGACGAGAAAAATAAAACAGAGTTGGGAAAATTCGAGAATCAATGATTATAAATAAAAATAATAGAATAGAAGCATCTGAGTCAGAATGTGAGATTCAGTGTGCCGATGAAGAGCATTACGCTGGAGGATTTAGTGTGCAATGAAACTGCCAATGATGACATTTTATATAAGAGTGTAAGTGACAGTAAGGTCTTGGCACAAGCGAACTTAATGAAAAATGTCACTGCAGGCAAAAATTTTTCCCCTAATGAGGAAAATATAAATATTGGCGACTTTTTCTAGTCACATTTAACAGTTTCCATACGACAGCGTAGCCATACGATTTTTTTTTTAACTAGGGACGGGAGTTTTAACTGTGCCGCATAGAAGTATGTCCTCTATGCCCGACACTATGAAGAATTTTGTTTTCTAGCAGCGAACTGACAAAAAGTCACAGGCTTTTAAATGTGTTTGTTATTCAAATTATATATAATAAGAAAAATACTAATTCTCAAAACAATCTATTAGGAAATATTGCTCTGATTTCCTGGCTTTCCCATTCTTCACATTGAGATTCAGATTGGGGTGAATACTCATTACTACTATCTATAAACGGTTCACCTTAATGTTTTCGTTACAGAAAATACTTAAAATTTTATTTAGCTCATAATCATTAAACCCACAGAAGTTTCTACAATATGCTTTTGCTTTTTCACTCATTGAGAGATCCTAGATGGACCCGCGGGTTTTTGCGACGACATTCTAATGAATAACCTCATGCTGAGTCGTACTAGTGATCTTGAATATCAATTGAATGTTGCCGGATGTCAAGTTAATTAATGTTCTATATGAACTAACAGACGTTCAGGAAGACAATAAAGATGCCGTCGAGTTGTCGATACACGACAGTGTACCTAGTTTCCTATTTATGACATAAGAGAAATAAGTTTGTCTATCCATGAACTCCTAAAATAATTAGCAGAAAAGAAAATATTATTATTGTCTTGACATTGCCGGTAATAGATTATGATAGATGTATCATCTATTAATTTCTCTAGGCACATTATATTTCATTTTTATTAACGCACGCCACGTGCCATTTAAGATGTTTGACAAAATAATATACGTTTTCCCTCAGAATTGTTAAATATTTTAGTTAATGAAAAAGTATGTTTTAAAAGTTATCACTTAAAATTAATACTTTTTCATTTCTTTTGCATTTTTATACTATTTTTTTTTTGGTATCGAATATTACAGACAGAATTTCCATTATAATTTCCTTCAAAATGCCGAGTACGTCTTAAATATACAGACAAGTAGGAACATATTTTTAAAAATGAAACGCACCAATATGAAGTTGATGTCACAGAAGTCTGCACGCCACAGAAGATCTGCGCTGTTGCGCGTAAAATCCTTTTAAATGTGTTAGCAAGATATAATGAATAAGATGATACCTACCCTTCAGGATGCGGCCAGCGCAACATGTGTGCTCCGACTTGCTCGTCGGCGTGGGAGTGGGTCAATTACTTAGTCTTGACCAGGGCGCCACCAATTTGAAATATCCAAATCCGCAGACCCAAACAGGAAGATCCTTGGTCTTAAGAATCCATAAGGGCGATCCACAATCGACGATTATCCGCTACACAAGGGCGATTCACATCCAAGATTACTAATAATTACACCTGTTTGGTTTAAGTATTACAGAGCAAATAAAAGATGGTAACGTTCGTGCAGGTTTAAGTTTATTGGCGTTCGTTAGGTCTCACGCTAACGTGTTGTCATATTTATTTCAATAAACAAAATTATATAAATATAAAAACACAGGTAAAAGAGCTCAATTGGAAACACTTAATAACTTGATATATTCTCACGAATATTGAACTAGATCATATCAGATGTAACAGTATGACGTAATAAATGATTACGGAAGATCAAAAAAACAATTCCAACTAATTAAAAATAAACGCAATATGCATACGGTAACTATCGTCACATAAACTAATAATTAAAAGTTATCAGAATAATACTTATAACTACTAACTCCGTTGCGCGTGTACCATGGTATACGTGTCGCAGTTGTACATGAATAAACCTTAAGATTCAGTTTATGAGATACAGCTATGTAAAATTACTACTCAGATATTTAGTCAGTCAGAACAACAATGTTTATCATTTACCACAATATAAATTAAATTGTAAGAATGATGAAATATAGCATAAAAAAACTATGAGCATTAATTGAATCACACTAGTAAATATCGCAGTTATTTATATACGCATTGGTAAGCTTTGCTTACACCTAATCAGCTCCAAAAATAACTATATCAATACCTCGCAGAAAGAAATAAAAACACGCTAAAAATATCAATAACCTGCCAATAACATTAGGTAGGAAGATCATAATTATAACCTAAACTTATCTTTACTATTCTTCGCCGATATCACCTCCGGCCTTCTGCACGTGGACTACAGCTAAGCAACCTGGGACCCATAAAACTCAGTGGTATTTGAGGTAATACCCATACCTCTATGGCTACAGTCGGTACCAATGAAACACAGCCAACTGTATTGACTGGTAGCTACTTGGTTAGCTACTTAAACTTTCTCCAAGCAAAGCTCGCTCCAAACCAAAAATAGCTTCAAATAAAAATTGCTTGCTCCATATACACAACTCCAAGCAAAACAGCTCCTGTCCAGCCAAAAGTAGTAGCTCCCAGGGAAAACTGGCTCCCGATAAAACTGGCTCCCCGAAAAAATGGCTCCCGATAAAAATGGCTCCCAGAAAAAAACAAGCGCTAAGTATGCATTCTCTTACTGCAATTTCAAGCAGCTCCTCTTTCAGAATACTCTCCACTCAAAGAGTATTTAAAAATAATAATGAGAGGCATCTTGCCAAAATGCGAAGGTCATAATAAAACCAATATCATATCATCCTACAGGTGAAAGACATAAAATACAAAGAAAACTGACCAATAATATAACCACCGTTTGCTCTTTTAAGAGTTCAGACCCCCAGGCAAGAACAAAGCTTGTCCATTTATGTCATTAATATTAAATCTGAATTTACTAAGCTTATGTATGAGTTTACAAGTTCTTATAAGCAAAATTCCAAGTAAAAAAAGAAATTTATCAAAGATTATATACAACTTTATACAACATTATACCCTACTATACAATAGGGGTGCCCATAAAGACAAAGAATCAGCTATGAGTGTTCGACTGCAATATGATACGAGAACGGTATCATGAACTATTATTCAATACGCTTGTTTTTCCCAGCATATTACTTTTTGCAAAACTAATGAGCATAAATAAGTAATGATATGCCTGTTCCAGGCCCAAATTATCTTTTGTTTGACGATATTGCATGATATACGTGCAAGAATTAATGAATTTTCGAAAGTAACACTCTCTATATAGCAGTATTGTGCAGTATTTTCAATTCCCTCTGAGACCCGTTAGAAAACTATAATACAGTAACTTACACCCTGATAGAATAAATCCCCCTGTACAGAAAATAAATGAGTATGTACAAAATATAAGATATGTATATTTATTTACCTAACTACGTAGGGTTTTTCGATGGTAATGACGAATTGGGGAGCAAACGCTCTCTTCTACAGGCATTCCTCGACGAAGGAAACGGCGTACTTTGTTCCAGAATCCACTGCACGTGGCAAGTTACCAACCAAAAATCTTGACTCTGGCAAAAATCCATCCAATCCAGTCAAATAATTCGCTACAGCAACCTAGTAACTACGCCTTTTTTTATCGCCCGAAATAAGTATAATCCCCCTCAGGGTGAATGAAAAATTCTTAAACTTTTTATCAGACATACGCACTACCTCATTAGAAGGTTTGCCCAAGAAAGAGAACGAAATCTGGTCAAAAACGACTACATAGGTCGTGAAATTCAATGTTAAAAAGCTGGCAAAAGCTCGGCCCACAGGCCCGCTTTACACTGTCCTATAGCCTACACAAAACACTACCAGCCGATTGTCGCCAAATTTTTTAACATCTGCAATATGCAATGAAACGTCCCTAAGGCTGTGTGATATTATGTACTGCTGGCAGAACAAAGCAATCCAACGATAAATCCATCATTGACAATGACCACACAAACAGAAACCAATTCATTTCGAACGCCGGCCATTTAAAACTCCTAACACCAAATCTGTTTGACGCATAAATCGGTGATCAATCGGAATCGGACCTAAACGCACCTTAAGCTAGACCCGTTTTTGCCTTGCTAAAACACTCGCGAAACGATTCGAGCGACGTTGCCAAGTTAGGGAATATACGCATTTGCTAAAACATCCTGACTGACTATAATTAAAGCGAAAGCTAAAAACAGTCGTTTAACAACAAAACAAGGGTAGCATATCAATTAATTATGTATTTTCCTGTTGGCCTAAACCGTAACCACGTCAAAAATCGCACGACGAATATAACAACTGGCAACGCTCCAAGAATATCCCTTCCATTTATTCCATTCATCCATAGGCAACCAACAATTCTTTTAAGATATATTACCGCCGAAAAGGAAATTATTCGTAAGGTAAGAGATTTAAGTGAACGTTTCCGAAGTGCACTGCCATATACTTAAATGTTTTCTTGATAGCGATGTAGAATACGGTACGATCTGTTGACTGATTATATGTTAAGCCAGTGATATCAAACAGAGCAAAATCAAATGTATAGTCAGCTAGACAGGCAAGCATAAAAGACGCAGGATTAAGGGTGGAATCACTGACTTTATTTGACCTCTATCTGTTACATGTTTTTCATGCTAAATTGACATATAACAGTGCTCTTTCAGAAAGCGTAGCTCAGTTAAATTCTTAAGGGATCTCCCCAACTACCTATCTGAGCTACGCAACCTCAAAAAGCGCAAGCCTTCTGCAAGACCTGAATAGAAGCACAAGAAGTAAAGAGCAAGTTTAAAAATTTATTGACTTTAGGTTTAAACTATAAGCTATAATTTGACATTACCATAGCAACCAGGTATGCATGTCTCTCGGGCAAAGGGTTTATACGTCTCAGAAATATTGTAATGGACCAAAGAGGAAGGTGGCCGAAAAAAAGCGTTATAGTTCAAACAGTTTCAACAATCTTTTATCTCTTGGTTAGTTTTAATACGTAAATAATTTATCAAAACTTTTGTTATGGCGCTATTATTTTTTAGATATTGGTTTTAAAAGTAGTTAGCTATCAGAGAGGCGTTTCTCTCACGATAATTTACACTGATGACCAAAGTATGCCGATGTTGGCTGATACGCAGCTTTATTTACTAATTTTTGATCCCTTGGTGAGTATTATTTTTAATTATCAACAAAATTATTTTGGATAATAACAGTTAATTAAATTTGTGTGTTTTCTTTTTAATGGTTTCGTATATGTCTTTTTTATGCCTTTGCTCGCAATTACCGTGAAGTTAAATAAATGGCAAGCTCAGCTTAAGCACCTTCCTGATCATGATTGCTTTGCGTACCATTCCGTTAATATTGTGATACCTTTTCTTATCAGAGTCAAATCCAAAAAAAGAATTACCACTTTAACTGCGCGATTTTATATTACTGGGAATGCTACTTGACAATGTATTCCTTTATTTATATGTATTACATGTTATCTATTTCAGTCGCAGACAGCATTATAACGGGTACTAACTCTGGGCACCGAACATTAACAATAAGAAAAGAAGATTCACTCAACCGCGGCAGCTTTGATGAGCGAGTTCAGCGAGCGCTACAAAGGAATCGTAGTGTTTCGCTACGTTGCTTGGCGACGATTGGCGGACTCTCGCCGCACACAGGTTGAATTTCAATAAAAGCCGGCCAGAAACGATATTTTCGTTCGCGGTAGTTTTAATCGAATTTATGACGAAATTATTTATAACACTCTAGTACTCTAGTTGGCTTAAAAAAAAACAGTTGATATCTTTTGAATTGTTTGCAGCGTCCTGTCAAACTTAGGTTATGTTTTTTTATTAGCGTTAGGTATTATTTTCACCACATAAATATTATGATAAACTTTCTATTCAACTGGCTGTTTCAAAAATCTATACACGTTTTTAATTAGTTGTTGATAACAATACTCAAGGTATGTAATAACTAATATTTAAAAGATTTTGATTTTACGGATTATTGCATAGCGCTGGTGACTAATGTAAAAGATTGCTATATTTATCAAATCACAATTATAAGTTCGTAATATAATAACATTTTTTGTTAATGATATGTTTTCACCATATTTCTGACTACAAATATACTGTAATATGTACATTACGATTCTGACAAAAGACATCAAGAAGAAAATCTTGCTCGAATTTGCTCTATTTTTTATGTTTAATTAAATTTTGGCGTTCTGGGTGATTTTAGAATTAGTTAAAGGGTTCGCACAAAATTTTTACTGGATATTTATTAACATACTTATTTTATAATTGCATAAATTTGTAAAAATTTCCGAAAAATTACCTAATTTACTTAAAAATATATATTTTTTTCTCTTTTTAACACGATAGTCCTGGAGATTATGGCGATTTTTCATTTTAATGATTGGGATGACTGTGATTTTCAATTTAAATGATTAACCCATTTTTGCCCAATTACTTTTTTTAATAAGAGCGTTAAAATATCTTAACAGGCACCTCAAATAAATATAAAAAAAAACAAAATTTAACATTCTTTACTTTAGTTTTTTCAAAAGATTGTGTTCCAATATTGGAACACTGGGCCTACTAACAGGTACTATTTTTTTTTAAATTAGGATAAATGGTAAAACGAACTTAATTTATTTAAAATAAAATGATTTAAAACATGCAACATGTAAATTAACATTCCATTTTTCACATTTCATTGTTGCATTTTTTTACAAAGGGCACATCGATTTTTTTTTCAGCGGAAACTATCCAATGGTCCACTCGGTCAAATCTTACATTTTCTAAAACACGACTTTCAATTTCTTTTGGAGTTTTGGGTCGCCCTCCGCCTATAATGGGATTTCCATATTTCTTCAACTAAGCCTGCACCACATATCGACGAAAAGCTAGATAGTCCATAACAGGTGAATCCTTATTCCGCCGGTACACTTGCAAAGCATTATGGATGCTTGTGTCAATAGCAAACGCAAAATTTGCCCACCACCACTTCTTAGATCTGATAGCTATTCGGTAGCGATCGATTTTTTCATCCATCCTATCTACTCCGCCCATGTATTTATTATATCTTGATATTACTATTACAAATGGTTGTTTCACAGGTAATTTCTTTTTTTCCTGAGATCCATCTATTTACTTGCTGAATAGGTGTAACTGTGTCACAGGAAATAACAGTTAAAACTACCCTATTATCGTTCCACGCTGTAACATTTACTTGGCTGTCTGTGTCTGTACAGAAATCGTAAGGGCCTCTTTATTGTTTCTCTAATAACTTCGAGGAAACTATTGGACATTTCTCTGTTCTGTTTGGCATTATCGTACCTGTATATCCATATCCAAGTTCCTGAAGTCGATTTACAAGCTTTATGGAAGAAAAATACCGATCGGCATAGATTTTGAAGTATATATTTTTGGGTAGTTTTGAAGGCAAGAACATTACAACTGATCCTCCAACACCCAAATCCATATTTGCTCGTCCTTCTTGTTTTCCCTGATAAGGCTCGAACTGCATCAAATAGCCCAACGGTTCACACAAGCACCACATTTTGTAGCCGTACCTTATCGGCTTTCCGCTAATGAATTGTTTGGCTAAGTGTCTTCCAAAATAAGGGACCATGCTTTCATCAATGCTAAAATGTTGTTGGAATGAGGAATTTTCCATAAATCGTTTATTTAGCATAGCAAATTGGGTTCGTAATTTAGCAAATTTATCATTAGGTGTTAGGTTACTGTTATCCGCACAATGTGCATACCTTTTTATTTCCTCAAATCTGTTACGTCTTATTGCATTGCTTACTGTGGGATTATAAGTTTCAGTGTCAGTTTCCCACATCTTTCTCCATCTTGGAATGTCAAGGTAACCACTAAACATAAGAATAGCAATAAAACATTTCAAATCAGGAACCGAAATATCGAATGAAAAATTACCCTTGGAAACAAACATTTGTCTTAAAAACTCACACATCTCATTATCAAAAAAAAGTTCAAAATATTCAACAGGGTCTGCACAAACAATATTTTTTGATAAGTTTGGGATCGTGTTAACAGGAGCAACGAGTTCAATAGATTTTACCCAATTTCGCAAATTTTGTTCTCTTCGCAAGCGTCTTCGCAATTCTGCTAAGGGAATATTGTCATCTTGATGTTCTGATGTCACCTCTGAATCTTAACCCACTCTCATAGTACCTTGATTAGAATAAATAATAGCTGTAGCTTGAGCGCGCCATTGTGGTCCACTAAGGTGATTGATGTTTTTGTCTTCCTCTTCGTCACCGCTGTCCTCATCACTTCTCGCATCGTCATCATTGGGAGGGGTAATATATACATCAGCTCTATTCAAGTCAGTCCAGAAATCTTCATCCTCAAACATTTGAATGATTTGCTCAGTAGAAAGTGGCCTAAAATAAATGTTGGAATTCATACCGACAGTAGGCCCAGTGTTCCGATATTGGAACAACAACAATTTATTGTACACAAAAAAAATGTGACATAAAATATGTACCACCAACGACAGATAATGGTTGCACAATCCACTGTGCTAATTATCACATAGAGAAAACAATAAACATAAACAAACAACAATAAAAAATGCCCAGTCCTTCACAAAGATGCAACCGGGGGGACATTGAAAATGCGGAAGCAGAATGCAACGTTTATTAAATTTGAGATCTGAGAAAACTCATAATTATGTGGAAATATATAGTTGATAGAAGTTTGGGTGAGATCATGTTAGATTACGTAAGTTTAGTTTACCAAAATATACCAAATAAATGTATATTACAGCCTCGTTCTTCTTTACAATTTAAAACGTTATAAGTGCGGTTGTAAAAAGCAAAATACCATTTGCATTCGATTCGTCTCAAATTCCTAGATCTAACGATATGAAACACGACTAGTCTGTCGTGAGAAACTATAAGTCACCCTCACCCACACTTAACACAATCTAATGTAAAAAATGACTTTTAACAGATTACGCAAGTTTAGTTTACCAAAATATACCACATAAATGCATATTACTTCAAGTTTCGTTCGTTTTTACTATTTATAACATTAGTGGTGGTTATAAAAACTGCATTCGATTCGTCTCTCAATCCCCGGTCTAACGCGGTTAGTTTCACTCAGTATCAACTTATTTTAATCATTTGAGTCGGTTCCAATACGTTATAATCAATTTTAATAGATTTGGTTAGTTTTTTTAGTCATCTAATCAATTTTCGGTTAGTTTCTCTTAGTCGCAACTTTTTTCACTTATTTGAGCCGGTTCCGTTACGTTATAATCAATTTTAATAGACATGATTACTTTTGGTTAGTCGTCCAATCAACTTTCTGATAGTTGCCCTTAGTCTTAACTTATTTTAGTCATTTGAACCGGTTCCGATACGTTTTAATTAGTTTTAATGGATTTTGTTAGATTGGGTTAGTCGTTCAATCAACTTTCGGTTAGTTTTACTTAGGCTCAAGTTATTTTATTTTCATTCATTTGAGTCGGTTCCGATACGATATTATCAATTTTAATAGATTTGGTTAGTTTCGGTTAGTTGTCTAATCAACTTTCGGTTAATTTCACTTAGTATCAGCTTATTTTAGTCATTTGAACCGGTTACGATACGTTATAATCAATTTTAATAGATTAGATTATTTTTGGTTAGTCGTCGAATCAACTTTTGGTTAGTTTCCCTTAGTCTTAACTTATTTTAGTCATTTGGTTAGTTTGGGTTAGTTCCGATACGTTATAATCAATTTTAATGGATTTGGTTAGTTTTGGTTAGTCGTTCAATTAACTTTCGGTTAGTTTCACTTAGTCTCAAATTATTTTAGTTATTTGACTCGGTTCCGATGCGTTATAATTAATTTTAATTGATTTGGTTAGTTTTAATTAGTCGTCTAACCAACTTTCGGTTCATTTCACCTGGTATCGACATATTTTAGTCATTTGGACCGGTTACGATTCGCTAAAATCAATTTTAATGGATTAGGTTATTTTTGGTTATTCGTCAAATCAACTTTCGGTTAATTTCACTTAGTCTCAACTTATCTTAGTTATTTGAGTCGGTTCGGATACGTTAAAATCAATTTTAATAGATTTGGTTAGTTTTGGTTAGTCTTGTAATCAACTTTTGGTTCGTTCCACTTAGTCTCAACTTATTTTACTTATTTGAGCCGGTTCCGGTACGCTATAATCAATTTTTATAAATTTGAATAGTTCTGGTTAGTCATCCAATCAACTTTCGGTTAGTTTCCCACAGTCTTAACTTATTTTAGTCATTTGAACCGGTTCCGATACGTTATAATCTATTTTAATGGATTTGGTTAGTTTTGGTTAGTCGTCAATCAACTTCCGGTTAGTTTCACTTAGTCTCAACTCATTTTAGTCATCTGAACCTGTTCCGACGCGTTAATTTTAATAGATTTGGTTAATTTTGGTTAGCCGTCCAATCAAGTATCGGTTAGTTTCACTCAATCTCAACTTACTTTAGTCATTTGAACCGTTTCCGATACGTTATGAACAATTTTAATAAATTGGATTAGTTTTGGTTAGTCGTCAATTCAAATTTCGGTTAGCTTCACTTAATATCAACTTATTTTAGTCATTTGAACCGGTTACGATACGGTATAATCAATTTTAATAGATTTGGTTATTCTTGATTAATCGTCGAATAAACTTTCGTTTAGTTTCACTTAATCTCAAAGTATTTTACTTATTTGAGCTGGTTCCGATACGTTATAATCAATTTTAATAGATTTGGTTAGTTTTGGTCAGTCTGCTAATCAACTTTCGGTTAGATTCACTTAATATCAACTTATTTTAGTCATTTGAACCGGTTACGATACGTTATAGTCAATTTTAATAGATTTGGTTAGTCTTGGTTAATCGTCGAATCAACTTTCGGGTAGTTTCACTTAGTCTCAACTTATTTTAGTCATTTGAGTCAGTTGCGATACGATATAATCAATTTTAGTAAACTTGGTTAGTATTGGTCGAATCAACTTCCAGTTAGTTTCACTTAGTCTCAACTTATTTTACTTATTTGAGCCGGTTCTGATACGTTATAATCAGTTTTAATAGATTTGGTTAGTCTTGGTAAGTCGTCTATTCAACTTTCAGTTAGTTTCACTTAGTCTCAACTTATTTTAGTTATTTGAGTCGGTTCCGATACGTTATAATCAATTTTAATAGATTTGGTTAGTTCTATTTAGTCGTCTAATCAACTTTCGGTTAGTTTCACTTAGTCTCAACTTATTTTACTTATTTGAGCTGGTTCTGATACGTTATAATCCATTTTAATGGATTTTGTTAGTTTTGGTTAGTCGTCTAATAAACTTTCGGTTAGTTTCACTTAGTCTCAACTTATTTTAGTCATTTGAGTCGGTTCCGACACGTTATAATTAAGTTTAATAAATTTGGTTTCTTTTGGTTAGTCGTCCAATCAACTTCCGGTTAATTTCACTTAGTTAGCAATTATCGGGAGTAATAATTCAACTGGTTCTTTAAAGTCAGTGCCGAAGAATGGATACCTTCATGTCTATCGGCTTTCGGCGGATACAACGAGTGACATGTTGCTAAATTATCTTAAACTTGAGATGCCAAACATTGCCTTTTCTTGTGAAAAACTTATCAAAAAGGACCCATCTACTGCCTCATTTAAAATTACCTACCCATTATGCGAATCACAAAGGGTTTATGATGCAAGTGTTTGGCCAGAGGGCACTGCAGTTAGAAGATTTACGTTTCCAAAGAAAAATTTTCAACAAGCAGCCTCTCAGCCAGTTCTAAAGATTTAATAAGGAATCATTGTAATGTTAGTTTGTCCATTTTACACCTTAATGTTCAGTGCCTGTCAAACAAAATTAACTTATTAGAAACTTATTGCCAAAAATATCAACCTAAAATCCTGTGTATTGACGAGCATTGGTTATCAAATGATAAAATTGTGTGTACATATATTAATGATTTTGCTCTTATTACTAGCTTTTGCAGGTCAGATGGTAGAAATGGAGGTACGGCTATTTATGTCCATAACTCTATTGCTTCTGAAGTCTGTCCCATTCGGGCTGTTAACGACCTATCTGTGGAGTCTATCATCGAATGTTCTGCCATTGAGGTCAATGAAATTTGCTTGATTGACATTTATAGACCGCCTTCAGGTAACATTAACATTTTTACAAACATTCTTAACGAAATATTTAGCATATCAACAGGTGGCTATAGAACTACCATATTATGTGGGGACTTAAATATTAATGGTATGATCAACAATAGATCCCGTAGCATATTGATGGATTTACTGGAGGGATTTGATATGATAAATCTGGTAAATAACCCAACTATAGTTCAAGCCGGAAATAATAGTCAGTGAGTCATTTTTAGTTTTAAGGCGCGCCACGTGGGGTAAGGGAAGAGAGAAGGAAATTCCAGTGGCGGATACAATTGCTTTGTAAATTAATATGTTATAATAACTATATAATGGAATAGTAATAAGTAGACTTAGGCAAATATCCACTTAAAAAAATAAAGTTTATGCACTTAACTATGCATGATTTTAGTCTAAAATATGCAAAAAACGTATATTCAAAATTATTCCTAAGTCTATAAATAAGCAACAAAATTGTACTACAAACAAATAGTACTATGTATTCATTAAGGCTAGGAAAAAAACAGTCATGGATGATAAGGGGTTTTTCTTATCATAAAATACCATATTGAAAGTTGCATCGAAAGTTTACATCAAAAATCAATCAAATTTTAAGTTTACTACTCGTTATCGGAGGTTTGATCAGAATTTGATTCAGAATCATTACTATCACTACTTTCGGAACCAACATTGATAATAAGAGGTTCAACTATAACTTCGACCGTAGTATCCAAATCCCACATTTTTTGTTTTATGACATGTTCGATACACTTCTGCCAATTATCAGCTGTAACGTTATCAATAACTTCGTTTAACAAACACGCATACACGGTTTTTACCAATGTTCGCCCACAGTTAAATGTCTTTCCAATTTTTTTTGCAGGGGGAGGGGGGGGGGCAAGAACTTGTCGAAGCTTCGCCCTGTTCCATTTTACAAATTAATATTTTGAATTAACAATACAAACATTCATAGTCTTTCGCAAAGATGCACCCGGGGAGACATTGAAAATGATGAATAAAAACGCAAAAATGTGATTTGCGTTGAAATTCATATAGTTTCCAAAAGCAGAGATTAGGAAAGTAAAAATACAAACACACGAGTGTTTATAATATAGGTATATAATTAAAGAAATGCATTTTTAGCAATAATATTAAACATTATCATAATTAAAACAAAAATAAATAAAAAAAATTAAGCGAGTCTGCTAGTACTCGAGACTGATGTGTAAACATATCCTATAACGACATCGGTGGTAAAAAAATGACAACAGCAAGTTATGTTCCCAAGCGGTAACCCATCCAAGTACTAATCACGCCCGACGTTGCTTAACTTCAGTGATCGGACGTGAACTGGCATTTTCAACGTGCTATGGCCGTTACCTGTACATTTTAGCTTGTTCATAGAATAAAAACAAAAACATTCGCATTTATAATATTAGTTAGGATTCTTTAATAATACGCACTGGCAGCTTCGGAGCGGATTAATTCACTGCACAAATTTGACACGAAAATCTAATGCCACCAGGAATAACATCAACATATGGACACAGCATATTTACCTTATAATCTTGGGCCGACATCCTATTTTAGGTTAAGACTAATTTCTTTAGTTCTTTTTAATTAGTTAAATTTTTTTAGTACCTAAAGTTAAAGTCAATAACCAGCTTTTTCAAAATTTACTGTTTTAAACGTCTGGGCATCTGAATAATACTTTTGACAGTTCGTTTCATTTAAAATAATAATTAAATAATAAATATTAATTTATTATTTTGAAGCGAAAATCAATTTAAATTCAACCGTCCATTAAAAATAAGCTGTGATATGGATCCAAATACACTGCGAATATAATATAATAAAGATAATACTTTTGACGGTTCGTTTAATTTTAAACATGCTTTTTTATCGTCTAAAATCCGTTTAAAACGATTTTAAATGGCAAAATTGTATATAGTACTGTCCTAGCGGCTAGAATCGGTTTACACATTTCCGTCCCATTTGCCGAGATTTACCCTCATACCGCCGCGTAAGATGTTTACACATCAAAAACTCAAGGACATTCAAGATCAAATTATCTCAATGTCATTCAAGGTAAAAGACACCACAAAACAGTCCTAAGGACGTTCATGGTCATACACGCTTGCAGCAATCCCAAGGTCATGCGCGATCTTCAACAAAAAACTCAAGGACATTCAAGGTCAAATGACAAGGACATTCAAAGTGAAATTAGGTCAATGTCACTCAAGGTCGAATACACTTAAGACCAAGTGGGCGGGGTCTATCTCAAAGTCACCGAAGGGGGTGAGGGGGTAAAAAATTTGAGGGGGGAGAATTGAGGCCGTCTATAGCACTCTACTGTGGATTAATTCACTACATACATTCGACACGAAAATCTACAAAGCTTATTCTTTTACCAGCTACTCATCTTGGGCCGACATCCTTTGATTTGGGAAAGTCAATAATCAAATTTTGCAAATTTTAGAAGAGGGCTATGACTCAATATTGTTTTAAACGTCTGGACATCTGAATAATACTTTTGACAGTTCGTTTAATTTAAAATAATAATATGCTTTTTTATCATCTAAAATCCGTTTAAAAACGATTTTAAATGACACAATTGTATAAAAATCCGAAAATTCGGACTTTTTTAGGGCGATAGCCGTGGCTTCGGACGAATTTGTCGTGGATTTTGAAGCGAAAATTCATTTTAAATGCAACCGTCCATTAAAAAAACCAAACTTATAAAAGGAAAATTATAGAAGAGGACCATGACTGAATATTGTTTTAAAAGTTTGGGCATCTGAATAATACTTTTGACGGTTCGTTTAATTAAAAATATGCTTTTATATCGTCTAAAATCCGTTTAAAACCGATTTTAAATGGCAAAATTGTATAAAAATCCTTCACGGACGTCCTGGATTAGCTTGCTCCTCAATGCGACGGCTTATAATGTCAGATTCGGCTTACACATTTCCGTCCCATTTGCCGAGATTTACCCTCATACCGCCCCGTAAGATGTTTACACAACAAAAATGTGCAAATATGAAAACCGAAAAAATTACCCTTCACTTTTAGATAGGAAAATCTATTAATATATAATTAGCCATAACGTTACTGTAATATTTTTAACTTGTTCTGATTCTGTTTAGCCCGTTTTGGCTATTTCTAGTCACTTTTGGTTAGTCGTTCAAACAACTTTCCGTTAGTTCCAACTTATTGATGTGTAAACATCTTACGCGGCGGTATGAGGGTAAATCTCGGCAAATGGGACGAAAATGTGTAAACCCATTCTAGCCGCTAGGGCGGTATTATATACAATTTTGCCATTTAAAATCATTTTAAATGAATTTAAGATGATAAAAAAGCATATTCTAAATTAAACGAAGAGTCAAAAGTATTATTTATTAATTATTATAATCGCGGTGTATTTGGATCCATAGCACAGCTTATTTTTAATGGACGGTTGAATTTAAAATTAATTTTCACTTCAAAATCCACGACAAATTCGTCCGAAGCCACGGCTATCGCCCTAAAAAAGTCCGAATTTTCGGATTTTTATACAATTGTGTCATTTAAAATCGTTTTTAAACAGATTTTAGATGATAAAAAAGCATATTATTATTTTAAATTAAACGAACTGTCAAAAGTATTATTCAGATGTCCAGACGTTTAAAACAATATTGAGTCATAGCCCTCTTCTAAAATTTGCAAAATTTGATTATTGACTTTCCCAAATCAAAGGATGTCGGCCCAAGATGAGTAGCTGGTAAAAGAATAAGCTTTGGAGATTTTCGTGTCGAATGTATGTAGTGAATTAATCCACAGTAGAGTGCTATAGACGGCCTCAATTCTCCCCCCTCAAATCCGTCCTAAAAAAGTCCGAATTTTCGGGTTTTTATACAATTTTGTCATTTAAAATCGTTTTTAAAAGGATTTTAGATGATAAAAGAGCATATTATTATTTTAAATTAAACGAACTGTCAAAAGTATTGTTCAGATGCCCAGACGTTTAAAACAATATTGAGTCATAGCCCTCTTCTAAACTTTGCAAAATTTGGTTTTTGACTTTCCCAAATCTAAGGATGTCGGCCCATGATTACTAGGTAAATAAGCTGTGTCCATGTGTTGATGTTATTCCTGATGGCATTAGATTATGGTGTCGAATTTGTGCAGTGAACTAAACCACTCCGAAGCTGCCAGTAAATATTATTAAATAATCCTAACTAATATTATAGATGCGAATGTGTTTGTTTGTTTGTTTCTTACGCTTTCACGCATAAACTGTTCCGATCATCATGAAATTTTGTACAGATATTTTCAAGAGCATAGTAAAGAACATAGGACACTTTTAGCTTTTACCCGGGGCTTCGTTCGCGTTGATTTTTTATTATTTTAAACTTGGTTATTAAACCTAATTTTTATTCTATGACCAAGCTAAAACGTACAGGCAACGGCCATAGCATGTTGAAAATGCCAGTTCTCGACCGATCACTGAAGTTAAGCAACGTCGGGCGGGGTTAGTACTTGGATGGGTGACCGCTTGGGAACACAACGTGCTGCTGTCATTTTTTTACAACCGATGTCGTTATAGGATATGTTTACACATCAGTGTCTCGACTACTAGCAGACTCGCTCAATTTTTTTTAGTCATTTGAACTGACTCCTATACGTTATAATCAAATTTAATCTTTTTGGTTAGTTTTGGTTAGCCGCAAAAATTCGGTCCGTTTTGGTTAGTTTCAACTTTCTTTAATTTTTGCAATCTATTCCGATACGGTTTAGCCCGTTTTGGTGCTTTTGGTTACTTGTAATTAGTTTTGGTTAGTCATTCAACTAGCTTTCGGTTAGCTTTAGTTACTTTTAAATTATTTTAGTAATTTGAACCGCTTCCGATACGTTATGGTTAATATTAGTTAGTCGGCAAAATTCGGTTAATTCAAGTTTGTTTCACCTTACCTTAATATTCTTAATCTGTTCTGATATGTTTTAGCCCATTTTGGTGCTTTTAGTTACTTTTGGTTAGTCGTTCACTCAACTTTCGGCTAATTTCAGTTAGTTTTAATTTATTTTAGTTATTTGAACCGGTTTCAAAACGTTATAACCAATTTTAGTGTTTTTGGTTAGTCACCAAAATAAGGGTAATTTGAATTACTTTCAACTTCAATATTTTAAATTTTTTCGATACGTTTTAGCCCGTTTTGGTGCTTTTAGTTACTTTTGGTTAGCTTTGGTTGGTTGTTCAATCAATTTTCGGTTACTTTCAGTAAGTTCCAATTTATTTGAGTCATTTGAACCGGTTCCGATACGTTAAAACAATTTAAACGTTTTTGGTTAATAATTTAGGTCGTCGCAAAAAATTCGGTTAATTTGGGTTAGTTACTTATTTTATTCTTAATCTGTTCCGATACGTTATAGCCCTTTTTGGTTACTCTTGATTAGTTTTGGTTAAACATCTTTTGGTTAAGTTTAGTTAGTTTTAATTTATTTTAATCATTTGAACCGGATCCGATACGTCGCGTCGTATCCAATTTTGATGTTTTTGTTAACTTTAGTTAGTCACCAAAATTCGGTTAATTGTTAGTTTCAACTCGTTTTAGCCCCTTTTGATGCCTTTGGTTACTTTTGGTTCATTTCGTTAGTCTAGGTTAGTTTGGGTTAATTTCAGTTAATTTTAATTTATATTAATCATTTGGACCAGTTCCGTTACACTATAACCAATTTTAGGGTTTTAGTTAGTCACCAAAATTCGGTTAATTTTAGTTTTAACTTACTTCAATATTTTAAATCTATTTCGACGCGTTTTAGCCCGTTTTGATGCTTTTAGTTACTATTGGTTAGTCGTTCAGTCAAGTCTCAGTAAAGTTCAGTTAGTTTTAATATATCTTAGTCATTTGAACCGGTTCCGGTGCGTTATAAGCAATTTTAATGTTTTAGTTAGTTTTAGCTAGTCGCCAAAATTCGGTTAATTTCGGTTAGTTTTAACTTACTTCAATATTTTTAATCTATTTCGATATGTTTTACCCGTTTTGGTGCTCTTAGTTACTTTTGGTTAGTTTTGATTAGACATTCAATCACCTTCCGATATGTTATAAGCAATTTTAATGCTTTTGGTAACTTTTGCTTAGTCACCTAAATTCGGTTAATTTGGGTAAGTTTTAACTTACTTCAATCTTTTTCGATATGTTTTAGCCCGTTTTGGTGCTTTTAGTTATTTTTTGATAGTCATTCAATCAGCTTTCGGTTACTTCCAGTTAGCTCCAATTTATTTTAGTCATTTGAACTGGTTCCGATACGTTATAAGCAATTTTAATGTTTTTGGTTAGTTTTGATTAGTCACCAAAATTCGGTTAATTTGGGTTAGTTTTGAACTTACTTCAATATTTTTAATCTATTTCGATACGTTTTAGCCCGTTTTCGTGCTTTTGGTTAGTTTTGGATAGTCGTTCAATAAACTTTCGGTTAGTTTCAGTTAGTTCCAATTTATTTTAGTCATTAGAACCGATTCTGATACGTTATAATCAATTTAAGTTTAAATAAACAAGCTAACACGATGTCTCACGCGTACGACGTTATGTGTGGCAAATGTAGCATGCACTTTTTCACGATTTGAGGCCCTATTTAGGAAAACAGAAACATTTTCAATGTTAAAACAAAACGATAACCTAAACCCGCAAGCGCGACTATGCAACAGATCTCTCACAAGGTACATGCTCGTTTACTGTTGCAACGTTGCGACCTCCACCCGGCGGTCGTAAAATATCAGTACATTTACGTCCGTCGATCGCGAACCTCTGTTAAAATACAGCTGCTTCAAATGCTCCGCGTAACGCGCGTATATGGGCCACAATGAATTTGGCAGCGGTGCACGTTTTGTGTCGGAACTCTGTGTCCGCATTTAGAACAAGCGGCATTTTGCGAGCATTTCATACCAGATTTATTGTTAAATATTAAATATTACTTTAAGCCGCTCGCGTTGGTCTGTTTTCGAACTAGTGACTGACGTCACTGACTATTATTTTCGTCTTATACTATAGGCTTAATGCCCAGTTGGACTATGTTATTACTAATAAGCCTTCACTTGTGAATGTGAGGAATTTTTGCTTAGGTTTTTCTGATCATAACGCTCAACACATTTCTGTGAAAACCGAGAAATTACCAGTCTCGATTAACAATATAAGAACAGTTCAAGTAAGACCTTTTAGTCCGTGTAATATAAATGAATTTTATTTTAGATTTAATACTAGTTATTCTGGCTTTCAAGGTTCTGATACTAACACCGAGTTTAACAATTTTATTGATTCATTTTGTTGGAGTTTTCAAGTTGGTTTTCCAATATTGACTAAAAAAGTTATGCCTCTAAAAAAGATTCGATTTTCGCCTCAATTACTTTCGGAAATCACAAACTTGGAAAAACTAAACTGGTTAAAAAATAATTGTAATGATATGGTAACAAAGCTAAGATATTTAACTTGTAAAAAAGAAGTTAATGTCCACATTAAAACGGAAAAGCTTGCTCACTTTAATAAACAAATAGGTGATTCATCGAATAAAGTCAAAACTGTCTGGTCTATAGTAAATAAAATACAAGGTAAAAATAGCAACAATTCGAAAAAAATTTCTATTGTAAATAATAACAAAGTTATATCGGAATCCTATCAGGTCGCATCAATATTTGGTGCATACCTTGAAACCGTAATTCCAAATAAATTGAATACATATTTTGGTGGGCGATTCTCCGAGTCGTGCACTGTGGGGAACAGACTTGTGCCGAATTCTTTTTATTATGAACTAGTTACTAGTGGCGAATTGGAAAAGATTGTTTTGGATTTTCCAAATAAATCATCCTTTGGGTTTGATCAGATATCAATGAAACATATTAAAAAACTTATTTATAGTTTTTCCGAGACTTTGGCAAATTTAGTGAATATGTCTGTGTGTACTGGCATTTTTCCGGACAGGTTAAAAAAATCCATTGTGGTTCCAATTTTCAAAAAAGGATATGAATTAGATATTGAAAATTATCGTCCTATTTCGCTACTGAGTAGTTTTTCCAAGATTACGGAAAGAGTTGTGTATATACGCATTTTTGATTTCCTTAGCAAATATAAAATATTGAGTAATAGTCAGCATGGTTTTCGTAGCGGTCGAGCTACCGAGTCGGGCTGTGCAGAACTTATCCAGTATGTGTCAGACAAACTGGACGGAGGAAAATTGGTAATGACCCTGTCATTTGACTTAACACGCGCGTTTGATACAATAGATAAGCGTTTTGTGGTGACTAAAATGGAACACATCGGTCTACGTGGTAATATTGCTTTTTTTATTTTTTAATTTCTGTCGGACCGACGTTTTTCTGTAAAGAATGGTGACTCGATATCTGAGAATTTCTCACAAGATATAGGAACTCCGCAAGGAAGCATATTGGGACCCTTACTTTTTTTACTTTTTATTAATGACCTACCGGACCACATAAGTGAGGGTCAAGTCTTTTTGTATGCTGACGACACTAATATTGTTGTATCCGATGATACTGAAGCTGGCTTACAGGCTAAGGTGGAAAGGGTTCTCGGGCAATTATCTGCGTGGTGTTCCACTAACAACTTAATGATAAATCACGGAAAGACAGTTGCAATGAATTTAAAAACAGTTAGAAGAGATGCCTGCAACATTAATGTTGTATTTAATAACCATAATTTAAAGTTATCAGAATTCTTTAACTTTTTGGGTTTAACTGTCGACTGTCATTTAAACTGGCAGGAGCATATTGATGGCGTGTGTAGGAAAATTAATAAGGATGCTTATGTTATAAACAGCCTGAAGTGTAGTGTCAATCTTGACACCTTATTCAGTGTCTATTATGCATTCGTATATTCCGCAATTGCATATAATATAGTTGTGTGGGGCCGGGCTTCGGAAGTTAATAGAGTATTTATAATTCAGAAAAGGATTATAGAATCATGTTTAATTTATGCTACAGAACCTCTTGTAGGGATTATTTTAAAAAACATAAAATCCTGACTGTTCCTTCAATTTATCTATTTAAAATATTAACCTATATTCATGCAAATAAAAATAAATTTCCAACTAATTCAAATTTTCATTATTATAACACACGCAACAAAAACAGTTTCTCTTTAAATAAACATAATCTATCTTCATATGAAAAATCTCCCAACTATGCAGGCTGCCGAATTTATAACCATCTACCTGATAATATAAAATCCATATCCAGTCTAATTCGCTTTAAGAATAAACTTAAGAAACTATTATTGTCACACACATTTTATAGCATAGAAGAGTTTCTCAATTTCTTATAGAAGGACTCATGACTCACAATGTGTTGTTGTTTGACATGGTACTTTCTTTTAGTATTTCCCATGTAAATGTTATTATTTTTTATATATTTGTATAATAAACCATTTTTTTTATATATATTACATTATAATTTTTAAGTGAATTTAAGTTAACTATGTACTAAGCACTTGAGTGCTATTTAGGTACCTCTGTAATGACGTGTTTCTGTCTTCTAAGAAGTGCTCGAAACTAATAAATATTTGTATTTTGTATTTGTATCTGTAGTCTCTACTTATTTTAGTCATTTCAGTCGGTTTCGATAAGTTATAATCAATTTTAATAGATTTGATTAGTTTGGGTTAGTCGTCTAATCAACTTTTGGTTAGTTTCGCTTAGTCTCAACTTATTTCACTTATTTGAGCTGGTTCTGATACGTTATAATCAATTTTAATAGATTCGGTTAATTTTGGTTAGTCGTCTAATCAACTTGCGGTTATTTTCACTTAGCCTCAATTTATTTTACTTATTTGAGCGGGTTCCGATACGTTATAATCAGTTATGCATAAACCGTGTCGTGACGTTCACTAAAATTTTCTGTGTCGTGATGCGACCTTGAAAACTCACTGTCAGGAAACCAAATTATTCATCTGAACTGGCTCCGATACGTTATAGTCAAATATAATGTTTCTGTTAAGTTTTCGTTAGTCGCCAAAATTCGGTTCGTTTTGGTTAGTTTAAACCTACTTTAATTTGTGTAACCTATTTCGACACATTTTAACCCGTTTTGGTGCTTTTGGTTACCTTTGGTTAGTTTTGGTTAGTCATTAAATCAACTTTCCGATATGTTATAACCAATTTTAATGTTTTTGGTTAATTTTGGTTAGTTGCCAAAATTCGGTTAATTTGGGTTATATTTAATTTACTATAATATTTTTAATCTGTTTCGATACTTTTCAGCCATATTTGGTGCTTTTGGTTAGTTTAGGTTAGATTGGGATAGGTTGTGTTAGATAGTCGTCGTGGGTAGTCGTTCAATCAATATTCAGTTAATTTCAGTTAGTTTGGGTTAGTTTGGGTTACAGCATTATAACGGGTACTAACTCTGGGCACCGAACATTAACTATAAGAAAAGAAGATTCACTCAATCGCGGCAGCTTTGATGAGTGAGTTCAGCGAGCGCTACAAAGGAATCGTAGTGTTTCGCTACGTTGCTTGGCGACGATTGGCGGACTCTCGCCGCACACAGGTTGAATTTCAATAAAAGCCGGCCAGAAACGATATTTTCGTTTGCGGTATTTTTAATCGAATTTATGACGAAATTATTTATAACACTCTAGTACTCTAGTTGGCTTAAAAAAAAAACAATTGATATCTTTTGAATTGTTTGCAGTGTCCTGTCAAACTTAGGTTATGTTTTTTTTATTAGCGTTAGGTATTATTTTCACCACATAAATATTATGATAAACTTTGTATTCAACTGGCTGTTTCAAAAATCTATACACGTTTTTAATTAGTTGTTGATAACAATACTCAAGGTATGTAATAACTAATATTTAAAAGATTTTGATTTTACGGATTATTGCATAGCGCTGGTGACTAATGTAAAAGATTGCTATATTTATCAAATCACAATTATAAGTTCGTAATATAATAACATTTTTTTGTTAATGATATGTTTTCACCATATTTCCGACTACAAATATACTGTAATATGTACATTACGATTCTGACAAAAGACATCAAGAAGAAAATCTTGCTCGAATTTGCTCTATTTTTTATGTTTAATTAAATTTTGGCGTTCTGGGTGATTTTAGAATTAGTTAAAGGATTCGCACAAAATTTTTACTGAATATTTATTAAAATACTTATTTTATAATTGCATAAATTCGTAAAAATTTCCTAAAAATTACCTAATTTACTTAAAAAATATTTTTTTTTCTCTTTTTAACACGATAGTCCAGGAGATTATGGCGATTTTTCATTTTAATGATTGGGATGACTGTGATTTTTAATTTAAATGATTAAGGAAAAGTAAATTAATAATGTATTTCTTATTTATGAAACAAACTTGTTCTAGTCATACAAGAATAAATCTTTTAATATTTTTTGTCTCTGCTTCAGATCAAAGTTATTTAACTGTAACGTATAAGCAATTGTTTCAAATATTTTAAAGCTTTCCCGACCAAAGTAATAATGCAATATTGCAACTCATATTCTTCGTACGACAATGTTTTGGAGGCCAAAAAAATTTTTAATCTCAATTTGGGCTGGGCGATTATTAAAAGTAATAATCGATGCTCGATTATTTGTAATAATCGATTATTATCGATTAACCGATATAATCGCTTAATCAATTAATCGAAATATCCGATTAATCGAAATAATCGATTAATAGATATCGCCGATTAAGCAAAATAATCGATATAATCGATTCGTAACAAATACTTTGGCTGAATCAGCAGATGAAATTTATAATTTAATTTTAATTTGTAAATATGGCTTTGATGGTACCTCGGGACAGTCATAATATAAGCAAGTGTTATTGAACAAAGCGCTTCTATATTTTTTATTAGTTTGGTACCTATTAGATCAATTTTTACAAATAGCGATCTCTGAAATACTTGTATGGCAAAGTTGCAGGCCCTCATGAACGCGTTTCTGTCGTCCAATTAACATTCATTCTGCTCATGAGACTACTGAATTACCCGTTTCAAAAAAAAATTAAATTTGAATCATCAAATTAAAAATTTAAAACCCTTTTTTTCATAACGAATGAGCCCTTAATTTTCAAAATCATTTTTTAAAACGGTTTAAGAACATACAAATGACTTTTATACATGGTTTTTATCGTTAGCGATAATTGATACACCGTATATGTACATATAGATGATCCAAAAATTCAACAATAAAGCATTTTTGTCTAAAACAGGATATTTTAAATGTGTAATAACTAATACTTAATAGCATTTATGTCTTATTTCTGGTAAACCTTATTATGGCCAGCTTTTCTAGAAATTCGACCAGTGTGCGCCATGTCAAAGGTCTCCTGCCAAAGTCTTGCTAGTTTTCGCGCGAAGAAGGAGGCACACCGTTGACGTGCCACCCCGGAGAGTGAACCTTCTTATCGTATAGTTAATATTCGGTGCTCTGGGGAAGACATATTTGTATCCGGATAAATCGGTTTGTCGTAGGACAGATGTTCAATAAAATGACAAGCATAGTCTATAAAGGAGATATAGAGGGATAATTTTGACTTTCATCTTGAACGAATGACGAATTGACAATGAAATGTTTAAATATGACATTTTTTCTTTCATCGCTGTTGTACCTCTGCGATAAAAGCTTCCAGCCATATAATATTATGGACAAGCAAAAAACACTACTATTTTCTTTTTATATATAATGGATGAGATCTTGTAATGTCCAAATTAAATCCAACGTTAAATAAATTTAATTTATGGGCACACTACTTTTCCTGACATGTAGTCCTTCCCAAGCCCTATTCATAGAAAAAGTTTTTAAACCCTCGGCTCTGTCCATTCTCTGCCCTCAGGAAAGTCGGGCTAAATAATCCCGGACATAAACAAGATAAATTTGTGTTGGCCATCTCTTTGGTTTTTGTCAATCTTTAGATTCCCGCCGGAATTAGGGTCGACGAAATTAGTTGTCGTTCGGAATTACTGATGTGTACTTTCAGATTAAATCAATAGGTTCTAGAGGGAACTTTTCCTACAGCCTATTCAAAAATATTCGCACCGTACGGAAACTTTTAATGTTAATTTATCAACAAATGAATTTTTTCAAGTTGATGCATATTAAAAAACGAATTTCGCCGCCGTAAGATTTTAATTGGGATATACAGAGGATGCAAAATATATAATAAATGTTTCGATACAAAATTAGCCATAATTTTTTAGAACATTATAACTAAAAATGATCAGTCTGCTTTTCTCAATAAGCGTTTACTACATATATTCTAGGGTTTTAGTTAAAAAAAACGAACCAGTTAAGCAGACATAAAAAAGGCAAATTTATAATGTCAAGTTTAAATTCACAATTATCTACTTGCAAGTTCGAATTAAACTTTTTTTTAAGTATAGTTATTTGCAAAACTTAAGAACTCCTACCGACCCTAATGGTTATAGCTCCGTCAATGATTCCTCATCAAATAGCTTCCAGTGTTAACATCAAGGGACTAAAAATGACAAAAAATGTTCTACATGATACATTATTGACACTAAAATGGTGATAGAAAGGACATACGCACTGACATACAAAGGATTACCTGGTGGAGATTTTGGACGCCGTTGGAAGAGCGAAGGCGAGTACTGCTTCTCCAATAACTACGCCGCCGCCGGACAGTGCGGCATTGCGATTTAATTTAATAACATAAGACAATGGAGAGAGCTTGGTTACCGCTAACTCAGGAAATTACCTAATATTGCTGCTTGAGTTGATATGCAGCTCGCTACTTTGGATGCAATACAATACAGACTTCATACAACCTTAGTGTTGGTTTAGGATCAAACATCCAGAAGCAATAAGAACGGTCTCATATTTTACCGCTTGCTAGGTTGTAGAAAGATATGTGTGCCACTTTATTGGAAATATCGAAGATGTGAACTTAACAGAAAAAGCTTTACTCAAGTTTATCTACTCGGGTAACCTTACCATGCTCATCATATGTAACAATCTAAAATAGGGCATTGTGCTAATGATTTTCGAAATTGGGAGTGTTTGAGAAAGATTCTTTGTCAGATAACAGGTCTCCTTTTGCCCGAATTGGAGAGAAATCTCAGGCCTTCTTGTCTGGACGCTTTACATGTTCAAACAGAGAAAAGCGACCAATTATGTGGCTAAAATTATCGTGGTTATTTTTGACCATCCCGTCTAATTACCGTCTGCTTTCAAAGTGGAATCATTCGGCAAATATACTGCCCAATTTAGTTCCCGGAATTATCAGCCATATCGTTTAATACCGATATTTAACGATAGTGTGGTTACCCTTCCTAGGAAGAAAGGTTTATTACATGTTAGTGTGTCTATCTTGAAAGGTAAAAACTGTTTATAATTTAATAAGGGATCTTCCGTAAGACCTTCAATGGAGACGAATTACCTTCCAATACCTGCCGCTCCCTTCTGTGGGACAGAAGATTTTTCGCTACATTCCGGGGAGAGGAATTACCTTCCGCTACCTCCCGTGAGTCCTTCTGTGGGACAGAATTCCTTCTGTGGGCTAGAAGTCTTTGTGTGAGGTAGAATTTCACTAGATAATCCCGCCGTCAGTTAGCCGTACCGAGGCTTTTTTGTCAGGGTCAGGTCACATGGTGGAGACGTACTACGCAGGAAGCGCCAGTGTCTACAACTCTACTAGAATCAAGTAAAATCGATTTTAATTTATTTAAGTGCCCTAATTACCGTATATTTCTTACCGTTATATAATTTTTGATTAAAGGAATTATAGCTAGGCGGTTGTAGGTAGTTTGCCTTAATTACCGTATATATCTGACTGTTATATATAATTTTAATTAATGAATATATAATCAAATGACTGTAGGTCATTTGCTTTAATTACTGCATATTTCTTACCGTGATATATCCTTTGATTAATGAATTTATACTTAGGCAACAGTAGGACGTTTGCTGCTTATATCGAGTATAGGATCATTGTTTCTCGTCTTCATTACCGCATTAATTTTATTAACTTACCGATGAATGACCTTGGGTCTTACCTTATAGCATATCGTATATGTTTTCGTTAGTATCGTAATTTGATTTAAAAATATCTAGTTTCTTTATTATCGTGTCTGATATCGTCTCGAATATCTAGTGCCTAACAATACAACTGTAACTGGTTGACTTAATTTTTTTGAACCCCGTACATTTACCTTAATGTTATGCTATTACCACAAGAATAATAAATAACCAGAATCCAATGTTTCCTTGTTGCTACGCCTGGTTTCCCGTGACCTCGAACGGCTCGATCCGCCGAAATTCCGCCGAAACTCGCCAGTGTAGGCGCTACGGCTGTAGTAAACGGATCGTGTAAAATACGGTAAAATTCTAGCTGTTGGAAATACTTTGGACGCATTTTCCCTTGTTGAGTGTTTCATGTTTTAATAGATTTTTGGACGAGTTAACGTATATTATACATTAAAATCGATTAATAGAGGGTAACCAAAAACCATAAGTTAACAATTTGGCGAAATAAATATAATGGCTAGAAAATAAGTAGTTTTATTTATTAGCATCTTTAATATCTTAGGAATGATTAAATCGCTGAAAATATCAGTATAAATAACTAACCGAAAGCTGATGGGGCGACTAACCAAAACTAACCAAATCTATTAAAAATGATTATAACGTATCGGAACCGGTTCAAATGACTAAAATAAGTTGAAACTAAGTGAAACTAACCATAAGTTGATTCAACGACTAACTAAAACTAACCAAATCTATTAAAATTGATTTTAACTTATCGTAACCGGTTCAAATGACTAAAATAAGTTGAAACTAAGTTAAACTAACCATAAGTTAATTCAACGACTAACTAAAACTAACCAAATCTATTAAAATTGATTTGAACTTATCGTAGCCGGTTCAAATGACTAAAATAAGTTGATACTAAGTAAAACTACTCAAAAGTTGATTGGACGACTAACCAAAACTAACCAAATCAATTAAAATTGATTTTAACTTATCGTAACCGGTTCAAATGACTAAAATAACTTGGCACTAAGTGAAACTGCCCGAACATTGTTTGAACGACTAACCAGAACTAACCAAATCTATTAAAATTTATTATAACGTATTGTAACCGTACTGTGATACTCGTGACTTTTTTATTTGAAAATATGAATGCCTATCTTTTTATGTACTATATTAATAAATAATTTTGCATCTTTATGAAATATCTGGCAGCGATACTATAGCGGAGTATTTTGATATGATAGGATTCGACAGGAAATTATTATTTGGAATGGTTCTAAAAGTAAAGCTAAAGCCCATATGCTGAAAACGCATCAAGACGGATATCTGTGAATTTGAAAAATACTGATGGTTTGGAAAAATTCATTAAATAAACGGTACTACTTTCTCGCTTATTGGAATTAAAAAAAAAGTTGGACCATAGTTCCGTCACTGAACTAGGAAAAATTGGTCAATATTTTCACTAGTAAAGTGGCTTTATCTTATTTTTCCTAGGAAAACAAACAAGTGCATATTATTTGCCTTACTAATTGGTAAATAATTACAGACTTTGAAGGAAATCGTTGGAGCTGTTTCCGAGAAAATCGACTTTGCTAATTTTTCTCAAGAGCAAAGGGATCTTTACCGATGCTTCTTTATATAAACTATCCTTAATTGTAAGGTTAAAGAAAAAAAATTATAAAACGTCTGGAGATATTGTCCCGAAACTCCTAAATACTGATTTTGGTAGAAATCGGCCTAACGGTTTTGGAGAAAAGTCGTGTGACGGACAGACACACACACACACAAAGACACAATTTTGTTTTTTTTTCAAAATTAAATGTTTTGTGGATTCTAGGGGTCATAATTCGTCGAGATTGGCAAAAAAGTCGCGAGTAGCACATATCATAGATGTGAATACTTCTTTATCGATTTTATAAGAGAGAATAGTGTGAGAGAATCATATAATAATTAATTTTAATAGATTTGGTAAGTTTTGGTTAGTCGTCTAATCAACTTTCGGTTAGTTTCAACTTATTTTAGTCATTTGAACCGGTTACGATATACGTTATAATAAATATTAAAAGATTTGGTTACTTTTGGTTAGGCGTCCAAGTATGATACTTAGTATCTACTTATTTTAGTCATTTGAACCGGTTCCGATACGTTATGATATATTTTAATAGATTTGGCTAGCTTTGGTTAGTCGTTGAAGCAACTTTCAGTTAGTTTCACTTAGGCTCAACTTGTTTTAGTCATTTGAACCGGTTCCGATAGTTTCAATAAGCGTGAAAGTAGTACCGTTTATTTAATGAATTTTTCCAAACCATCAGTATTTGACAAATTCACAGATATCCGTTACGATGCGTTTGGGTTTTAGTTTTAATTTTAAAACCGTTCCAAATATTAATTTCCTGTTGAATCCTACCATATCAAAATACTCCGCTATATTAGCGCTGCCAGATATTTCATTAATATGCAAAATTATCTATTAATATAGTTCATAAAAAATAGGCATTCATATTTACACATAAAAAAAAGTCACGAGTATCACAGTATACGAGATGGAAGTGAATACTTCTTTATCGAGTCTCAACTTATTTTACTTATTTGAGCCGGTTCCGATAAGTTATAATCAATATTAATAGATTTGGTTAGTTTTAGTTAGTCGTCTAATCAACTTTCGGTTAATCTCACTTAGTCTCAACTTATTTTACTTACTTGAACCGGTTCCGATACGTTATAATCAATTTTAATAGATTTGGTTAGTTCAGGTTTGTCGTCCAATCAACTTCCGGTTAGTTTCACTTAGTCTCAACTTATTTTACTTATTTGAGCCAGTTCGGATACGTTATAATCAATTTTAATAAATTTGGTTAGTTTGGGTTAGTCGTCTAATCAACTTTCGGTTAGTTTTACTTAGTCTCAACGTATTTGACTTAATTGAGCCGGTTCCGATATGTTATAATGAAATTTAATACATTTGGTAATCAACTTTTGGTTAGTTTCATATAGTATCAACCTATTTTACTTATTTGAGCCGATTCCGATACGTTATAATCAATTTAATAGGCTTGGTTAGTTTGGGTTAGTCCTCCAATCAACTTTCGGTTAGTTTCACTTATTCTCAACGAAAGTTCAGCACTGTATAAACAATGGTTCAGCTATCCCACCTTCCGTACTATTTTCTTAATAAGATGGATAATGTTAAATCAGTCAAAATGCAGTAAGCACGCTCATGGAATTCTGGCTGTGACGTGGACTGAAGGTCACCCAGCGCTTTATGTCAATATACACGGTGACAGTTGAGAATTTGGATTCTGGCTATTTATTATTCTTGTGCTATTGCTATGAGCCACACAATTACTTTCCTCATATGTCTTATTAACTTACTAAAAACTGGCTTTAGTTCAAATATTATCTAATACCAATCCATTATCTCTCCTATCATAATTTTATTTCGAGAGTCACATAATTTCTCGCCTGATTTGTCTTATTAATTTGCTGATAACTCACTTTAGTTCAGATATTATATCATACCGATCTATTATTTCTAATGTCATATTTTAATTAACTAATTCTAGAAGGCAGTGATTTTTTGTAGCTTATGTTATGAGAACTACTTGATTCATTTTTACTATAATGAGATTTATAGAATATACCTTTAGCTGACTGTCGGTAATTTCTTATCGTATATCATATCTACCGCCGTTATAGTTTACCGTAATGGAATCATTCAAATTAACTCATTTATTATCTTTGTCAATTATTTGAGTTTGACTTTCCTTAATACAATATAGTATTACCTTAGTTGGTAAATGTATGGATAATGCCTTCGTGTTTATCTGATTTACTTGTGTACCTACTGACTTGAACCATAAGTTTCTACTATAATCAGCTGTTCACCTCATAGCAGTGCACGAGTTTATTTAGCTGCAATTTGCATTTTTAAGTATTTTAAAACCTGAATCGAACTGAGCTCATTTCGTTTTTAAACCATTTACATCTTTGGTTACCTGATGATTTATTTTGTTTATTAAATTTTTATTGATGTAATGATATTATCGATGCCATGAGATTCATTTAGCTCAGTTTTGTTTAATAATAATTTCGTTTTACGCATAGATACTTATCGGTTATATACAAATATCTATTTACTTCACCGGTTATGTCATGCGTACACTTTAGACTAATTTTGTTTAAAACTCATTTCATTTATACCTGCATATATTTACCGGCTACCTTTATCTAGACTTGTCTACCGGATATCTTATTGATTTAGTATAGAACTAGCTAATTTAGTAAAATATTTCCGTTATAGTGTTTCGTGATTGACTGCTCATTTGGTCAGGTCTTTAAAACTAAACGTTTAATTGGGATTGTCTTGAAATATGTAGTGGGCAACATTAATGTTATAAGACCTAGGTTAGAATTTAGTATCTTATTTTGTTTTATTTACTATTCTGATAGTAAAGGTGAAATACCTTATAAGAGAATTTTTTCACTAGTGTAACTTCAAATTTATTGGAGGTAAAATAAATGTCCAGAAAGGATTTGTGTAAGTTTTTCCTATTTTAATAAATAGTTAGATGGAATCCCGATGTTTAATTTGGTAATTTAGTATTAACCGTAGGGTTCCCTAATAATTTCTAAATCTGTCGATAGTCATATACAGGGTAATTTTCTAAATGTTATTACCCTATTTTCAAGGATCAATAGTTATCGATAAATTTCTTGTAAAAAAATGCACCCTACTCTATAGTCAACAGCACGAGTAATAAGTTTCGAAAAGAATGCAATAAAAAAATTTGATTTCACTCAGCCCCTATCAAAACAGTTAAAAACAAAACTACTGCTACTGACGGCCTTCGCCGTCACCTGTTTTTGTAGGTTTTTTCTCCTCTGCCCCTCAGCCGTCGAACTGCATCAGCGGCAAGTCCGACTGTACATAGACCAACGCCTTTTAAAAAAATTGAAACCCCTGAATAAATCTGGCATATGGACCGCCTAATTAGCAACTAACAAGTAAGCTTACATATTTGACACCCATGTCATGTTAAAACTAATACAGAAGACATCGTAGAAAGTGAAATCCTCGGTGAAATCTTATGTTCTATTGCAAATACATTTATTACTTAAATAATAATAAGGATGGCTCGTAGTTTGAAGTCAGGGAAAGTAGACTTAACGCAGGCGCAATCTTTATTTTCTTTTTAAAAATATTAGATATAATAGTGGACCCTTGCATATAGAAAGTGAGCTTGGTGGAGACGCTCATTCACAGCCAACAATATGATATGCATGGTGAAAAATATTTGCGATCCCATGAATTAGTAATTCGGCTCGTATCGTGTCTTTCAACTAATCGCAAACAAGCATGATTGATTTGATGTAAAATTCGTGAGTGCAGCAGTTTTTATTCATTGGAATCTATTCTACGCGGCAGACTGGCTTAAATAAATTAACATGTTAACTGGCATGTGTACCGAACGTGGTGTCACGCTAAATTATTCATACTAGTCGCGTGACACCACATTGGAGTCTCATGTGGTTTGCTCGTTATTAGCCGCGTGTACCCACTTATGCAACAAAAGGCTGTGTTTTTCTTATGGAAGCGGTATATAATGGCTGGTATTAATAGGTTATGTATTTGGCCAATGCATTTCAACCTATGTGTGGGTACACACGGCTGCAAAGGCCAAATGTTAAAAGAAGTATAAAGTATGAACTTATATTTTTAATTTTATATTAGCAAAAAATAATTAGAAACGTTACGAATGAGCCCTAAGGGCTTAATAATAAACACATTTACTTAGTAACAAAAGTAAGGAGCTCCCTTTTATCTTCCCACTTCTGTATTACTATGCCCAAAGGACACTCAGCAGCCACAGTCTCTCCTTTTTTATTTTTTTTCACTAACTTGTGTCGGGTTTAGCTTACGATTCGATCGTAGGTTACCTACTAAATGTTTTTTTTTTATCGAGCGGGGTTATGCTAATGTTACACTAGTATAATAATCGTCCATATAAATAGTATGACCTTCATTCAAGAGAGCCAGAGTGAGCACAATATTTTGCGAAACTGACTGGCCTTCTACTTTATCCTGACCACAGTATACTGAAATATTATATGCATATACCAGAACCGCAGCAGGGATAATATAATACAATTATCCCCGCTTTATCTCGCACATCGGCTGTGAACACGGTATGTGTCACGCGGCTGTTATGACTAAATGTCCACGTTCAGGCCACGTGTACCCATTTGGTGACTCACCCACATAAACATGTGCTAACTCGATTTTAGGAAAACTAAAGACAACAAACGTTAGAAGAACATAGTTTCATCTGTTTTCAATCAAAAAACTGTTGTGGCCGGTGGGATCATTTTTTTAAGCATTATGGCAGTCAACGTGTTATCGGGAATATGATAATAACAGAAATTTACTGAATATCGAATTTCTAATTACAAACAAAAACAATGCTAACAAAGTGCCCGCTAGGTATTTGCAAAATAACGGAAAATATAGGAAATTACATTATGGTTTAGTAAAATTTAAATTTGAAGGGATTATTATCGAACATACTGAAGCGCTACAAATATTTTAGCATATTAAAAATTAATTTTTGATCGCATAATATGAGCTAAACTAATGTTAGAATGGATACTATTTTGTGTATATTTGAGGCGGCTTGATCACAGGGGAGATTTGTACACGTTATCCACTCCATAACCTGATAGTCGCAAAACAACTATAATCAAGTAAATACTGGTTACTGCATTCACCAACTTAAAGGTAAATTCACACATATTTTGATTCAAATGCATTTACGTTTTGCACCGATGCTTTTCCGCAAAGACTCTTTTAACTACGTTTATCATCTTTCCTGTAACTGTAAGAAGTTTCTCGACTAATAAACCTCTATAAATTACCCTTAAACTATATCTAACATTTTCACAAAGAAATTTTTGTGACCACTTTAATATTGTCAATAAATTTGCGAATATAATGCCGGAGTGCATTGAAAACGCATTTGACTACGTTTGATCTACACTAGTTTTTTTCCTAAAGATAAGGTTTTCAATTTTATTAGTAGAAAACGTAGTCCCCATTATCAAATCCTCAAAACGTCTTTATTTGAAATTATAATGTTTGCTTTCGGATTTATTGTCACGACGCTTAATATTATTAATAAAAAGTAGCGACCAAAAATGGAGGTTTCAGCTGCTAAATTAAATAAATATGTTAATTATAATTGTAGAGAACATTATCATTAAGAAATATACGTTTGAAAGATTTTATGAAAATTTTAGTTTTGAACCTGTTTAATATTTTTGAATCAGTAATATATGCCTCGAACACATGCACATTTGAATATGTTTTGCACTGTATGTGACAGTTCAAACTTAACACCGGTAAAAGCATTTTTTCTTCAAACGTCAGTAAATCCGTCATTACTCGATTGTGTAGGCGGCCGTGAAGTTTCATTTTTCCTCCGCCGGAGCTTTACTTTTCACTTTTCCGCCGGCGGAGGTAAAAGTGTTACCATAGCAACATAGATACAAACAAACAACAAAGCAAGCGTCAACAACTCAAGAATTATTAAACTAAAATTTGTATTTTTAACTCAATTTGTGCACTGCATTTCTAAAAATCACTAATTTAGGAACAAATTGGTTATTAACTTAATCGAACTTACTCAATAACTGCTTATCAATACGGAATTAAAACGCAATCGGAGACGAAATTTTAAAAAAATAATTAATGTTGACAGTGTGCACTAACAGCTTTATGTTACATTACTATAGCAACGACCTGTGCCTATTCACCGATACCGGTCTAAGCCGCCTTGCAAACCAACTTATCTTTGATAATAATTATTATTATTACTATTAAAAAGAGATATTTTTGCATTAATTTGTCGACATTTGAAGAAAAAACAGCATATTTTATGTGGAGGAAAAGGTACTTTTCATGGCTTGCTCTCTATTACCAGCCTCACTCCGTTCGGCTGTTAAACACGAGCGCGCCATGAAAAGTATCACTTTTCCTCCATATAAAATAATATACTATTTTTTTATTTAAGCGGGAATGTAGTTTCAGAGATATCGAAAATATATATTTCTCATTATTTATGATAAAAAAACAAAATACTGGTAATAAATTATTAATCAAGAAGTGATTGATAATGCTGGAGCAAAAAAGTGGCTAACACATTGATTTGCATATTGATTGATATCACCGGACCATGCATGTAATAACATAACATTTTGATCAGCTGAAACTTTTTTGCTTTTAGAGATTTCTAAATTGAACAAATCCATATTGCGCAGTTATCTAGCAAGTTTTTTCCTGTATTAAAAATAAAACAAAAGACTGACAATTTTGCGAGATATTAACCTAACTCATAATTTTTTAAATGAAACGCCCTTTATATTATTGGATATTTCGATTCTAGTTAAAATTCTAAGTATATTTTATAAAGCATATATACCATAGACCTATCTTCAACTGTTTCCGAGAACATGGCGTCAAAACACGAAACGAAAGAGAAATTTCGAAGTTTTCTTCCTGAACGCGAAGTGTGCAATGAACACTGATTTTTGACATATCGTTTTAAAAATATTTTGACATATTACATGATTATGTTTAATACATGTCTGTGATTTTCAATTGTAAATTATTATTTAATATTTTCAAAATGGTACGGTTTAGTATTCGAGAAAGGAGTAATATGCTTGCTATATACTTGGTCAACCAAAAAAGCCCAACTGCAGCGAGAAGGGAATACGTTAGACGTTATCCAGAGCGTCGAGTTCCTTTAAAACAAATATTTGCAAGGTTAGTTAAGAAAATGCAAGAAAAAGGAAACGTGTTTGATGTCAAAAGCATACTTAGACGTCATAGAGTTTTAGACAAACCACCTGGAACAAACATATTAGGATTTTATGAAGCGTGTCCATCGACTTCCATTTCTAAATATTGTCACGAGTAATTTTGGGGGTAGCTCGTTTATTTAAAAGA
>MU182652.1:0-30538 GCA_016904865.1 Pissodes strobi | reverse complement strand
ATATATATATATATATATATATTAGTTGTATTCATTACAAAATCAAGTACCGTAAAAGGCAAATAAATATTACCAAAAATTAAACTGCCAAAATAATATCTACAGCAATGATATACAAAACTTGGCGATGTAAACAATTATTATGAATTTTAAACATGGACAAATATCATGCAAAGGAATAAACTTTTGTACAACGTGGCGGCCGTAACACGTTTGCCCTTTCTGAATCAATGCTATGAAATCGTTGTCATATTAAATCGAAGTTCTGAACACCAAATGGCGTTTTCTAACTAATGGATTTTTAAGTACATTTTAAGACATTCAGGATAACTGAATACCTGTATCAAAAGGGTATATCGTATATCAATATCTTTAATAATGAACAACTCTCCTAACTAGTTAAAATTGACAGATACCAATATCAATTATTATTGATACTATATGCTTAGAGAGAGAAACATCTTCTCATAAAACTATGACATGACTTGCGATCAAGTGGAATGTTATGTAACTTCAATAGGCCAAAATATACATATTAAATCTTATTTATTTTATTACAAAATGTTGTAGTTCTCGGGAAGCCAATTTAGAAAAATTGGCTTACGTCGGATTTAAATTAAAAACTCTAGCTTGCGTTGCCTCTGTTAAATGTGAGAGCTCTCACTTTTTTTATTAATTCGCTTTACATATGCCAATATAAATCTACATTGACATTTTTAACTGCTGTTGATTATTTTAACAAAAGACTAGACCCCACTAGCGTTCAGTCATTACCGCTCTAACGCGACGTATATATTATATTACTGGCAGGTAGGAGTTTGTCTCTTAAATCATTCTCAGGCACGTCAATTTGGTTTACGCTGGTGTGCAGTATTAAATGTTGTATAGCATGGAAGACGCTTTAGGAGCCCTGTTTATATATCAGTTTTACGTCTGAAGCAGAAATGATTTCATGGTTATCTGTGCATACTATCCGAGGCAGTCTTAAATAAAATTATTATTCTCTGTCATAAAGTATTTCACTGGCAATTTTGCTACTGCTCGACGGTAATAACTAAATGTCATTTCTAGCCAAATCCACTTAGAAAGGAATATTTCAAATTTGGTAGATATAACGTTAAACTGTTTGTTTTAGACCTCTGTTATGTATTCTCTGCTAAATTGGATTTCCCTGTTTGACTCTAAAAACAATCTGGAAGTTACTTATTTCCAATCATTTCCGAGATTCTGAATTCATAATTGCTGAGAGTGTTTTTTTTTAATTTAGATTTAGCGACATTTTTTTTATTTTCATATAGCAACGAAAATGCAGAGGTAAACAGAAAATGTAATGTAGCTGGAAATATGAGCAGCTTAAAAATCTTTTCAGTTGATGCTCTTCTCTTGAATTCAAGTCAAGGGAACTTGCGTCAAAGGCGCATGCCTTTTTGACAAGAAATATTCTTATTCTTATGCCCGTGCTTAAATAGTCACCCCACACGCACTAGTGGGCGAAAACTTACTTTGCCGGATTATTCTATTTTACCCATGTTTAACTAATTAGTACAATTTTATATTAAACATATATTAATTTCGTAACTAATACAATATAGTATAGCCATGCATTCGGAACGCACCCTCTGTCCCACTATACACGGATTTCGTTTGTACGAATTTATGGCTTTTTCGGTAATTGTCCAATACACATGTATTTAAATCATAGCACCTGCCAAAAATCTATCATAATGAATGGTAGATTATGGTTCTGAAATGTCAACATGGTACTTACTTTTTCTATGCCACCTTGCCACGAGATCGTGCGTTTCCTTTCAACAGTAAAGTGTATTCAGAAATATTAGAATCCGACAAAAAAATGTTGTGTAGGTATAAATTTACGGGACGGGATGATGACGCTTGTTCGCACAGGCCCGCATTAATTTATGTACTACATTTTAAATGGACCTAAATAGCCAATTTAAATTGGGTCTTTAGTCATAGTGCATGTGGTTATATCGTATTTCATCTGCCATCGCATATAATTATAATTATTTATAGGAATTTAGGGTCCTTGGAGCTCTAGTGAGATTTCTGAAAGTGAAACAAATCGAAAAGTGCATCTATCAACAGATGCTAAAGAAATTATTAAGGACGTAAATGAAGAGTAAAGGTTGTGTGCATGTACGAAACATACTAAATTAAACACCTTTTGTATTCCATGCAAAACTTTTAATCCAAAAAAGAACTTCCTATAGGCAACAGAGCGCTTTTGGCCTAAGCCATCATCAGTGTTACCTGAAAAGTAAGTAAATGAACTACCCATTAATGCAATGTCAGCGGCTGCTGTAAGATTTTTAGGAAAAGAAAACGATACAATTGACATTATTATATTAATATTCTATAATTGTTTAGATTTGAATGGAATTAAATTAAACGAGAGCTGAACCACGTTTTTGGTGAAACGACAACTGTGTCGCTGTTGACAGTCTTGACAAGTAAACTGATGGCGCAAGAAGTGGTCCGCCAAGAATTAGCGGTAATTTTAAATCTTATAACCTAAGTGTTAAGTCTCGAAGATGAAATAAAGTACCTAATTGTACTTGCTTTAAGCAACCCAAAGGGGGGGGGGCAGTCTTGTAGATTGAATTGGGCTGATGTCTGCTCTTAAGGTGGTTATCCTTTTAATTAGTTAACTTCTTTCCTTTTTTCAATGTTTTCGAGTTGAGTTGGTCTTGCCCATCTCTGTTCCACTAATATTAATACCTTTAATATTTTTGTCCTTTTTTTTCCTATCAATCATAAAACATGAATTAAGCAACCCAAAAAGGGGAGGAACCATTCTGGTATGTTGGGTCGGGCTAGTTTGGGTTAGTCTGCTCTTAATTTAATTTACTATTATTCACTTAATTAAGCAAAACAATTTTTAGGTCATCACTAATATTCTCAATTAATGAAAATTTCATATACATTTTTCCGCTAATCTAGGCTGCATAACACTGATTAAAGCAGTTTGTTAATCTTATCTAGATTAGTGGCAGCCAGTCTGTTCTCCAGGCTTACTTTATAAAATTAGGTAGTTTATTTTACCTTCTAGAGTTAACACTTAGGTTTTAAGATTTAAAATTATCGCTAATTCTTGGCAAGACTAGCGACACATTTGTCGTTTGACCAAAAACGTGGTTCAGCCCTCGTTTTTGTTTTTTAAAATAGAATTATGTGAAACCCTTTTTTTAGAAATGTGACTTGTAACTTGTGAAATTGTGATATGACCGTTGTCTATAGGTGTTGTTTGTTTCTCTGCGTTGATATGTTCTTCGGTTCCACTAACAAGTAAGCGAAAGAACTCCTACCATCCACTTAATTTAATTCCTTTCAACTCTTAACAATTTTAGAATCTTAATATAATAATGTCTATTGTATCATTTTCTTTTCCTACAAATCTTACCGCAGTCACTGACTTTGCGTTAATGGGTGGCTCTTTTACTTACTTTCCAGATAATACTCATGATGGCTTAGGCCGAAAGCGCCCTGTTACGTTTCTATATAAGAAGTCCTTTTTGGATTAAATGTTTTGCATGGAATACAAAAGGTGTTTCATTTAGTATATTAAGAATGTGTTTCGGACTTTAGTGGAGCGCAGTAATTTGTGCCTTAAAAAAGCTGTATAAGAAACAACTTTACTTACAAGGAAACCTTTTTCAACGGTGTGGAAAATTACGCCAAAGCCCATTTTAGAACGCAAAAAAGAAGTGATGCAGAAAGTTAGACCGTGGTGACGAGGACATTATACGACAAAACATTTATAAAATGTATGAAGACCAATATCTTCCAACTTTAGACAATGTTGGAATGTTGGAAATCAAAATAAAACTACTATTACTGCTACTAGAGCAGGCAACTCACTAATTAATTGACAGTTAAGCCCTTCTCTGTTGCGATAAATTAAAAAAGAGATTTGACAGTTTTAGTTGCTACATGTGCATCGCTATGTATTTATTACCTTAAATTAAAATCTATGTTTTAATTTACAATTTTATTATTACATTATTTATAAAATGTATGAATACCAATATGTTCCAACTTTAGACAATTTAATTAAAATACTTGAAAGAGATGAAACCGAAATTTAGTGCTCAAGAACGACTTTGTGGAAGTACATCCAAGGAATGGGATATAAATTCAAAAAGATTATTAAAAGGCAAAGCGGTGCAAAGCGGTTTCAAGAATGGCGAGGGAAATATTTGAGAAAAATCAGTGACTCCAGAAAATAAAAAAGACCAGTAATTTATTTAGATGAAAAAAAACCTATACAAAAAAAGAGTTATTGGAAGTGCTTAAAAGTTTGTCTATTAAAAAATGAGTCTGCTAGACACTGATGTGTAAACATATCCTATATCGACATGCACAAATATTTGAGCAGCCCTCGTAAATTCACTGCGCATGGTTATGATGTCACAGCAGCTTGTACATTTCCGTCCCCATCCGCTTGCACATTTCCGTTCCATTTGCCGAGATTTACCCACATACCGCCGCGTAAGATGATTACACATCAAAAATAATATTATTGCGATGAACTTGCAGAAAGTATGGGTTACACAATATTGCGATTACTACCTTACCGCTGTATATTCAACCCCATTGAGCAAATAATATGGTACCAACTTAAAGCAGGAATTCGGCGTAATAATATATCATCTACACTTAATTCTAGTGTATTAACTTTAATTGTTACTAAAGTGAAAAAAAATATATCAAATTAACTGAGAAAATTGTAAAGAAAATAGAAAAAACTATGTCTATCCCAAAAATGCAACAAAAATATTAATCTAGACGACAGTAGCGATAGTGAAACAGATTTAGTTTAGTAATGTAGAACTTAGTGATAACTAAGTATTTACACCTATATTGTGTTATATAATTATCGTGTTATATTTCATTTAATGTAAAAATCAACTCTAGTCTGTTAACTTATTTCCTGCGAACATCACAAAATTAAAATTACAATTAAAAATATACATTATCTGTTGGTCATTATAAAGCTAAGGTTGAAGTTTCGTTGTTATAAGTTATTGGGTTGTTTTTTTATATTTTTGGAGTTTTTAGTCGGTTTCTAAATTAGATAAAATAAAATAATAAAGATACATTTATTTACTTTTTGTATGTACCACAAATTAAATCGCATTCAAACACACACTGTGGTACAGGAGCATGTTTGCCATATTTCCTTTTTAATCAGTGAATTTAACTTTCAAGTAGGTATATTTTGTTTGTAAATAGCACTTACTATTTTAAATTTATTGAACCATGTTACATTTGATACTCTATAAATACCTAATTTAAATCTACGTTAGTTAACAGAAAAACATACGTAATTACCCACTTTAGAATTTTAAATATTGTCATCAAGCATGCGAGGAATTTCTATAAATAAAAATGGCAATGCCGCGTGGCTGCCTCCTCTACTTCGGCTACGTCTCGTCTACTTTCGGCCGCTTCCGGCCGAATAACAACATAGCGTATAGTCGTAGTAAAACGGCATGTTTTGAATCGATTACTATCGGGTGGTCATCTTTAGTGCTTTGTAAGATTTTTTGAGGCAAATCAGTGTTTAATACTTTATCATGGTTCATCATTGTAGTGTTTGCAAGAAAACAAGTCGGAATTTTCCAAAACTTTTGTTTCATCGGTGAGTATTAAATGTCATTTCATTGACGTCCCTCGAGGAGTCGAGGATCATACAAAGCAATAAATTAATGCATGTGTTTCTAGTTCAAGTACAAGTAGATGACAATTAGCTTCTAATAACACTTTACAAGTCAAAAATGAAATTAATCTAGCATAATTGATATTTTCGTCTACACGAGTCCTACCGCCTGACGAGTCCAGTCCAGTCGCTTGTGCGCGCATTATAAACACACTTCTTAAACCTGAATGGTATATTTGCTTATAAATACTTTTAAAACCTTGCCATCTACTCTTACTGGACTGGTTTGAGGACCAATATATATGAAGATGTTCCGTTAAATTGCCATGGAACCGAATTAATAAAATAAGTGTTAACAAATTATTTTAAAATCAGGATACATTATGAAACTTAAAAAGCTTGAATCTTCTCAGAAAACAATAAGCTGTCGGGCCTTGTGACATATAGGTACCTACGATTTCGCGAATTATTATTTTTTCACTAGAAAGGGGGTGTCCTAGTTTAAGCCAAAAAAAATCGGAGGATCCCCCACATTTGAGCCGAAAAAAAGCCCCCAAAGTTCGAGTTTTGAGGTTAATTGACGTAGAACGGACAAAGTGCCTCTACTACTTTCCCAGGTGGAACGTGAAAATAATGAAAATTAACGTGGAAATAATGAAAATTAACGTGGAAATAATGAAATTTGACTAATCGACGCCAAAGGCCTGGCACAGTGTTGCCAAAAGTTGCGCATTTGAGCCGATTTTGGATATGGCTTGGGTTACCACTTTTCCATTTCTTGAGCCCCGGAGCGACCGGAGGTCATGCGTGAAGTGAAATATTACTTTAATGATAAAAATATTTGGGTTCAGAGCTGACGATCAGTAATCATCGCCACACGTTATTAATGTTCTAATATGTTTTGAATGGTGGACAGTGGAATATATTCGCGGAAACACATGCAAGCTGCTGTATATCCACAATAATACGGCTCTTGGAATTTTTTGTTTCACATTTCACACATTCTTCTAAACATAAAACACACAAAAATATATAAACGAGACGAAACTAACCAAACCAAAACTAACTAAAGCTAACCCAAACTAACCAAAGCAAACCCAAACTAACCAAAGCTAACCGAAATTTTTTCGCGTACGCTTGAAAGGCTTGCACTTTGCGCTTTGCGTAAGCCTTTCTTCACGCAAGTGCGTAGTGGCTTAAACGAGACGAAACTAACCAGAGCTAACCCAAATTAACCAAATCTAACCCAAGCTAACCGAAATTGTTTCGCCTAGCAAGCCTTTCTTCACGCAAGTGCGTACTGGCTTAAACGAGACGAAACTAACCCAAACTAACCAAAGCTAACCCAAACTAACCAAAGCTAACCTAAACTAAACAAAGCTAACCTAAACTAAACAAAGCTAACCCAAACTAACCAAAGCTAACCAAAATTGTGTCGCCTAGGCTTGCGTGAAGTAAGGCTTGCGCTTCGCGCAAGCCTTACTTCACGCAAGTGTGTAGTTGCTTAGGCGAGACGAAACTAACCCAAACTAACCTAAACTAACCCAAAAAATGAAAATGACTTATTTCCGCAAGAAGTTTTTTGAGGTATTATGTTTAGAAAAATATTTATAATGTAAAACAGAAACATGTTTTCGTGTAACTGATTTCAGTTATTCTAGAGTCGAAAAAATAAAAATGATGCATTTCCGCACAAAATTTTTTATGATTTTGTATTTGGGGAGGTTGCTCTATACTAAATAAACAAATATATCTTACATAACTGATTTCAACTAAGCGAAAGTTGATCCCATATTTTTTCAGTCTCAAACGTCCGGCAACAGTGTGCCTTCTTCAAAATATCTATTTCCATGGTGACTTGTGCACTTGTGACATTTGACAGTAAAAAGGGGGATGCTTAGCTTACAATAATTATAAACTTTTATTTTGTTTCATGGGGCTATGGGCCGCCTTAAATTAGGACCGGGCCAAAACGGAAACCTCTCGGTCTACGCAAATGTCTCCTGGTTAATATTTTTACCCAAGAATTGATTTTCAGGTGTGTATTGTCTATATTTCTAGTGCTTTTGCGAAGTGGTGCTGAAAATTTGTGTCAAAACTCGAACTTTGGGGTCATTTTTTCGGCTCAAATGTGGCGGATCCTCCCTTTCTAATGAAAAAAAAAAAAATCGCGAAATCGTAGATACCTATATGTGACAAGACCCAAGCTGTCTTATTTAGAAATGAATACACTTTTGTATACTTATTAGTTATTCAACTAGATTGTTTAAATAAGCGTTGTATACTTAAAATCAAATTTCAGGACTTAAAAACTTGTCAAAAATGTTCCAAAATAATTTTGCCTAGTATTTTCTTAATCTCTATCTTTGCTTTGTTTTGTTCTTTTGAGTTTTTTTATTGCTGTGATTATTATTTTGATTTTTCAATAGCGAAATCAGTAGTCCTACTCCATTTAATTATTGGAACATTTTTAAACGCCATTAGAATGCTAAAAACAGCAATTTTACATCTATTACGATAAAAGTATGTATATGTTACGGTTAAACTGTCTACTTGGCTAGTTTATAGACTAGCTGAATAGTATACAAACTATCCAAATGTCTGGTTATTTTGATGGAAAATCATCTTTTCACTAAAATAGCTACGAATATTGGTTGGTTTGTATACTATCCAGCTAGCTTACAAACTATGCAAGATTTATCGCCAAAGTACAAACCAAAATACACAAATTAACCGGGGTTTTTGGCTAGTTTACAAACTATCCACAATAGTTGGATAAAGTGTGAACTTAATATTGCTAGTAATACAAAATAACCAACTCGTTGGTTAGTATGTAAACTAACCAATTGTATTTGGTTAATTTATTAGAAGTGAGGTTATGTTTATGGCAAGAGTTTTGTGTTGTTACTGTTCACTGTCGTGTCTTGTGAAATTTGTTTAAGAACTTGATTACCTACAGTTATTAAAAATGAATTAACAGCAACAATTTCAAAAATTACTTATGGAAATTCACGAGCAAAAATCGCAAAATTCAAAATTAATGAATGATAGTGACTATAGTCAACTTTTGCAACGTATAAAGAGAATAGGCGAAGCTGGACCTAACACTAGTAACAAGAATGATTATTATGTGGTAAATACTTATGATTTACAGAGAATCGAATCTTCTTATGTAATCTTACATAAAAGATATGGAAAGATTATTTTACGTTTAACTTTATTTTTGACCAATAATTATTTTACTATTCTAAAATAAATTAACCAAAGAGGATTGGTTAGTTTACATACTAACCAATGAAATAGTTATTATGTATTACTAGCAATATTAAGCCTACACTTTATCCAACTACTGTGTATAGTTTGTAAACTAGCCAAAAACCCCGGTTATTAGTGTAATTTTCTTGTGGTTTGTACTTTGGCGATAAGTCTTGTATAGTTTGTAAACTAGCTGGATAGTATACAAACCAATCACTATTCGTAGCTATTTTAGTGAAAAGATGATTTTCCATCAAAATAAGCAGATATTTATATAGTTTCTATACTATCCAGCCAGTCTATAAACTAGCCAAGTAAACACTTTAACCGTAACATATATACTATCCTAAATGAACGATTTGATTTAGTATTATGGTGTATTGCAATATTTTTAATTTTTAATTAATAAAAATTCACAGTCCTTCGCAAAGATACAACCGGGGGAACATTGAAAATGATGAATAAAAAAAGCAAAAATGTGATTTGTGTTATAATTCAAATAGTTTTTAAAAGCAGAGTTTAAAAAAGTAAATATTTTGTATATTTACGAGTGTTTATAATATTTTTAATTAAAGAAATGCATTTTTAAGATTAATATTAAAGATTATCATAATTAAAAAATAAATAAATAAAGAAAGGTGCAGATATGAAGACCTAAAAAAATACCCTCTACTTGTAGATAGGAAAATATATTTTTCTACTCGCGTGCGCAAAGTACCTACTTTGCGCACTCAATTGCGTGCGCAAAGTTCAACTTTGCGCAGTCATGCGCACATTTGTGTGCGCAAAGTTCAACTTTGCGCACGGAAACTCTTTGCGCACTCATTTTATTTCGCATAACTGCCGTGTTTATACTCGATTTTTCAATATTTTAATGCCTTCTGCATACAATAATAAGATTTCTACTTTGCTCGGGTACTCGTAGAAAAGCATTGTTCCTAACAGTTGCGCAAAGTGTCTTTCCCGCACTTAAAGACTTAAAGCATATCCGAATTCCGCTTCGCGTCGTTCGTCTAACTCCTTTAGCGTGCGGGAAAGTATCACTTTGCGCACTTGTTAGGAAAATAACTATAATATATAATTAGCTATAACATTACTGTACTTAATATTTTAAACCTGTTCCGATTCGTTTTAGCCCGTTTTGGTGCATTTGGATATTTTTAGTCATTTTCGGTTAGTCGTTCAAACAACTTTCGGTTAGTTTCAGTTAGTTCAAATTTATTTTAGCCATTTGAACCGACTCCAATACGTTGTAATCAAATTTAAGATTTCTGGTTAGTCCCCAAAATTCGGTTTGTTTTGGTTGGTTTTAACTTGCTTTAATTGTTGTAACCTATTCCGGTACGTTTTAGCTCGTTTTGGTACCTTTGGTTACTTTAAGTTAGTCATTCAATCAACTTTCGGTTACTTTCAGTTAGTTCCAATTTATTTTAGTCATTTGAACTGGTTCCGGTACGTTATCACCAACTTAAATGTTTTTGACTAATTTTAGTTAGTCGCAAAATTCGATTAATTTGGGTTAGTTTCGAGGTACTTTAATATTTTTAATGTTCCGATACGTTTTGACCCTTCTTGGTGCTTTTGGTTACTTTTAATTAGTTTTGGTTGGTCGTTCAATCAACCACCGGTAGAGTTCAGTTAGTTTTAATATATATTAGTGATTTAAACCGGTTCCGGTACCTTATACATATACAATTTTTATGTTTTTGGTTAGTCTCCAAAATTGGGTTAATTTGGGTTAGTTTTAAATTACTTTAACAATTTTAATCTGTTCTGATATCTTTTAGCCCGTTTGGTGCATTTATTCACTTTTGGTTAGTCATTCAATCAACTTTCGATTACTTTCAGTTAGTTCCAATTTTTTTAGTAATTTGAACTAGTTCCGACACGTTATTATAACCAATTTAAATGCGAGATTAAAAGTTTTTGGTTAACTTTAGTTAGTCTCCAAAATTCGGTTAATTTGGGTTAGTTTCATATTTTTAATCTGTTTCGACACGTTTTAGCCCTTTTTGGCGCTTTTAGTTAGTGTTGGTTAGTCGTTCAATCAACCTTCGTTAAAGTTAAATTAGTTTCAATATATTTTAGTCATTTGAACCGGTACGTTATCAATAGTTTTAATGTTTTTGGTTAGTTTTGATTAGTTGCTAAGATTCGGTTAATGTGTATCAATTTTAGCTTACTTTAACATTTTTAATCTGTTCTAATACGTTTTAGCCCGTTTAGTTAGTCATTCAATCAACTTTCGGTTACACTCAGTTAGTTCCGATTTAGTTAAGAACCGATTCCGGTACGTTATTATAACCAATTTAAATGTCTTTGTTTCATTTTAGCTAGTCGCCAATATTCGGTTATTTTGGGTTAGTTTCTCGGTTAGTTTCAACTTAATTTAATATTTTTAATGTGTGTCGATACGTTTTAGCTCTTTTTGGTGCTTTTGGTTATCTTTGGGCTAGTCGTTCAATCAACATTCAAGAAATATCAGTTGGTTTTAATATATTTTAGCCATTTGATCCGGTGCCGGTACGCTATAAGCTATTTTAACGTTTTTGGTTACTTTTGGTTAATCGGCAAATTCGGTTAATTTGGGTTAGTTTTAATTTACTTTAACATTTTTAATGTGTTTTGATAGGTTTTAGCCCGTTTGGCTTCTTTTAGTTAGTTTGGTCATTCAATCAACTTTCGGTTATTTTCAGTTAGTTCCAACTTATTTTAATCATTTGAACCGGTTCCGATACCTTAATTATGACCAATTTTAATGTTTTTGGTTAGTGTTGGTTAGTCGCCAAAATTCAGTTTATTTGGGTTAGTTTTAACTTACTTCCATATTTTTAATCTGTTCCTATACGTTGTATCCCGTTTTGGTGTTTTTTGTTACTTTTGGTTAGTCATTCAAACAACTTTCGGTTACTTTCAGTTAGTTCCAATTTATTTTAGTTATTTAAACCGGTTTCCATACGTCAATTCTGTGGCTGCGCGTGCCAGAGTTTTGCTGTTCGAAATTGTCGGTACCTTTTTTTCATACCTACCAGTTTTGATACCCAATCAGTCTGAACAAAAAAATTGGAGGTATGTTGATGGAACTTTATTGACTTTTAATCTTTTATAATTAAATATCCCTCAAAAAAATATTAATAAAGACTTTTTAATACATTTAAATAGCATTCCTACTCAAGACAATCAAATTTATATTATGTGCTAAAAAATTCGTTTCCAAATTTGAAAGTTGTCATTCTCAAATTTCCCGATATTTCAATATCCAGATTTAATTTAAGAATCGAACTCTATAAACGACCCACAAATTCCCATTTTTAGTTTTTGCGTAATCGATTGAATTTTGGTGAAAGAAAAAATATTAGGAAAAATAAAAATGCTACGCCTATGTTTGTTTACCCACTAGCCACTTTCTGTACCACAGTTTCATTGATAAATACGCACGTCACGGTCTGTGGTTTACGACGCAGATTTCTAGAAAATTATGAATGACAGACTTTGTCTTTTTAAGTAAGTACTCTTAGGTTTCTAATATTCCTGAATATAATTTATTATAGTTTATTATACGCGAGACAAATACTATACTTTATCTACAAGCATCCTTCGTGTCTAACTAGAAAGCGAAATTTTAGGACTTAGGTCGCGTGCACATTGGCGAGCGGTGAGCGATGCGCGTTGAGCTGCAAGCGTTTACCTGTGGTAGCGCCCGCGGTGTTGTGTTCATATTACCAAGCTTTTTTTATGAGCGATTTTCAGTGTAGAACTGTCCTAGCTAGCAAGATGACTAGTTTGATGCGTAAATTTTTATTAATCGAAAACTCACGTTTATCTCGATTAATTTTATTTAAAAAGAAAAGAAAGAGTGTGCATGATTTGAATCGAAGTCGTCTAAAATTTGGAGAATTCCATCATTTGTATCATGGACTTTGATGCGATCCGTCTAGGTTTTTCGAATTCCTACGTATGTCGGTCGAAACTATACTATAGCCAGAGTAGGGCACATGCTTCAAAAGAAATGTACCAGTTTCAAGCAACCATTTTCACCAGCTGAGAGACTCTACGTAACTTTAAGGTAAGTTAAAACGTAAAAACATATCTGCATTAATAGTGGTGATACCCGCCGCCATATTATTCTTACAATCCCTCTAAATAACTGACAGTCTTATAAATTTTACAAAACTTTTATTCACCTACAGGGACTTTAATTGTTCTTAATTTGAGTTATAAATATATTGTATAAGAAAGATAGTTTTAGACTTTTTTGGTATTTTCAACCCCTTAACTTCAACTCCTAACCGAGGGTGCCATTCAACCCTGAAATTTTGAATGGGAAGAGGTGTCAAGTGATACATTAATTAAAAGGATATTTTAGGCTGATCACACTTCCCGAGTTTGAAATTACTGCTGTCATCCCTATTGATATGGCAGCTTGACAGTAAAAAAATTTTGGCTTTGCTTTGGGCAATTGCAGACTCGGGGGTTGTGACCAGGCTAAATAAAATACCTTTCAAATTAATTATCACTCGACACCTCTTTCCATTTAAAATTTCAGGGTTGAATGTCACCACCGGTTAGGGGCTGAAAATACCGAAAAAATTTGTCTCACTAAAATATTAACCAAGAAATAAAAAATAATAAAAATATGAAACATTTCAGTATTCCAAACGTTTGGATATATTATGTGTATATTTTATTTAAGAGAAATAGTTTTTTTTTCTTAATTATATTTTTCGATATTTTCAGATCTTTCCACAGGATTATCATTCAGGAATTTGGCTACTACAACAAGAATGGGAGCTTCTACGGTAGGAATTATTATTCACGAAACTTGTGTCGTATTGTGGGAGGAATTAGTAGGAGAATTTATGCCACCACCAAATGAAGAAAAATTAGAAAAAATTTCAGAGGATTTTGAAGAAAGATGGAAGTTTCCAAACTGCATACGCGCACTGTCAGATTAAATGCCCGTCTGGAAGCGGATCAAGTTATTTTAACTATCTTAAGTATTTCTCTGTTGTGTTGCAAGGCGTGGCTGATGCTGATAAAAAAATTATTAGTATCGAAGTTGGAGGTAGAGGAAAGCAAAGCGATGGTGGCACAAAAGGTTTAATATACCAGCAGAAAAATAATTACCGGGCACAAACATAAAAGTACCTCATGTGCTAATAAGAGATGAGGCATATCCTTTAAAACTGTATCTAATGCGACCGTTTCCTGACAGAAATTTAGATCCTATCAAAGAAAATTTCAACAAACGCTTATCGTCTGCAAGGAAATGCATAGAATGCACCTTTGGAATACTTCGGGCTAAATGGCGAATTTTAGGAAAATAAATTGAAGTTGTACCTCCAAAGGCTATTGCAATCATAAAATGTCCATGTATATTATATAATGTGATTAGAGTACGGGACGGTGATTCGGACTTGGACTATTGTAAGGGGATGACCCAATCTTCGAATAATGAAAAAAATACAAATAATGTTAATATAAACCATGGACGGTCAACAAATCGCGCCAAAGAAGTTCGGGATATCTTTGCAAATTATTTTTTACATTTCTAAAATAAATACAACAAGCTATTTCGTCTATCATGCGACAAAACCAATATTGTTCAAAATATATTTGTTTCTAATTTATTACTTTGAAAAATATAAAAAAACATACAGGTATTTTTTCTTAGGCAGTTCGAGTAATCTAAGGTGGTATATAAATAAAGTTTTTGGAATCACAAATGCTGTACATTAATTTCTTATACGCCCTATAAGTTTTTTGCTTTTAAATTAATGCATTTTTTTAAAGAACATATACAAAAATATTCTTAAGATAAAAAAAATCGTTTTTATTTTACCATGCCTTTAGTCACAAAATGTTAATAAGAAGCTACCTATATTAGTATTATTTGATTTTTACCTGGTACACCAAGAATTTTTGCAAACTCTAACCACTTTTTTTTGGTAACATAATTTTTTTTGTAATTTTTGTCCTTACCATTCCATAAAACTTGTCTGGATTGGACTTCGGAAATCAATAACTCCCTGTCGATAGCCTCTTGTTGGGAAGACATATTGACATATTTAACGTGTAGTACGACCGGGATCAATTCACTTCCAATACTAAATACTAGTGTCACAGTTTATACCGTCACCGAATCAATTATACAACTCTAAGCCGGCACCTTTGATGTTAGTGAAGCCAAATTCAATTTTTTCATGGATTCTCATATTTCGAGCATGCGCATTATTAGTTGGAAACTTCAGAATTATACGGCCAGCTGGGCCGTCGACAGAGTCGAACTAGGATCTAATACACAAAATTTCCGAAAGCAGTCCACAAAAAGCACTACAAACAAGGCCGACTCTCGAACAAACAAGATGGTACTTTTTGCTTTTCGGTTCCTTCTCAATCAACATACTTTTCCTGTCGCCGCGCAGAAAATCAATAATCGAGATCTCATGTGAATACAAGCACAATACAATCCTGTTGCGTGCCTCGTTTTACGGTTAATTCTCGCCAACACTATCTCTATCTCTTTCTCCTTACAGGCGGTATCTTGTTGAAAAGAGACATACATATATGCCGAACAGATGTTCATACCAATGTACTCACTCCGATCTAAATTTCGTTGTTCGAAATATTTTACGAGAACGCTCGCCGCTGATCGCGTACCGCTCGCCGCGCCGCTCACCGCTCGCCAATGTGCACGCGGCATTGCGTCAACCAAACGTCAATACATACCCAAAGAAAATAGTAGCTACGCAATAAAAAAATTGTTTTATGAACTGCGAGAGGCGCTGCCTCGTTGTAAATACTATATTAGGAAATTTACAACAAATTTTCAATTCGCCCTGCTTATTTGGAAGATCGCGTTGCCGGGCTGTATTATTTTACGCTAATATTGAATAAGAATTATAGGTTAATGATGTGTTCTAAACATACTCAGAACTATACGTTATTTAATGCTCTTTATTGATGAATAGTAGTACTACTTAAACGATAGATGTTGTTTTCCAAATCTAGGGTATTTACATATTATGTTTATCAATATTTGACAATAATGACATTTCGGACAACTTTCAATTAACAAAAATGAAATACTTACATAAACAATAGTTATTTTTGTTACAAGTACCTAAAATGGAGTTTTTCAGGACGAATCATTGCTGTTTCCGGACGAGGCGTTAGCAATATTTTGTTTAACTACTCTTCATACTCTAAAATTAAATAAAAATTATTTCGGAACACTATCTAACTATTATTTTGACTATACGTAAAGCTCGAGTTTTAAATTGAGATTTTCATCATGAAACTATTTCGATATTTGAACTATTTTTGCACGATTTTAATTCGTTTTTCTGGTTGTCAACTAGCTTACAAAAAAACAAACGAAATAGGTAGTTAAGAAATAACTAAGCTATCAAGATAGTTTCATCATGAGTTTTCCATTTAAGAATGAGGCATTACGTAATTGCGACCTAATTCAAAAAACTTCATAAGGCGTTTTTGTTTGCATTTTTATAGTTTATATTTGGGCCTTTTTAAAATATGTTTTTCGTATTTCTTCTAAATATTTCTGACTTCAAATTAGCAAATTCGTGCTTTCTGGATATCTTTCATGAAAAATCAAGTATCAAAAATGTTTAGATATCAAGAAATATTATTCTTTCAAAACAACATTTTTCATGACGTTCTGTATATCTGTTCATTTAGTGCTAAATTCTGCTAGTTACAGACAGAAAAGAAGCATTTTTTTTTTATTTTAGATGCATATTTAAACATATTTTAAACTATACAGGTACTTTGCAAAAGCGAGACAACTGAAATTTAAATTGGACACTATAATATGTTTCTGCATCCTTTTCAGGTTATGGATTAATCTCATAAAACTTTAATTTTGATGTGTAAACATCTTACACAGCGGTATGAGGGTAAATCTCGGCAAATGGGAAGGAAATGTGCAGGCAGATGGGGACGGAAATGTATAAACGGCTGTGACATCATAACCATGCGCAGAGATTTTACGGGGGCTGCACAAATATTTCTGCATGTCGATATAGGATATGTTTACACATCAGTGCCTCGAGTACTAGCAGACTCGCTCATTTTTTGTAATGTCAACGGTTTCTGAGAATAAAACCTAAATAAAAACACAGTTGTTACATTTTATGCTGCATGAAGAATTTTATTATTTTCGTATTTATGACCTATCTTTATTTTATGTTCAAAATATTTTTATTTTTTCAACTATTTACTTTTAAATTGCACCACCACTGTCAAGAAATGTCAGATAGATTTTGAGTTATGACATAGAATCTATTCGTAAAAAATATATTATATGTTTAAAAATATTTAAAAATCTATGAATTTGGCATATTTATTATACTGAACATATTGTTCAGTTATTTTATCCTATATTTTAAAAATGAATACATTTAATGGAATTATTTGTTTTATTTTGCCTAATTTTTAAAATGTTTGCATAACAAAATCAATTCAGTGTACCCGGATTTTTATATTTTGCACCGATGAAATTACGGGTGCTACAAAAATGTTAAATACAAATAATGGTGCAGGGTTTTTCACGTATTCTTCTAAAAATATTTCGAAAATTAAATGAAAATCGTATTCGTAAAATTTTGACATATGTTTCGGTAACTTAAACTATTTGGCGCCTTTTATCGTTTTTTATATCTAATGCTTTAAATTTACCATATCTTGTGAGATATATCAATGCTATTAATTAAACTGAGGATGATTTTAGTTTTGGGAAGGTCTCATCAAGTTTCTGAATAACGAAAGTGCGAACCCTTTTGTTCTACGCTAATTCCTTAATATTTCACAGCCTGCAAAAGATGCAAAAATTCTAATTTTCTATAATAACTGTCGATATTTCAATAACAATTAGAGATTGGCATAAGACTTTATCCATAAAATATGTCTAGAATTATCCGTAGAGTCTAACAATGTTATAATACATCGGGTGTTTTAGGTCTTTGGGAAGATAAAACATCAAAACATATTTCCAGAACATATTACGTTCTGTGTATAACATTTTTGTAGCACATGTAGTTACTTCTCCAGGAATGATGCAGAATACAAAAAAAATATGTGCCTCACCTATATAAGCACACAACTGAAGTGAAACTTCTGAAAGAGATATAAGGAATTGAGTTTCTATTTTTTTTAAGCTTCGTTAGATTGCGTTCCTATTTTACCTATGTCTTTACGATGCAATGAATTGCTTACAAGTTCTCTGGTGGTTCAGTAGTTAACATGCTAGACGTCTGGTTCGGCAGCCCGGGTTCGATTCCCGATGGGATTTTTTTTATTTTCTCGAGGTGATATTTGTAAAAAGTTTTTTTTTCTTGATTTTGGGCATACCTTGGGTTATATTTAGTTAGTTTTTGTTTGTTGCGCCCCTGTAGCGAGCGATGCGAGCGGAAGGCTATGCATGAAGTGTAATATTAGACATTCTAATGCAAACATTACCACAATGTAAACATTAAACAACGTACGTCGGGCGGTGTCTGTAACGGCAATCTGTTTTCCAGGCTATCTGTAACCGTTAGTGTAAAACGTGTTCTTTCTAATGCCAGAATATAGGCAACCAATTCCAAATAAGTGGTTCCCTATATTCTGGCGTCATGCGGCCTAAGGTGGCATTAGATTTTCATGTCGATGATCTCGATATAGGATATGTTTACACATCAGTGTCTCGAGTACTAGCAGACTCGCTCAATTTGTTTCTTTACTATAGACAAGGATAGAGAAAATTAATAAACCGTTTAATTAACAAGAAAAAATCTCTTTCGTCCTTTAGAACAGCAACAACAAATACGAGAACTTTTTAAAAATTCTTTAAGCCGCATAAAATGTTGGTTTTTAAGTGTTATTATTTCAGAAACCGTTAAAATTATAAAAAGGAAAGTTATATGAGATTAAACCATATTTTAAAAAGAACTTAAAAAAGCAAAAACATCTACTTGGCGGTAAATTAAAAAGGCTAAATTTAAGTTATCTCGTTGTTGCAAAATATTTGTAAATATTTATCGTTGATAAACAGGAAGTTTTTGCTTTTAAAGGTTTTTTTCCATCTGTACTAGCTTACAAGATTTCAAAAAATTATACCCTAAATGAACACGCGATATAAAACCATCCAGTTATGTTTAAGCAGCTTCAGATATACAGAAAGCTCCCAACTTAGGTCTTGTGTTGACACGATAAAATAAAAACTTTTATAATATGAGAAAAATTCACAGCCCTTTACAAAGATGCAAATCGGGGGAGACATTGAAAATGCCGAAGCACGCTTATTAAATTTGAGAACTGAGAAAGCTCATAATTGTGTTGAAAGTAATAGTTGATATAAGTTTGGATTTGATTGGTTTGGTTAGTTCTGGTTAGTTGTCGAATCAACTTTCGGTTAGTTTAACTTATTCTCAACCTAATTTAGTCATTTGAGTCAGCTCCGATACGTTATAAACAACTTTAATAGATTTGCTTAGTTCCGGTTAGTCGTGTAATCAACTTTCGATTAGTTTCACTTAGTCTCAAATTATTTTACTTATTTGAGCGTGTTCCAATATGTTACAATCAATTTTAGGAGGTTTGGTTAGTTTTCTTTAGTCGTTCAACGTTCAATCAACTTTAGATTAGTTTCACTTAGTCTCAAATTATTTTAATCATTTAAGTCGGTCCCAATACGCTATAATCAATTTCCAAAGATTTGATTAGTTTTGGTTAGTCGTCTAATCAACTTTTGGTTCGTTTCACCTAGTATCAACTTATTTTAGAAATTTGAACTGGTTACGATACGTTACAATCAATTTCAATAGATTTGGTTAATTCTGGTTAGTCGCCGAATCAACTTTCGTATAATTTAAGTTATTCTTAACCTAATTTAGTCATTTGAGTTGGCTCCGATAACATTATAATCAGTTGTAATAGATTAGTTTTACTAATTTGAGCCGGTTCCGATACGTTATAAGCAATTTTAATAGACCTGGTTAGTTTTGGTTAGTTGTCCAATCAACTTTTGGGTAATATCACTTAGTCTCAAGTTATTTCAGCGATATGAACCGATTCCGATACGTTATAATCAATTTTAATAGATTTGGTTAGTTTTGGTTAGTCGTTCAATAATTAACTTCCGGTTAGTTTCAACTTATTTTAGACTGGTTCCGATACGTTACAATCAATTTTAATAGATATGGTTAGTTTTGGTTAATCGTTAAATCAACTTTCGGTTAGTTTCACTTAGTATCAACTTATTTTAGTCATCTAAACCTGTTACGATAGGTTATAATCAATTTTAATAGGTTTGGTTAGTTGCCAAATCAACTTTCAGTTAGTTTCACTTAGTCTCAACTTAATTTAGTCATTTGAACCGGTTCTGATACGTTATATTCAGTTATCATAGAACTTTCCGTTAGTCTCAATTTATTTTACTTTTTGAGCTGGTTCCAATACATTATAACCAATTTTTCGTAAACCGTGTCCTGACGTTCACGAAAATTTTCCGTGTCGTGACTCGACCTTGAAAAATCACTCATGAAACCGAAGAAGTATGCATTTGAATCGACTCCGAAACGTTATAATCAAATTTAATGTTTTTGGTTAGTCGCCAAAATTCGGTTAATTTGGGCTAATTTGAATTTACTTTAGTATTTTTAAACTGTTTCGATACATTTCGCCAGTTTTGGTGCTTTTGGTTACTTTTGGTTAGTCGTTCAGTAAGTTTTATTTTATTTTAGTCATTTGAACCGGTTCCGATGCCTTATAACCAATTTTATTGTTTTTGGTTAGTTTTGGGAAGTCGCCGAAATTCGGCTAATTTGGGTTAGTTTTGATTATTGTTAATATTTTTAATCTGTTCCGATACGTTTTAGCCCTTTTGGTCACTTTTGGTTAGTTTTGATTAGCCGTTCAATCAACTTTCGGTTAATTTCAGTTAGTTTTAATTTATTTTAGTCTTTTGAACCGGTTCCGGTAAGTTATAACCAATTTTAATGTTTTTGGTTAATTTTAGTTAGTCGCCAAAATTCGGTTAATTTGGATTTGTTTTCACTTACTTTAATTTGTTAAACTGTTCGAATACGTTTTGTCTGTTGTTTTGTACTCTAGGTTTAGCTTTGTCTACAATTTGTGAATTTTTTTGACAATAGAGGATTATTATTATTATTATTATTATTATTATTATTATTATTATTATCCCTTTTTGTGTTTTTGGTTAGTTTTGGGTAGTCGTTCAATCAACTTTCGCATAATTTTAGTAAGTTTTATTTTGTTTTAGTCATTTGGACCGGCTCCGATATGTTATAATCAAAATTTAATATTTTAGTTAGTTTTGGTTAGTCGCCAAAATTCGGTTCGTTTTAGTTAGTTTTAACTTACTTTAATATTTTTAGTCTCTTTCGATACGTTTTAGCCTTTTATGGTGATTTTGGTTAGTCATTCAATCAACTTTCGGTTAGTTACAGTTTGTTCCAATTTATTTTAGTAATTTGAACTCGATCCGATACGTTATAACCAATTTTAATGTTTTTGGTTAGTTTTGGTTAGCCGCCAAAGTTCGGTTACTTTGAGTTTGTTTTACTTCCTTTTATTTTTTTTAATTTGTTCTGCTACTCTTTGCTGGTTTTGGTTAGTTTGGGTTAGTCGTTCAATAAACTTTCGGTTAGTTTCAGTTAGTTTTAATTTATTTTTGTCATTTGAACCGATTCCGCCTACATAAAAAAACTAACACGATCTCTCACGCGTCTGACAATGTAGCATGCACTTTTTCGTGATTTGATACCCTATAATAGGAAAACAGAAACATTTTCAATGTTAAAAGTATTTTTTGACATTTAAACGTTTTTGCTGCTCAGAAAAATCCTATTGATCCTAATTTTTGATAAAGTATATCCGGAAAATACGATTTTGTTAATTTGTGTCAGCAGAAATAATTAAAATAAATACGAATAACATGTTTTAAAACGGCCCAAATAAAGACCGCAACAATGCATATAAAAACGTGTTATTAAGTTTGCGTCGCAATTTCGTAATGCTCCAGTAATTTCATTCAAAAATATTTGAGATATCGAATTAGTTTCATACCGAAAATTTCAGTTTAAAAATTAGGCTTTTCGTGCACTCAAGATAATATCTAGATAATTTTAGAGTATGTACAACAAATTTTTGCTTTGAAAAATAACCCGAAATAATGAAAAACAAGTAAAATTTGATTTAGGAGCATTCGGAGCATCATTATTTTGATGATTAGACATGCAGTTAAACACTTGTAGTTTAGGGTTTAGTTCGGGGTTTAATCATATCTTTCATTGCGTACAAAATCACACATTAGTGATTTAGTGTATTTGTAGCTCGGCCCTTACTTGCAATTGCGTGCTATTTTATTTTCTTGACAAATATGGCAGATATTCAAAAACGTTAAAGAATATTACGAAAGGCTGTGAAGTAAACACTTACCACAACTAATAATCCACTCTCGCACATTAAGCCAAATTTGTAAACAGATCGAAATAATCAATGCTTACAATTTCATTTACTGACTCGGCCGCATTACCTGACATTTTAATGACATATCCACAAGATTGAGGGGTATTCTAGATCCAAACGGGAATGTACACGGTGATCATTTATAATGTCCCCCGCTCCTAACTTTTTTATTTTTCGCATTAGACAAAAATGTTAAATACAAAAGTTGTGTAGAATAATGTTAGCTATTTGCAGAATACATTTATATATATACAAGGTGTTGCAGAAATGAGTGACAGGTTAAAATTATATCTTTTTAAATGAAATGCCCTGTATATTATTAATTTTTTAGAACCTCCTAAGAATCCTGAATCGTTTTTCTATAACATGTTCTATACCTAAATGTAATAGTTTTCGACATATTCGCATTTTAACTAAGCGGTTACATTCAAAAATAAATATTCTAGATTCCAGTTCTTAGGTGGCCGTGAATTAGGCAACTACAATACGAGACCACTATTTAAAATGCGAATATGTCGGAAACTATTACATTTAGGTATAGGACATGTTATAGAAAACATATTCAGAATTCTTAGGAGATCCCAAAAAATTAACAATATACAGGGCATTTCATTTAAAAAAATATAACTTTAACCTGTCACTCATTTCTGCTACACCTTGTATATATAAATGTATTCTGCAAACAGCTTACATTATTCTGCGCAACTTTTGTATTTAACATTTTTGTCTAATGCAAAAAACAAAAAAGTTAAGAGGGGGGGACATTATAAATGATCACAGTATACTTTTCTTCGGTTGCTCGTTTGCCAAGCTAGCCTGGACACATTTGCATCTAGCCGGACCATTCAACTTTGGAACTTGGAACTTGGCACTTCGAACGTAATATAATTTCGAGGTTGGATATGGAATATATTCCTTGAAACACATGCAAGTGTATATCCACTATAATACGGCTCTTAACCCAAATTTTTTATCATATCTCACTTCTCGCATGGCCCTCTGCTCGTTTCGCTTGCTACGGGGGCTCAACGAACAGGAACTAACCAAAACTAACCCAAAGCATACCCAAATTCAGGAAAAAAATGCAGTACAAAAACGAGGGCTGAACAATGTTTTTGGTGAAACGACAAATGTGTCGCTATTGGCAGTCTCGCCAAAAATTAGCGATAATTTTAATTTTAAAACCTAAGTGTTAAGTCTGGAAAGTAAAATAAACTATCTAATTTTATAAAGTAAGCCTGGAGAACAGACTGGCTGCCACTAATCTGGATGAGATTAACAAAATGATGTAATCAGTATTATGCAGCATGGATTAGCGAAAAAATGTAATTGGAATTTTAATTAACTGGTTGTATTATATTGTATATTAGTTTTGAGTGATAGGTATGTGTTAAAACTATTTCTGAAAAATTTGCATTTTCAATCTCATATAAAACGGGGGGTGAGGAGGGGAGTCGCCATTTGGTAGCTTTGCCCCAGGCGGCTAAATGTCCGACGCCGGCTCGGAATATTAAAATATCACTTACAATGTTTGAATTGTATTTTACAAAACGTTGTTCGGTATCTTGTTTTAGAAAATAAGCAGCATCAATAAGAACTTTTTCTACAATATTAACATCATGTACTTCAAGAGGTTAGTTGGGCTGGCTTTTGTCTTGATATACAATTTTGTTGACGGCAGCATCCATGTGCCATATTGATATAAACCGATTTTCAGAAATAAAGACAATAAAGGGGAAGTCAGCTTGACGATCTTCATCAATATTAATAAAACAAATTATATGTTTGCCCTTTGCTGTCAGTAACCATTTATTAAACTGAGTCCTTATTATTGTATTGTACCTATGCCTAATTGAATGATGAGATAGGTTTGCGAATTTCATAAGCTTTGACCAACACAACATTCAGATAAAACTTTTCAATTTGCTAGTAACTCTGCCTTTTTTTGCTTGGGGGCAATCTCTTTTAAACGTCTCGGGCTTTGATAGGTAGCTGGGATAATTAGGCAAGATACTTGGTACTACACCGAATTATTAAAAATAATTATCAATGAAATTAACATTTGTATTTGTATTGCATAATATGGGTTGCAACCCTGTCAATTTCATTGGGCCTAGTAGAGTTCACACACCTAAAATATATATTTACTTTAATTCCTGTGTTATACCCAGACCTTGGTCAAAAACTTACACGAGTATTTTTGATTGGAAGAAATGATTCTTCCTTCTCAATTGAATTTACCCACTGCTGTCTCAATTCACCTTTTTTGGAAATGAAAAAAATGGCAGCTTTCTACATTTGGGTACCCAACAGGTTAACGCCATGTTTTCATTTCACTATTATACACAATTATTTAAGAGTCAATGTTCTCAACTAAGCGACTGAACTTAAACCAAAGCTTAAACTACCCCACAATCTTTAATCAATATTCAATAATGCTACAAATAAAAAGTGTTTAGGTATCTTACTCAAAACAGAGGTATTAAAATCAAACCTTTGATGTTGTCCGGCTGTAGCCTAAAAATATATGTTGATACCTAACCTAAAACTTATCATACGTAGGCGTAGAGTCAAAAGGCAGTCAAAGTAAATTGGTAAGTAGGCATTATTATTATAAAGTCACACAATAAAAATCTTAAGGGCTTGTTTGTTTACTTCAAGCAGACAGTGTGATATTACTAGGTATTATCAGCTCTGAAATTATAATAAATATTTGTAGAAACACACCTTGTACCAGTGCAATTAGTCCCTAACTATAAACTATAATAAAAATATTTAATTGTATAACAGAATAATTAGGAACTCTAGTGTAGTATAGTAGGGTTAAGTGTCTATTTTCACGAACACAGAGCAATGTCCTTGCCATTAACATAATAAATTAACTGCTTAGTATAAATTGTTCCCTGCGAATGCACAAATGTCACAATTTTAAACATATTTTATATAGAAATATACCCTTTACAGCATTTAGTTTCGGCCCCAGCTCGGGTTGCCATTTGGCTACTGCTTTTCTTAGTTTCAAGGCCGTGTAGTCCTGAGGGTGCTGCTCTTGCATGTTAAGCGAGCGCTTGTCATCTGAAGTATGACCAGTTAGAAATATTTTTGACAAATGTGAATATAAACATACATACTTCCTAGATCTAAATAAACATGACCGATCGGAGCGCGCTATTTCGTCTCATGCTCCTGGCGTCCTGTATTTCGAAATATGCCTCAGTGCTTCATTTTTTAGACGTTGCGCGTTACTCTGATATTATATTAGTAGCGAGCATTCAATATTGCGTTATTCAGCGCGCATAAAACCTGAAATTTGCAATCCATTTAAATCGATTCGAAAAGCGGTTTCAATCAAACCCGTATTTATCGCGTTTTGATCAAATTTGATTTAACACGTTGACGACCGCGTGTTAACTAGTTATAAGCACGCATTTGTTGTCCATTGCGACCACATGCTAAATTTAGATGGCCCACGACTTTCCTATATTTTTCTGATGTGCTCCCTTCAAGCCGCCCGTTATCATGCTAAATACAACATACCATACGTTAGATAGCGGTCCTAGCGACCCGCCAATGATACCGGGTTCGGATTTAAATTATTAGAAAATATTAAATTTTATTTTCATTGCCAAAAAATGTATGGCAAGTGTCAGATCAATAATAGACTATGTTATTGCTATAGTATATTTTATTTTTCAAACATATAGAACTAGTTACAGATACAAAATAAAATCATACAAACTAGAAAAACAATGAAAGATAGAAAATTACTATTTTTGACATTGTAGCAAGAAAAAAGCATTCTACACAAAAATGTTTGTAGCAAACACTGCATTTTTGAGCAGCAATTTTTCCTGCAATTTTTTTTTTGTGTTCGCGTAGCAAATGACACATGTTAATTTTTTTCTTTCTGTCAGTTCGTCTCCTAGCTCTTCTTGTTCGTCAAATGTTTCAATCCCCAACAATCTCATGGACAGACGTTCTTTGAATTATTTTTTTTTATTTTATTCTGTGCTAGTTCTTTATATATTATAAAATCATTCATTAAAGCGGACCCAAAAATTAATTCAATTGCAAACGAATCTCCAAATAATACAAGAGGTACCAAACATTGCCGGTTTATCGTGCCCTCTCTATATATCACACGGTCCAGTGGGAAAAACTATCCTTGGGATAGCGTGCTGTCAAAAGATTGCACGTTTTCAAACATTATTTACGTCTTAGAAACTAATAGAAAACTATAGGAATAATCCAAAATAGCATAGCCGTCAATTTTCACGTCAAAAAAAGAAAAAAATACCGGTCCCAGGGGTCAATTTTTTATTTTCAACATGTTAAATGTCCGGTTCCGATCCAATAAAATAAAAGAGAAAAAAATGTATCTAAAAAGGACGAAATGTTAAAGATGTTTAAGGGAAGACCTGTTGACTTAACCTAATCTATAATCTTTAAAGTTAACGATACATTGAGCCCATTCCTATTATTTTTCTTGTCAGATCGAATCTAAATTTCAATTTGAACCGTGTATATCGCGACATTCAAATGGATGTAAAGGCATTTGATCCGCTACATCAAATATAGTTTAACGTTGTATACACAGTCATTATTGGTAACGAAAAAACGAATTGACGTGCAGTCTTAAATTGAATCAATATGTGTGCATCTACTTACTTAAACCTCCGTTGGTAAGGTGGAAAACTGTATCAAGTAAAAATTAGAGAAATATCGAAAAATATGTGAAGTGTATATTGAAATGTGTTGGTTTGTTGCTTTGATACCAGATATTTAAAAATATTTCACGATATGGTTATAAATAGAAAACAGTAACCAAAAATAATTAAAAGAAAACTTCTTATTTGAAATTTATATCATCTTTTAGTGATTAGTACAAATTATTGGAAAATTATAGTTATGCTCAAAAAGTTACATGTTTTGCTGTCTATCAATTACCTTACATTGATTAAAAACTTGGTGCTATGTTCCATGCGGATATCCCAATTGCAGAGAACATGATGACTTTCTGTCATTTCCCCTGGGAAGAACGTGACACCTTTTACTAATCCTTAGTTCCTTGGATAGCTTTTGGAATTGTGACGTCATTAAGATCAGCTATTCTAGTATCGGACCAATTCTGGGATTGTTCAATCGGTAGATTTAGTATGGCTTCAGTAGCCCTAATGCTAAGTTTTTGATGAAATTATTAACCAGCAGAATATGAATACGCCAAATCAATATAAAATATCCTAACTAATATTATAAATGCAAATGTGACTTTGTTTGTTTGTTTGTTACGCTTTCACGCGTAAACTACTCAACCGATCATCATGAAATTTAGTACAGATATTTTCAAGAGTATAGTAAAGGACATATGATACATTTAGTTTTTATTCGCGGCTTCGCTCGGGTTGTTTTTTAGGGTTAGTTTTAATCCGATTTTCCAAGCGTAAATTTCTCAACCGATCATCATGAAATTTTGTACAGATATTTTTAAGAATATGGTAAAGAACATAGGACACTTTTAGTTTTTATTGGCGGCTTCACTCGCGTTGATTTTTACGGTTAGTTTTAATCCTATTTTCCAAGCGTAAACTTCTCAACCGACCATCATGAAATTTTTTGCAGAGTATAGTTAAGGATATCATGACATTTTGTCCAGATATTTTCAAAAGTATAATAAAGGACATAGGACACTTTTAGCTTTTACCCGCGGCTTCGCCTTCGCTCACGTAAATTTTTGCGGTTAATTTTAATCGATCACAATGAAATTTTGTGCACATATTTTCAAGAGTATAGTAAAGGACGTAGGACGCTCTTATAATTTTACCCGTGGCTTCGCTTGCGGTGATTTTTACGGTTAGTAATCCTAATTTCCACGCGTAAACTACTGAATCGACTCCCATGAAATTTTGTACTGATTTTTTTAAGAGTTACTTAGGGGCGTAGGACACATTTAGTTTTTACCCCCGGCTTCGCTCGCGTTGATTTTTACGGTTAGTTTTAATCCTTATTTCCATGCGAAAACTACTCAACCGATCATCATGAAATTGTGTCGATATTTTCAAGAGTATAGTAGTGAACGTAGGAGACTTTTAGTTTTTACCTGCGGCTTCGCTAGCGTTGATTTTTACGGTTGGGTTTAATCCTAATTTCCACGCGTAAACTTGTGATGTTTTAGCATTACTTTCGTTATATTGTAATGTTTTATTAGTGTTATGCCTATGTTATGGCAGAGTTACCTTAAAAGAAAGCGCATCTCTTACTATTATTGTTTAACAAAGTGAATATACTTTTATGTTAGACAGAACTAAATGAATCTAAATACATAAGACTGAATGATTGACTGTTGAATAGAACTGACAGCCCTAAAAACTGATTCAATGGATAACCATAGGCACAATAGCTCGGCTTAGCTACTCAGGGATAGGTCCAGTTGTATAGGCTCACTGCTGAAAGTCAAATATGTGACTGACCTGAAGTGTTCTCGGTTATTAATTAGAAAACGTACACTTGATTGCAACTGAGGTAACAAAATTGACTAATTATTGAGCGCCACCGGATTTCAATTACCTGAAAGAAATTGGAAATAAAAGATCGCCTCGAACACCTCAAGTCAAGCCAATTCAAGCGAGTCTCAAAATAAAAGAAGTAATATCACATCGGCTTTACCGTTTATTATTTCATTTAGAAGAAAGGAAGGCAAAGCAAGAGAAAAGAGGAAGGAAGAAAGGAAAGACTTAAACCTAACTTAACTTAAACTTAGCTTTATTGCTAGGTGTTCTGTAGAGTTACTGATCTGTTGAGCAGGCTCACATATACCCTTAGTTGGTCAAGAGTCTAGATTAGCCTGAGGAGTAGTCTGCTACATTGACTGCCTCACAGTAGTGCCACAATGGCTCGACAGAAGTAGTAAGCTTCTAACTTGGCTGCTCGCCTGCTAAGTAATAGCTTGGCTTAGAAGCAGCCCGTAAATTCAAGTCCGTAAATTGAAGACCGTAAATTGAACCCTACAAAATCCAAACACACTAATTAGTAACTTGAAACAGTTAGTTCCAAGTTACACGGAGCTGACCAGTTACAAAAGTTACAATTAAATTACTAATTTACAGCTCCATTATTCTAAAAGAGTAAAAGCTCTTCTAATTTAACATAGCATACACAGTATGCTGACTTAAACTAACAAATCTAAATAATTATTAAAACATTATATATACAATGGGCCACTCAAAACGAAAAGCATAACTTGGCCTTTAATAAAGTACTGACAAGAAAGGTCAAATATGTCTTTGAGTCCCTAAGATCCCTGAGATCTAAGCTTGTTTTATCATGTTCTAGCAAAATGTTAAGAAAAACAAGCTATACAGAGTAATTCTTGAAAAACAAAACATCAGCAGTCTTCCGAGACATAACAGTAATAAAAATAAACATGTAAGAATATTCAGCACGGCCTTTCAAAACTGACGTTGAACAGAATACCGTTCTAAATTGAATTTAGCTTATTATCTTATAGGCAGTTTAAAATAGTAACAAGATTATTGATAGTGTTGCTCAGTACAAATTACAAATATAAGAACCAAAGTTTTTACCTTCTCAACAATGAAGGGCTCCAAGAAACGTGGTGATCTTTTGTGCTGAACTTATATTGCCCGTTTGCCACTTGGGCATGTGAAAAGACTTATATCCCCCTTAAGGTTTCCCAAAAAAACCAAACCAGATCCAGACAGAATTTTTCCCTGGTTACAATTTATCCCATTAACTGGTCACACACTATATATATTATATATAAATGTTATTCGGTCACTCAGGCGGCCTCACATCGTTTGCGATCTTACACAAAGAAAAAGACCCCGTGTTCACGTTGTCTCTTCCATTTATAATATTCACTGTACACAAAAAAGCAACTTCCTATTTCCTGCCGTCATTTTTAAAAAAATCCTAACTTGAAAGTGAAAGTCAATTTCCATAAATGACAATTGACTCTGGCACCATAAACATTTGGCGTCAGGCGAAACCATAGAAAAGCAGTTCAGAGTAGGACCGTGCAACGATACCTTCTCGATTAAGCGATTATTGGCAGTGATGAAATTGAAAAGTTGTGCGGCTATTGTCCCGCCATTC
>MU182651.1:262961-299700 GCA_016904865.1 Pissodes strobi | reverse complement strand
AGGAAATTCCTGTTACTACTTTTCTTCTATTTGAATCCAATACTTTTGCACCGGTTTGCCCGGGCCGAAATAGAACAAAGAAAATGTTCCGAAAATTGGTCGCTTAATTTTGATCTGTATATATATTTTTTAGAATACATACAGTAGATTTCTTGCCCTATTTTATTTTTAAACATTCTATTATTTTCGTTTTGCATGCTTTCGTTTTCCTTGCCATATTCTTTGAAAACTATCATCAGCTGTAACCTGGTCCTGATAAGGAATCAAACATCGAGGTGCGCAAGATTGTCATAATAAAATGAATGGAAAATCGCAATGGAGTTTATGAATTAACTAAAAAATTCTAGGAAAAAAATCTAAAAACCATAGAACAATCTAACTTGACTAATGACTAATGACCACAAACCTATCAAGACACTACTCCAGTAATAGATAAATACATGATATGGCTAAATCATTAGAAGGAGCCAATTTCTATAATATTATCCAAAAATGGTCTTGTTTTTTCTTCACCGACTTTCAGTTGGGCAATTTTTTTGAAGCATGAATCTTTAAGCCACTCTAGGTGGGAGAGTCGAATTGATGCTATAAAGCCACTGATGAATTAAATTGACCAGATATATGATGTATTGCACAACATTCACAAGAACAATGATATCGATAGTTCAATAAGAGACGAAGCATCTGAGCTACTTACGCAAATATAATTGAAACTCCTTTGTTCTGTCGTGATATGGTATGAGGTATTAAATCAAGCTAATCCCATTCGTAAATTCATGCAGGGAAAGTTTTAATTAACCGGTCAGTCACCTAAATGCCATCATTGTCGATGTTAGATGTTAGCGAAATGGCATCACAAAAACAGATGCAGATACAAGTTTAAAATGAATATCTAGGCATCTAGTTCGTCGACGAAAAAAACAATTTGATTATGAAAATCAGAATGAGCCTATAATCGATGCACACGAAAATTACAAAATTGAATTCTTTTCCCACCATATTGACACTACAATTAATTCTTTAGAACAAAAGTTTTATCAGCTGCAAAATCACAATAGTTACTTCCATTGACCTTGAACTAAGGGATGTTAGTTCTTCTGTAATTCTGACCAACTGCAATGATTTGGAAACCGTTTCGCATATGAAGAATCATCTGATATCAATAGCCCGGAACTTTGTGGTGAAATATCAATAGTGTGTGTTCTATTTGAAAAAGATTGGCAGCTTTGGAAATTTTCAAATTGATTACAAAAACCACATTTACTCTAAATTTGAACTTTGCGCTAAGAATTTTATGAACTCTTGTGTTGCATCCGGGGAACATAGTTTCTCCAAAATAGATAGATAGATGATAGATATACAGATAGATAAGCATTTATTTCAAAATATATTCCTAAAATTTACAAAGTTTGAAATAAGTCAATAAATTACAAATAAAAGGTATAAGGATTTACAAACAATAATAATGGGACGACAAATTTTGTTTTTCTTAAACACACTAAATTATGCTTCTTAAAATCAAGATATTCTTGAATTGAATACGGCTCTATTTTGACAATTTATTCAAATAAATTCTTTTTAAATTGACCAAAAATGCTCTCACATTTTATATGTGTAGGCAAAATATTATAAAAAGTGATGGCATCATAATGAGAGCTACGTTCAGTCAATGATAAGGAATGTTTTGTGTAACTATACTACAAATGTTTACCCTTCGTATGATACATGTGATCCCTCTTTAAATGGGCAAACTTTTCTATATGCTTCCTAAAAAACAACACGCATTCATAATTAATACAAATACCCGGAGAGGTCAACATTGTTTGTGTCTTAAGTACTTCTCGACAAGCCTGGGTATAAACCATATTTAATAAAATTCTTAGAGCCCTTTTTTGATAAATAAAAACTTTTTCCAAATCTGAAGTATGAGCCCAAAATATTATGCCAAAGCGTAGTAACGATAAAAAGTTGCTGGGATATATCATACGAGAGATATTAACCCGTCGTTAGTCGCGCACCCAACGATATTATTTATGCTAATATTTTAGAAGTGGCAACGTTGTCTGGTATGTGCCACTCTCTAGCTTCCTGATCTTAGAAACTGATCCGCGGATCCGCGTGCTGCGGTCAGTTGTGATTTGTCTTTTCGAGGGTTTGCGTAAATACAAATTTTTAGTAGTCAGACCCGGCGCGCGGCGCGATTAAATTAATCGTTCGAGTTTTTCGCTCAGACCCAGCGCGACTAAATTGTATAGATTTAAATTCATATTTAGGTAAGATGATATTATATTATTATTAGTTTTGAACAGATATTCTAAATATATATTAATTTTTTTTTCTAGATATGAGTTGCCCGTACGAAAAAGAGCAGCAAAGACTTCTGCGTTTGTTTTAAGAAGTAGAATTAGGTGATGAAAAACCTGATGATGAAGAAGATGACGAAGATAGGGAAGAATGAGTTGAGACCCGAGAAGACTCAGATACTGAGCAAGAAGGCGAGAGTGAGACTCAGAAAGACTCTGAGACCGAAGATGTTCCATACTTCACTGCTAAAGATGGTACACAGTGGAACAAACATCCATTTTCCCAGCGATTGCGAACTTCCAAAGCAAACATAGTTTTGCGCGTAAAAGGGGTAGCCAAAAATGTAAAAACACCTGTAGAATGCTGAAACCTATTTTTTTCTGAAGAAATGCTCGATAGTATTGTGGAAAATACTAATATTTATATAGAAACGATCTCCCAAAATTATCAGCGTTCCAGAGATGCACGACCCACTAATCTTGTAGAGATTAAAGCTCTATTTGGACTACTATACTTAGCAGGCATACATAAGGGCAGCCGATTGAATACAGAAGAAATTTGGAATCGTGAAGGAACTAGAATAGATTTATTTTGGTTGACATTGTCCTTGCAACGATTTCGCTTTCTAATACGTGTCATTCGCACTGATAACAAAAACACCAGAGAACAATGCCGTGAAAAGGATAAACTGGCAGCCATAGGCGATATATTTGATTCATTTGTACAAAATTGTCAAAAACACTACATAATATGAGAGTACCAACAATTGATGAGAAATTAGATGCATTCAGGGGCCGCTGCAGCTTCAGATAGTACATACCATCTAAACCCAATAAATATGGAATAAATTTTTTTGCGTTTGTCGGTTCGAAAATGTATTATACATATAACTTGGACGTTCATGTAGGTCAGCAACCAGAAGGAAAATTTCAACAAAGTAATGACCAAAGAGTGTGAACTTCTTCAGAATCACAACTTAACTCTTGTTGGAACTATACGAAAAAAACAAGAGACAGTTGCCCTCAGAATTTGTGAACACAAAGGATTGTAAAGTCAATTCAAGTATGTTCGCTTTCCAAAAAAAATAAAACCCTGGTGTCTTACGTACCACGAAAAGGAAAAAACGTACTACTGGTATCCAGCATGCATTTTGCCGATGAAATTGACCCTAATACTGAAGATAAGGCTAAGCCAAGTATTATAACATTTTACAATCAAACGAAAAGTGGTGTTGATATTGTAGACGAGTTATCAGCTAACTACAAAATTGTGCGCGAAATACAAAACGTTGGCCAATGGTGTGTTCTATATTCATTACTAAACATAGCAAAAATTAATGCTCATATTATATTTTCATCAAACAACTCTAGTGTGAATTTGAAACGTAGAACGTTTTTGATGCAATTGGACGTGGACTAGTAAGTGATTACCAATGACATAGGGCAACTCTCACCAATTTACCACGTCAGGTTAGAAATCTTAGACAAGAGGCTGTAGGAATATCTCAGGAACAGCCACGTGCAGAAGTTGGGAAACGTAAAAGATGTGAAGAATGTGTTAAGCTAGATAGTAATACTAGTTACTATTGCAAAAAGTGCTATAAATAATTATGCCTAAGCCATGCTAATATTTATTGTAAGGAATGTGCTAATATTGATGATGATAATTCGGATTAGAATAATTAAGTATTTCATCTCATTATGCAGTTGTATATTATGCACTTTGTAGAACTTGTGATATTCAGAACATAATGCACCAGTTAATTTATTTAACTTTTGTACTAAAAAATGGCCTCACATTTGTAAACAAGTATGTACATAACTACCAATAAAGAGGTTTGCTTAGAGACGCTTTAATTGAATATAAAATTTTACTAATATAATAAAAATGTACCCTGAAGGCTCTATGAAGACACTGGGTCTCAAAGACCCGGCGCGACAAGATATGTAAAATTATAACATGAAGTTGCCAGGCTTTTACATAGGACCTCAATGTTTGTGTTCCATTTAAGATGTTCATCAATGTGCAGTAAACTTACAATTATTAATTATTTCTATTTTAAAGTGTTTTATTTGTAATAACTTTGGAATTTCCCTTTTATCCTTAGATGTTCTGAAAAGAATGCGCTGTGTTTTCTCTGGTCATGGAACCATTTTTATAGGATTAGAAATTGTTCTTCTGAGTAACTTAATAAATCAATAATATTTTCGTTTTTAATTAAAATATTCGTATCGTCAGCATAATTTATAACAGATGCCAATAGATTTAAAAGAGCCGTAGGCAGGTAAGTCATTCAAGTAAATGATGAATAGTAGTGACCCAAGAATGCTTCCCTGTGGTACACGGTACACCAAGATTCACTGATAATTTATTGGATGCATATTCTCGACTATTGCATGTAATGACAACTCTTTGCGTTCTATTGTTACATTGTGTAATTGTGTATATGGCTGTAAACCCAGAATATGCGTAGACAATCAACTTTCAGAACCATTGGAAATAGATAGTGGACTAAAGCAAGGGTATGCGCTATCACCACTTCTCTTTAATATAAGCCTGGAAAAGGTGATAAGAACAATAGAAATAAAGACAGAACTTCTGATAGTAAACGGACCGAGGCTATTATTGGCATATGGAGACGACATTGACCTTGTTGGGAACACGGTTATTACAGTTAAGAAAATTTACAACATGGAGAGGGGACAGAGGCAAGGAAAGCTGGACTAACGGTCAATAAAGAAAAGAACTATATCTGCATTAATATGTAAAAGAAACGGGACAGAATAGGACAAAATATAACGCATGGATTCCTACAATTTTGAAGAGTTTAAGTGTCTCGGAGCGACAATCACCGCAGACAACGGTATCACAGAGAAGATTAAAAGCAGAATACAGCCTGCAAGTAGATGTATGTACAGCCTCAACAACATGATTAAACCCAAGAGCCTTACACGAATTCGAAAATTAGGTTATATAGATCAGTGATCAGACCAATACTTATGTATGGATGTGAGACCTTTACGATGACGAAAACAATGGAAAGGTAACTTAGATGCATTGAGTGACGGACTCTCAGAAGGATCTTTGGACCCTATCATGACCTGAACACGAACCAATACGGAATGAGAACAAATAACGATCTCAAACATATTTATAATACAAGCGACATCGTTCGAGAAATCAAATGCCAACGCCTGAGTTGGGCTGGCCATGTTCATAGGCTCCGTAATAACCGTCTTGCCAACTAAACTGGGAGGAAGCCCCGACAGGGAAAATACTTCTAAGATGACCACGTATGCGATGGAGAGACAACATCCGGGCAGATCTAACAGCAACGAACTTACCTATAGACTCAACTCTCCTGGATGACCGAGTGAAATGGAAACAAATTCTGCAGTCAACCAAGACCCACCCCGCGTTGCAGCGCTACAAGATGAAGAAGAAAGAAAAGAAGATTGTTAAGGTTAGTTTTATCCACGACAATGCTGATCGCCTCACCCATATTTGAATAATTTATCTAACAAATGAGTTTGAGAAATACATTCAAAAGCTGAGAGAGGTCTAGGAAGAGACCGCACGCTAACTCCCACCCTCCAAAGCCTCCAAAGTCCTATCAACAAATTCAAAAAATGCTTCCACTGATCAACTTTCCAGAATCCTATGCTGAAAATTCAAAAACAGATTTGCTGACAAAAAAATATTTTTAAGTCTATTATAAAGACTGTTTTCAAATATTTTTGAAAACGACGGTAATATACTGATAGCACGCTAGTTGTCCAAATTATTATAATATGACGCTATTAGCGTTTTATGTTCCGATATACAAAAATCAGTGACATCAATCCTTGCCACCATATCCCCAGCCATGAAAATATTATCAACGCATGTCTTAGATATATCGGTTACCCTAGTAGATTGTTGCACAACTGGTTTAATATTACAAGAAAGTAGTAAATGTCTTAATAGATTACTGGCATAGTTGCTGACCAAAGTATCAACATTCAAATCATTAGCCAATATGGCAATGGCACCCTCATTATATATTTTATGAAGAATATCATCCAAAACACTCAAAAAAATATTTAAGTCACCAGTAGGGGTTCTATAAATGCACAAAAACACACTCTTTTTCCAAAATTTACCGCACCCGCTGCATATTCTAAAATGTTTGATTGAGAAAGATTACTAATATCTGACCTTGTACATGTCAAATCAGACTTGGCGTAAACTTCCTCCCTGGTGTTCAGCCTCCCTGGAAAACCATGACACAAGCTGATAAATTAAAACACCAGTCATACTAATTTGGTCATCACTCAACCAGTGTTCAGTTATAGCCAGAATATGAGCACACGAGCTACTGGCTTGACTTTCTATTTTATCGACACAATTTCGTAAACATCTAATGTTTTGATGCACTACAGTAAGTGATTTCTCGCTATACGTAGTCGAACGATGGCTGTTGTTACTTCTGTCTACCGTTTGAAGCCTTGTAGTTTCGAGTAAACCTAGATTGATATCCAGAAAACCGGTTTTCGATTTTGTAATGGGGGTTTTACCGCCATGGGAAATAAAAGTTCTAAATTTTTACCTCATTTGGCCAAGAATAAATATGATCAAGAATCTCAATACCTCAAACAAGATTCTCAGACCTCTCTATATTCGGAATTGAGTATCAATTCAGTTACAGTTTAGATGTGTCTGAATTAATTAGAAGAATCTCGGAAATAAAATTTCGTAAAAAAAATCGTCTGCACTATACTACTGTAAACGGTTTTTAAATAAAGTATTTTAGCTACTACTAATCGTAGAATCACTAATTATTAACCGATCTTCAGGTCGAGAAATCATTTTTTTCCACCCCACTCTATAAGTCACTATTAATAATTATCTCCAATCCTAGGTCAAGAATAGAGGCCTCAGGCAACGATTATTGACAGTCTGTCAAATTATTGAAAAGGGGCAATCTGCTTTTAATTTTTGCAAGTGTTAAAGGTTATATAAATATGATTTGAGTGACAGGAATTCATAGACGGCAACCAAATATTCACAATGCCTAGATCTAAAATTAATAAATTAAAAAATAATTTGAAAATATTCTAGTAGTGAAAAAAATATTATATTAACCACGGTTTAGAAACCTCTTATTGCTCTTACATCGTAAATCCCTCGGTGCTTGGCATCTCGTGATTTACAAGCGACGTTCGGGCAAGAATAGTGTCTTTCTAAACTTTATTGAGTTACAATAAACTGTTGTTGTTTGGACATTCGCTAAAAAATTTTAGAAAGACCATATGTCATTTTTTAAATGCTTACATTGTAGCTCGATAGGGGTGCAATTTTTTACTCTTGACATGGAGGGGTTCAAAGGCTAAAAACGGTCCTGAACCAATTCATTTAATATACGGCCTATTAGATTTAGATAAAATACTTTCAGAAACAAGACAAAATACTTTTTACGCTCCATGAGATACTACCTGACAATTTCATAATAAAGTCATTACTTAAAATGATATACAAAGACCTAAAGCATTATAGCGGCACTCTAAACCCACATTTTCATTTACATAGAATAATAATTGACGTCGTTTTCATAACGCGAATTAGAAAGCGTATTATTTCGATATGTTCAGTGCTTTTTCGGACATTCCTGTTTAGTTTTGAATAGATAATTTATAACTGTTTTTTTTTTCTAAATAAACTAAAACCCAAAATATTTGTTTTAAAAGCAAATTGATATAGCAAATGGCAACACAAAAAACCATTTTCAAGTGTGTATAGCTACAAATAAAAAGGAAATTCTTGAATATCATTCACAATTTTTACGAAACGATTTTTGCCTTTGTAAAATTGCAAGCGTCGGTAAATCACGACGCCAACAACACACTCCAATTAAAATTAACTCCGTTGGCATTGACATCATCAGCAGCACATTGAAAAAAAGCCTTTATACCACCTTTATGTTCGAAAAGCTCTTTCTGCCTAACTCGGTAGCCTTTCAAGGTCAATTATTGTGTATCCTCTACATTTGTTGTATGAGCGTTAAAAATAAAGATTAGTCTTTAAAGCATTTATCAGGAATGAAAAACAACGGGATGTTGTGGCCACTCAGCCTTTTCGTGAATGATCTAGCATTTTATAATACTCGGGTTTTTAATTCTTGGGATGTAAATTTCGAACCTGTATGATAAGAATTGTTTATTTTATATAACCACATAAACATTTTTCGCTGTGAATGTTTCCATTTTCCAAAAAAACGTTAAATTATTTTCTAAATGTTAGTTTATAAAATATTTTGTTTGCAAAATTTCGTTTTCGACTAATCCTGATTTTATATATTATGTTGTACAGGGTGGCCCGTTTAAGAGGGGCCTATACCTTATCTCGAAAACTACGGGGGTTGGAAAAAAATTTTTAATACAAAAGTTGTTCCTAGTAAAATGATCTTTATTTTTTTGTATTGTTTTAATCGTCACCTTTTTATATACAGGATGGTCAAAGAAAGTTACACTTTTTTAAATGAAACACCCTATATTTTATTACATTTTTGGATTCTACTTAAAATTTTAAGCATATTTGATGTATGATGTTATACCTCTAGAGTTAGTAGTTTCACAGATATAAACAGTTGAAAATCGGTACTTTGACTACTTTTCACCTTGGTAGCAAGAAGACCATTAGAGATGGAGTAAAACTAATGTCACATTCCTATCTTAACTTTTCAAGAGCTATTTGACGGTACTAATTGGCAGGTGGTACCATGGGTACCAAATCTGGTACCTCTGTAGGTACCATCAGTTAGCACCATCAGATAGCTCTTGGAAAGTTAAGATAGGAATGTGGAATTCATTTTACTCCATCTTTAATGGTCTTCCTGCTACCAAGGTGAAAATTAGCCAAAGTACCGATTTTCAACTGTTTATAGCTGTGAAACTACTAACTCTAGAGGTATAACATCATACAACAAATATGCTTAGAATTTTAAGTAGAATCCAAAAATGTAATAAAATATAGGGTGTTTCATTTAAAAAAGTGTAACTTTCTTTGACCATCCTGTATATAAACAAGCGACGATTAAAACAATACAAAAAAAATAAAGATCATTTTATTAGGAATAACTTTTGTATTTAATTTTTTTTTCCAACCCCCGTAGTTTTCGAGATAAGGTATAGGCCCCTCTTAAACGGGCCACCCTGTACATATATTATAAAATTCATCAACTGTAGCCGAGTCGTATAACACTGGTTAGCGAAAAAATTGCGCTTTTAAAGTCAATGATCCTTTTTGGTTAATTTTTTTTATGCCTAGATTCAAAAATAATATTATAATTTTTCTGTTACGTCAAATTCCTTAAATTCAGTGTAACTGTATTAGCATGGCAACACTAGAAGCAGCATGACCTTCAATAAATTGTTTGCGCAACCAGCGCCGGCGGCGCCGCGCCGCGCTGGCGCATCGCAGATGATGATACTATAACCATCGTATCGCTCGTAAGTAAATACCAACATGTTTAGGTTTAGCGTATCTACAGTGCGAGTGTGAAAATATGGCAAGTTCATCTAGAAGATGTTGTCTGAAAGACGCAAATATATTTTGCTACATTTACGGCAGTTTTGCTTTACAAAGTCCATGTGAAAATATTACAAAATAAAATTTGGGCGTCAAGCATATTTCGCATATTTGGGTGCGCACCTCAGACACAGTTTATTTCATTCTTTGGACTCTGCCGTGAAGATCGTGATAAAACATGTGCTCCAAATTTTGTGTGTCATACCTCTGTGGCAGGTTTAAAGGACTCAAAATAAACAAAAGTCATTACCTTTTGGTGTCCCTATGATATGGAGAGAACATCGTAACTACGTTGATGATTGCTAATTTTCTCTGTGTAAAACTACAGGATATAACAAAAAAAAAATAGGAATTCGATTCAGTATCCAGATGTTCCTTCAGCTAGAAGACGAATACCACATGGAGATGATATTCCAATTCCAAATGCTGCCACCAATCTCAAAAATGTTTCTAGTTCATCATCTGACATTTTATATGCATAAATTCTGTAAGCCCAGAGTATTTAACCACAAAACTAACTTAATGACTTAGTGAGGGATCTAGGACTTTCAAAAGAACATTTCAAGCTGTTGGGTTCTAGGTTGAATGAAAAGAGTAAACTAGCGTTTAATGTTACTGGTATAGGAACAGAGATATAGAGAATTTGCAGAGTATTCTGCGAAATAGAGCTCTTTGGTTTATTGTAACAACGTTGAAAGAATTATTTTGTATTTGGGTTTTGATGAATATGATCCTAGCGACTATCGTTTTTTTACTGACTCATCAAAAAAAGTCTAAGAAGTGATCTATTGCATAATGGCAATAAGTTGAGTTCCATTCCTGTGGCCTATTCTGTTCATATGAAAGCAACATACGAAAATTTCGAAACACTTTTAGTCAAAATAAAGTACGATCGATGATCATCGGGGGTCCATATGCGGCGATCTTAAAATTGTAAGTATGGTCACAGCATATATACAGCAAACCCACTCCGCCTGAAATCCCGTGTCGAGATAGGGGCTGCTGCGCATCCAGTTGCCATATTCTCAGCCGCTCGAGCTAAAAGTTTCATGTTGACGCATGTTGGCGCATTGTGCTACAGTACAGATTCGGAGTCGGCAAATTTGGGTTTATTGCGTGAAAATTAAATATAATGAGTGGTATTCGTAGTGGAATAAGTCGCTGTGCGGCAATAAAGTGTACAAACAATTAAAAAAACTGTAATTTTAGGTTCCCACGAGATGTGAGAAGGTATGTAGTTACAGATTTTTATCGAAATAACAATATAAAGTATTTATAATGAAAATTAAAAATCACAATAGTGGCTTAGATAACAAAACCAGTAGGTAGATTATTTTGCTAGTGTCAAGGTTCTGTTTGTCATACCTATTGTGAAATTTTGTAGTAAGTGATATAATTTCACATTTTGTCGAATTTAAAAAAAGAATTGGAGCAAAAAAAGAATGAAACATTATGATTATTATGAACTAATTCTACGCAAGACTTTCATTTCGTTTAAGAAACCATACATTAAATGATTCATTTTTATATCTAAGGGAAATTAATTTTATTTTTACAAAGCACAATTTTGGGTGCAATCATGTGGTAGGGAAGATCTGCTAGAGCGGTTAGACAAATTGCACACCACGTCTTATCGGTTATGCCAAGTTCATTTTGAGGATAAAATGTTCTTAAACAATTTACGGAATCGGCTACACAAAGAGGCAGTTCCCCGAATATTTCCATCAATGGAAGGGTCTTCCAAATCAACACCAATTGTTAGTCAATCTATAACGACCGCTATAAGCTTGGATATACATTCGACAGGTAAAGTTGAATAATTTTTTGCCTAAATTATTTAGTACTTATTTTAGCTCTCCATGAATAAATTAGTATATTATATACTTAGATTGAGACATGAGCTATTCAGAGCACTTTACGATATAATGTGCGAGGTTTATAATGACCGTCTCAACCAAAGTATAGTTGTCAAACTAACAAAATGAAACTTAAATGCCATTTTCCGTTTAATTATTTATTTAGGTGTTTTTTTCATTACAATGATTTACCTAGGGAGGGAAATGTTACTTCTCATTAGAGAAATTAATGTTGATTTCTCATGTTGGTATCCTATAAATTTAAAATTTTTAGAATTTGTAAAATAGATATTTATTTAATTGTGGAAAGTGATACTTTTCGCACATAATAGGTACAGGGTTATCCAACGAGGACTAGACAAGACGATTTTTTGACTTTCCCTCTACTTTTATAAAAAAAACTGAAATAGCCACCTTATGTAATTTTCTCCCGCGAATTTGGATATGTTCAGCAAAAAACAATTGAACATCAAATAAAAGTGCTAGGGGTCACTTTGATATTTTTTTAAATGGAACACCCTGTATATTACTACATTTTTGGACTCTACAAAAATCTAAACACATTTTGTGTATAATATCCTATACCTATCTTTAGCTGTTTACCAAATATTGACAGTTGAAAGTCGGGTATTTTGACACTTTGACAGGCTCTAAAATCTAAACCGCACAAGATCAAAGAAAACTGTTTGCACATTCCTATCTTAAGCTTTCATAAACTATCGAATGACAGTATCTTCGAATTTAACCTGCGGATAAAATTAACCGGAACTTTTAAACCTCCGGTTAAATTCAAAGTTACTATCATTCGATAGCTTATGAAAACCCAAGATAGGAATATGCAAACCGTTTTCTTTGATCTTGTGCGGTTTAGATTTTAGAGCCTGTCAAAGTGTCAAAATACCCGACTTTCAACTGTCAATATTTGGTAAACCGCTAAAGATAGGTATAGAATATTATTCACAAAATGTGTTTAGATTTTCTAGAGAGTCCCAAAAATTTAGTAATATACAGGGTGTTCCATTTAAAAAAAATATCAAAATGACCCCTAGCACTTTTATTTGATTCAATTGTTTTTTGCTGAACATATCCGAATTCGCGTGAGAAAATTACATAAGATGGCTATTTCAGTTTTTTTTTTATAAAAGTACAGGGAAAGTCAAAAAATCACCTTGTCTAGTCCTAGTCGGATAACCCTGTACATATCGCCCTCGGATGATTGAACACCCCGCCTACGGAGTCGTGCCCAAACTTTCATCCTCGTGCGATATGGTCAACAAATCCACCTTTGTTGAGCAATTTACTATTTTGCACAGGATTTTTCCTTATAATTTGCCACCCCGTTACAAACTCTATTTAAAGAGACTCAGAATGCTCTATTTATTATTACAGTTTTAAAACCTCCTTAGCACTCGCTTTTTAAAAACATATAATTTACCTATATTTGGACTAGCAATTTTTCAGTCATTTCACTTTAAATAACTTAGTCTAGTTAGCCGCGCCTTTGGCAAAGCCGGCAAATAATGCGATATTTTATCGCAACAGCCCTGGATCATCAAGGAAAACAAAACATTGTATGACAGCAAATATTTATTCTGACCTTAATTATTTGCGTTATTATCTTTAAAAAGCGGAAACTAAGAAGGTTTTAAAACTATAATAATACATAGAACATTCTGTTAAAAAAAAATAAAAAAATTCTACATTTTCTTGTTTTCACAGTCATTTGTTTTTTTGCTTAGTTTAATGTCTTTAAAATTTTCAGGAAAAATCTTAAAACTTTTATTTGAACTTTTATTTTATCTATCTTGATAACATTTTGATTCTCTGTAACTTTTCTGACTTTAAAGATATCAAGGTAAACAAAAAAGCAAAATGCAGAATTGATAGCCAAGTTTTTTCTAAGTTACATATAAAACAAAACACTAACCATTTTCTGACATATAAACCAAATCTATATTTTTTTAAATGGAACACCCTGTATATTACTACATTTTTGGACTCTCTAGAGAAATCTAAACACATTTTGTGTATAATATCCTATACCTATCTTTAGGTGTTTACGAAATATTGACAATTGAAAGTCGGGCATTTTGACATTTTGACAGGTTTTAAAATCTAAACCGCACGAGAGCAAAGAAAACGGTTTGCACATTCCTATCTTAGGTTTTCATGAGCTATCGAATGACAATAACTTTGAATTTAACCCGCGGATATAATTAACCGGAACTTTTAAACCTCCAGTCAAATTCAAAGTCACTGTCATTCGATAGCTTATGAAAACCTAATATAGAAATGTGCAAACCGTTTTCTTTGATCTCGTGCGGTTTAGATTTTAGAGCCTGTCAAAGTGTCAAAATGCCCGACTTTCAACTGTCAATATTTGGTAAACAGCTAGGTATAGGGTATTATACACAAAATATGTTTTTCATTCTCCCCTCTACGAAATTATAATTTTCTGTTTTAAAAGGTCAAGCGAAAGCGAAAGTAAAACATGCTAGGTGATCGGTTGCTAAGTACGAAAAACTTTCGTGCCCTGGGTGACGAAAAAAATAAAAATAAGTCAACGTTGTCAATGTCAAACGTTATTTAGAATAAAAATTAAATGTAAATTTACAATTGTTATATGAACCTGAAATATTTAATGGCAAATGTTGATTGAAATCTTGTCCAAAAGCAACGGCGGCACTGCCAATAATGCGTCTTACGTTATTAGGGACACATCTGTAGTTGTACACCATTTAACGAAATTTTCATAGACTTGATTGTACCGATTTTTAGATTTATCTGGTAACGAACTACAACTGCACGCAATATTCGCTGCATCTTCAATACAACGAGACTAATTATTAATTTCTCGATGCTTCAATAGAACTCATATTTTGTTAAACTCTCGCTAAATACCAAAGTTATCAACTTAACTATTCAATAATATTATTATTTGATAAATGTCAAACTAATAATTTTTAATTGACATGAATGTTACCTTAGTAACGTTAACAAGCAACAATGTGATACTGGTATTTTTATAACAATAAGCCGCCTTATATCAATTTTATTACCATCGATTGGGGATTTTCAGCATCAAATTTGAATATGTTTATTTTAAGAAATCGAGAGGGGAGAATGAAAAGTTTAATACATTACACGCTGCGAAAGCCCTTTCAGGTGCTTGGAGTTTTTTAAATAGCCTCGGCTACGCTACGCTTCGCCTCGGCTATTTAAACACACCTCGCACCTAAAAGTAAACTTTCGCAGCTTGTAATGTAAATAACTATAGAAGTATGTAGTCATATACAGGGTGTTCTATTTAAAAAATATATAGAGTAGGCTTATATGTCAGAAAATTGTTAGTGTTTTGTTTTATATGTAACTAAGAAATAACTTGGCTACCATCCCTACATTTTGCTTTCTTGTTTACCTTGATTTCTTTAAAAACAAAAAAGTTACAGCGAATCAAAATGTTATCAAGATAAATTGAATACAATACAATACATGTTGTATTGACAAAAAAATTTTATACATATATAAAAAAGTGCCATCTATAGAATAGAAAAAAGTCCTGTTTCCAGACATTTGAAGAAAAATATATTTTTCTACTCCTACACTTTAATTGCTATATTAATATTTACTGCCAGTATCATAATGAGACTCATTATGATATTGACGTTTCATTATGATATCCAATCAAAATGCAACACCCAGAGCAATATTCGGTCAATATCAAAGATTGCCATGATCACGACATTTAAAATTTATCAATTTTGACGTTAATTGTTACTATTTGCTTAGGAAATTTTAAAAGATAAAGTACTTATTTTTATTACTAAGACTGGCCGTAGAGAAAATAAAGCATGGAACTCACATTAAATGGCTATTAAGACGCTCGCATTTCGTAATTCTCATACTCGTGTATTATGTACACATAACTTTTTTTAAGAGACAACCAACGCGATACCAATGTACTTCATTTTGACCTTACATAATAAATTCACGTACACATGCAGAGCATTTAAAAAAGTGCCCAGCTTTATTTCCGAATGAAAGAGTTTTCTTGTTGCACCCTTGATTCTAAAGAGTTTTACAACGCTAGAATACATAGCTTCCGCCGATAAAAATGCTGACAAAAAAATCAAAATGGAACACTGATGCATTCGGCTTCACATTGTTCGACCATGTTATCAGTCCAGGGTAGGTATAGAACGCTTTTCTGGTTCCCAAGAATGAATCAGATATCACAACTAAATAATAAATATTTAGTTCTTTTTGCAGAAATATATCATATTTTGTTTATAAAAAATATGCGTGCTCTTTCCGCTAAAAAAAATAAAACATGCCTTTAGGTGCGTCCAGACTTGTGACAAAACCCCGTGACGTGACAGCGTCGCGAACATTTTCACGACGAGGCGAACTTCGATGCGTGTCATCGTCGCCTGTCATCCCCGCGTGTCATCGTCGCGTATCATAGTCCCGTTCACAGCGTTCCGCTCATTTAAATAAAAAACAGTCGGTCATCATGGACGTTGCAGCAGCGTAATTCTATAAATGTTAACGTTGTCTCCTGTTCTCATTCCATCTTGATATTAAAAACACAAATACTAATTCGAAACAAAATAGCCGCTACACTGGTTAAAATTCAATTAAATATGCAAAACGTTCTGATGATACGCGGTCCCGTCCAGACTTGGCGAACCAAGCGGCGTAGCATCCCTTTGATGCGACGCCAAAATACCGACAGATCATGGAACGGAGTGATGACACGCAGTAAACGCGGCGATGTCACGCATTGCGGTTACGGAGCAGCGTCCAGACTATACGCGACGAGGTTCGCGGCGGTGTCACGATACGCGGTCTTGTCACAGGTCTGGACGCACCTTTACTCTAGGGACATAAAAATTTGCAAGTCCGGTCCCGTTTAATCCTTAGCGAGCCGCCATAGCCTGGCCGCCGGCTGCTGCATTGGAGCGGGTTTCTATGCGCGTAAAACTTTATTATTTTTACAACATAGGAACGAAGCGAGAGTGGGCTTGCTGTGTGTTATATATGCTGTGGTATGGTTTTGGAGTAGCAATCTGGCCAGTTGCAATGCTTTCTTTGCGAATGGAACACTAGGGCCCGTGACATCCACTGGGCAACAGTAAAGTGGCCACCCTTAGGTCTCATGAAACAGTTTCTAAAAGCTCTAAATAAAAATGGTTCCTGTTTCCAATACTTGTGTACGAAATTAAAATTTTTATCAGACGTCAAACTTAAAGCAAGTATATTTGTTGGACCCCAAATATGGGAGTTGATGAAAGACGACAATTTTCTTGATACTATGAAACCCACTGGCGCGATGCTTGGATTTATTTTAAAAATTTCATGCAAAATTTTTTGGGAAACAAAAACATCGTGGGCGAAATGCTTACAAACTTTCAAAAACTGGGCTGCAATATGAGTATTAAATTGTACTTTCTACATAGTCATTTGGACTATTTTCCTGAAAATCTTGGTGAGTTTAGTGAAGAAAGTTTTCGCCAAGATATTAAAGAATTGAAAAATCGACATCAGGGGCGTTAGGACATAAGTATGATGGCGGATCACTGTTGATCGCTAAAAAGGGATAGCTTCCTGGCCACTACCCATAAAAGAAACTCAGGCAAACAAACATTTTTAACAATAAATGAGTAAGGGGGCAAGCCAGACAAATTCGCAATAACTTACTTTTATAATAACTGAAAATGCTTTTCTTGTTGTTTCAGATCTAGAAAAATATTAAGAAGAACCGAGAGAAGGACCTTCCTAATATTTAATAAAGATGGAAAAAATCACAAACAAACCCATTTAAAAACACTCCTAGAAAAGCCTACGTGTTAGAAAACAAACTGAGTTTATATTTGTGTAAACAGTATCTCATGTTGATATAATAATCACCCAAAAAATTAAAATGCGGCGAAGTAATGTTTGCATACCAGGCTAATTTATCAGAATTTCAAGACCTTTCAGTTTGGTTTTGGTGGTTCGATAACTGGGGCAAATATTATATTTGGTTCTACGAGCATTGATTTTGCTGGTTCTTAGATAGTACCAGTTGGCAAAGTGCTATACTGAATGGGGATATTGTTCTATTAAAACATGATATTAATACATTCGAAATTCATTCTTGCAGTAGGAAATAGCACGTTTTGAAAAATCTAGGGATAGGAATGTCATTTAATGGTTCGCCAATGTTCTAGCATACACCTGGACAATGAATATTTATTAAAATTAATTAGTTTGTTTTTCTGAATATGTCTTTTATGATATGGTTAATTTGACGATCTGTTTGGACAACGAACTTTGATTTTGCTGTTCCTAGACAGCACTAGTTAGCAAAGTGTTAGACCGAATAGGGATGTTGTTCTATTGAAATATGATATTATTATATTCGAAATTTATTCTTGCAGTACGAAATAACTCGTTTTGAAAAATCAAGAGATATGAATGTTATTTAATGGTTCGCCAATGTTCTAGCATACACCTGGATCATGAATATATATTAAAATTTATTAGCTTATTTTTCTGATTATGAATTTTGTATGATAAATTCGAGCCTTACAAATCCCCCGGAGTAGATGGAATATGTCACATCTTACTTCAAATGAGACAAAAGCATTAATTCCACACTTGTGTCATATATTCAACGAATCTATAGCACTATGACATATACTCATATTATGGCAAAATGTGAAAGTCATTTATTTCCCAAGATAGGAAGGATAGGTATCAATATACCTAATTATACCGCCCAATAATTTTAATGGCGTTTTTGCTTCAAATGCTGGAGAGGCTGATATGCAGATACATAAAGGATGATGCACCACAGGTAAGCTCGTTTAACGATGCGATATGCGTATCGGCCTGGCAAGTCCATCGACTTAGCACTGGATTGCATCAACGGGCTACACGCAAATTCCTTAGACGGAAAAAGGTAGTTTATAACAACATTTGTATACATAGAGGATGCCTTTAATAATGCATCCGCAGAATCTGTAACCAATGTTCTAGCACTATTTCTTTGTCAGTGGATAAATGCCTACTTGAAAAATAGGATATGTTGTCAATAATTGGCAAAACGGCACTGACAGCTGGAAAAAAATAGGGGATGCCCACAAAGAAATCCTAATGGATTAATAATTGATAGTAACGCTATCGTCCAAACATTTCGATAGTTAAGGTTACGCTGACGCCCTTGAGCTTATTGAGAATGGCAGATTCGTAGGTACGGCGTGAAACTCATATAATTAGCTCAAAATTATCGTAAGCGTTCTAAAAAAAGGGACTGGTAGTGAACCATCATTAAGTCACCATAGTAAAATTTACTATAATAAGAACAATGGAAGGACTCAGGGAATCAATACTTAATAGATTAGAGATGCAATTTGTATAAGAGGCAAAATACTACAGGTTTTCTGGGACCAAAAGCTAACATTGGAATCAACTCCTACAAAAACCACACAAAAAGCGTAGTAGCCTTTAATCTGTGCGGAAGGATATGCGGAAAAAAATGGAGAATGCAAGCAAAAATAACCACATGGCTTTACGTCAGAGTCATTAGGATGATCGCATTATGGGTCAGTGCTTTGGTGGCAAAAGACACAACAGGCTGGAGTGGTCCGTCAATTTAGTGCTTTCCAAAGGCAAGCCTACCTGAGTGCCGCTGACATCATGAGGACCACTCTAATGGCCTGATTGGCGGTCCTGCCTAACCTGTCACAACTATAAATATATATTCAGGGCGATGCCGACACGACGCTAGATCAACCGAGTACAGAATGTCCAGAGGACAAATGCCCATAAGCAGAATTCACGGCAAAGACTACAACAAGCTATATGAAGAGCTGGAGAGCAATCACGTCATGGAATGCCAACAGATGAGGCGCTTCCCTAATTTTAGCATAGAAGGAAGGACCCTCTATTTATGTAGACATAGCTGGAAGCAGCAGTTTTGATGCTAGCTTTTTGTATAGGTCCTGCTATACTGCAAAAGGGTTCTGGTCCCTTCCGGGCCATTGCGGCACCTGCCCGGGCTAATATGTCAGCCTCTTCGTAGCCTTTGTACCCTGTATGTGGTAATACCGAGATTAAGATCAGTCTGTTTATGCTTAGTTCTTTTAGAGCTTTTATGCATTTGCAGATCAGTTTTGAGTTAACTTGCATTGAGTTAACTGCTTTTATTGCTCTTTGGCTGTCAGGGTAGATTGCAATGATTTGATCTATAAACTCTTACCTTATTAATTAATTCGGACAATGATATATTGCGACAAATTTTTACTTGCAATATCGTCGCATATTTGCCTAAGCTCAGTGAGATTTTTGTCTTTGGCTTAGCGACTCCATATATTATGGAGGCAAACGAAATCGCAAGAATGGTGGAACAACTTGCCAGGAATGAGAGGCTAAAGAGTTTAATAAAAAACCATCGCGAAAATTCACAAAACATCTACTAAGTCAGAAAAGAAGTACAACTAGAATATTGTCACGATTTGTATTTTTTATCTGTGACGCCACGCCTTACTTAGCGTGTAGGAGAGTAGCTCAGATTCAGGAACGCACTAAGTTGAGAAGAGATAATAAAGGAGACACATCTATAAAAATAGTAACAAGTTTATTTACAAGCAAACTTAACAACGGTTAGACTGTATAATAATAAAGGCGTGTTTAAGATTATAGATGAATTAAGAGTTTACACTATACCCAATTAATATGAAATGCATGTCTTCTCGAGGGAGGCTTAGTTCAAAGTTTGTCTAGCAAGCGACGTCACTATTTTATTAATAAAGTTTATGTGAGCGGAGTTGTCTTTTATTTAGGTATTTGCTCTGATATTTATAAGGTAAGTCTTTTAAGTTTATCACAAATTGCTAAGGCACTTTCACTACTTTTTAAAACTCTCCAAAAACTATCCCTTTACCGGAAGTTCTGATACTTCACAAATTCGACTCTCTCTTATACTTTTAGTAGCCCCTAAATACCGTATACCTGTGCATACGTTCATCCATGTTAGGTAAGGACCTGACAATCTTATACATGTGCATAAGTGTTCTCAGTTATGGGGGTTGTGGGATAGAACAGCTAGAAGTGGACGTACCTGTGGACTGCCCCGCAACTAGACTGAGCGGTTTGAGAGACCCGAAAGCCTGATTAACTTGGCGTTTGCCTGCTTATTTATATGTTACAAAATGCTGATGGCTGCATCATTAAAGATTAAAGTCGCTCCCGTCGACCGCTCAAGTTGTTTATAATTAACAGTGAATGTTTATATAACATGTTTCAAGTTCAAATTCAAACTTACGACAGGGTGATATTTAATTAATGCTTTTAAGTAGTTCACACATTCCCCCTCCCTGATAACGTTGGTCCCCAACGTTTTAACCTGACTTATTTGCTTTAAGAGAGAGAACCGACCTCAATTCGAGAAGACATACTGTATTGCACCTAAATTTATTATAATTTAATATATATTTCGTCAGTGGACTTGTTCTGGCTTAAATCCACCCATTTCCATTTCATGTAGTCGTAAGTTCTTTTGTGGTTTGCCTCGCCCTTAGCTAGTTATACATGTAACAAAAGAAATATTATTTTAAAAGTTATATTAACAATGTTATAATCTTATCCTATGTTTTCTTATTTGTGACGTTTTTAGTTGTCTTATTAACCAAATCATAATTCGTTAAACCCGGCTTTTTACTAGAGATGCATTATTGCAAAATTTATTTGCTTCTATGGCCAATAACGTTTTACGTCTTAGTATTCATTGTGTTAATAAAGCAACTACGTGACAAACGTATTATTTAAATACGGTTCTGTCTTTAACTTATTACTAATTATATATGATAAAAACTCTCTTGCTTTGATTTTTTTTTAGGCTTATTGATCTATTATACCTTATATCTAGTGCAAACCTATCCGTTTTGAGAACATTGCTTTTCTTTTTATACTGGCTTATAATGCCATTTATTTTTAAAACTACAGTTTTATGGCTATGGACAATAAATTGACTCTTATGTGATATCTCCTCTATTAAGATGCGTCCATCCCAACAGAGGTGACATTAATTCATTGTCTTTATATCGGTTAGTTTCGGGAATAGTTGGTTAAATGGGGCTTATATATAAAGATAATGAATTTTTACCCTTGGCATTAAAAATCAACTTATTGCGGCTTTGTCTAAAAATAAATTACCTATCCTATATTAACAATATTACGGTATGTTAAACTTATTTCTTGCTAGAATAAAATTCAAAAAAAGCCGGTCCTGTCTATATTCTATTTAACCATTGTTCTTTACTTCTTATTTTTAAATCCAGTATTTAGAAATTTATCAAAACTATATAGTATATAGACTGTCGACTCTATGTATACAATATTTGCTAACAGCATTATAACAGTTTATTGACTCAGTTATATTTCTTGACCTATCCAAAACTTGCTGATATTGGTATATTAAATCACTCAATTTATTTTACTTGCTGACTTAATTCAACATGCTAACTTTGTTTAAAGTAATAAAATATCTTTGCAACGTATCATATTATGTCTTTACGAATCTTATTATTTGTACGTGTTAATGCGATCTGGTGTTACTTTGATGAGTTAATATTAATAATGCTATATAAATGAATAGAGATTTATACATTACGCCTCCGTGGATTATAGATGGCGATTGGATATGTCATTGTATGCAGATTCCTTTGCTGTCGGATGTTCCTTTTAAGTAGTTTGCTTTTGTGTTGAGGGCTGCTTGTTTACGCAAAGCCCGGTAGATGGTGCTCGTAGTTGTCCTTTTTGGTTCCGTAGCAGAGACAAGTCGTAGTCGTAGTGGGTTCTTTGTTCCTTGAAATGCGTGGCAAAATGGCGGGGAATTGATTTGCTTTTTCGTATGTTGGAATTGGATGATCTAAATAATACAATCAAATATAAGTATCGTGAATGTGGTGATAATTAAACTGACAAATGTGCCTCTTTTTGGTCGACTTGTGCTACTGTGTCTGCACACATTGACCTGAAATACGACATAGGTACGAGATTTTTGGCAATTTTAGACAATTGGCAAGATTTGATCTGGAATAGATTCTAAGGTTTGTTATTTTTCTATTATTTATTAAATTATCTAATTGGTTGTCTACTGCTGCAGGAATTTCATCCATATATTATAATTTCTTATACTTTTTTTTATCTTCTAGGAATCCCTAGTCGAAGAAAGGAGCACCTTCTGAACTTCTACTAGTGATTCTTCGAATGGCTAAGTCCTGTATGGACCCGATTGGTTGTATGGACTCGATTGGTGCTTTCCGATGGCTCCTGATTGGTCCTGGATTTGGATCCATGCAGCATGTTCTTAAGGTAAGGTTATATATACATTATTTACAATTTCTTACTGCTTTTCTATACATTACTTGGTATCGCTTACATATGCATTTTTCCATATATTTATTTTATTCTATGTTTCTTATATTTACTTTCCATATCTTAAGTTTTTCTTACTCAAGGCTTGCTTTAAATGTATATAGGCACACTATGTATATCTATGCTAGCTTTATGTAAAAAATATAGGGCATTGTAACTATGTTATGCTATGTATCTATGCTTCATTACGTGACTAGCTTTATGTAAATTGTGTAGGACAGAGAAACATTATATTATTATTTATATATCCACCACGTATGCTCTCACACATTATATAAACATATTTTGCTTATACATTTTTCCATTATTTCACCTTATGTATGCTTTACATAAACACCTTTTGCTTATATATTTTCTCACTATGTACGCTTCTTCTTATCTCAAAAACATCTTCTATATTTCTTCTCACTTTACATAAACGACTTATGTATGCTTCTTCTATATTTTTCATGCTTTACATAAACATTTCTTGGTTATGTAACATTTCACCTGGGTACTTTGCCCTTGAGCTTCTCGGGTACCAAACTATTTGCTTCAACTTCCTTGTCCGTCAGCGTAGCTACTTCAGTCCCTATATGCTCAACTTTCCGATGCCTAAATCCTTTGCTGTGACTTTCTCGTTTAGATATTCAATCGTTGCAGTCTTATTTAGGCTGGAGAACATTTTACTTTATAATACTTCCTCGTATACACATATATTCCTTCTGTATATACTCTCAATAGACAATTTTAATGGCAACTCACATTTACTTGTGCTTTACTGTATATATCTTCACATTTGCCTCACCTATTTAATTTGCATACATAGTTTACTACTCTTCTCGCTAATATTCCCCTAATTCAATCATCTAGCTTCAGTTTTCTTCATAAATCCTTCAATGTCCTATTATATTATATAATGTTTATTATTCTATATTCAGTCTATTAACATCCTAAGTGTTTCTATTTATATATTTATCTTATTAACACTCGAGCTTATATTATGCTATGTTTCACTATATATTTTCTATGTTTCACTATATATTTTTCTTATTTATATTTTAACCTTCTAAGGGCCTTGTATATATCATTTCCTATGAGCATTTGGGTTATATATTTACACTATTTACTCTTTGAAGCTTCGGTCTCTCCTTGATTTTGTGTTTTGTTTTAGTTGCTTAGTTTCTTCTTTTTACTTGAGTACTTGTTCCATATAATTATATTTTTCCTATCTTCGGCCTCTTCAGTACTTTCTCCTGCTTGCTCCATGGTTTCCTTTAGGTTCTCCTATACAAATCTGTAGCATTGTTCCATATACTTAACTATATTTGTGTTTTCGGTATCGATTTGCACCTTCGCCAAAAATAGCACAACGTAGTTAACTTTTTTCTTTGTTTGTTCCAGGTATGAACATAGATCCCTAGATGGCGCTTGTGACGTCGACCGCCCGTACTTCGGCGAGCGTCCGTGAATGCAGCACGTGTCCGTACTCTGTCTTTGGTGACGCCGACCGTCCGTAGATGGCAGCACTTGGCCGTACCTCGGCGCGTGATTCGAAACCAATATGTTTGTTTGTTACTTTTAGTTTATTAAATTTTAATCTTATTTGTATATATTATATGTATATATGCATTTATATTAATGATTTATTTGATTTTATTGTTTAATTTAATTTATTACTTGTGACGTTGGTCGACTTGCCTCCCTCTTGTACTGATAACTGTATGACCTGATTTTATTATAGTAATTATGTCTTATGACGTAGAGGCGCCTCCACCATTCTGTCACGATTTGTATTTTTTATCTGTGACGCCACGCCTTACTTAGCGTGTAGTAGAGTAGCTCAGATTTAGGAATGCACTACGTCAAGTTGATAAGAGATAATAAAGGAGACACATCTATAAAAACAGTAACAAGCTTATTTACAAGCAAACTTAACAACGGTTAGACTGTATACTAATAAAGGCGTGTTTAAGAATATAGATGAATTAAGAGTTTACACTATACCCAATTAATATGAAATGCATGTCTTCTCGAGGGAGGCTTAGTTCAAAGTTTGTCTAGCAAGCGACGTCACTATTTTATTAATAAAGTGTATGTGAGCGGAGTTGTCTTTTATTTAGGTATTTGTTCTGATATTTATAAGGTAAGTCTTTTAAGTTTATCACAAATTGCTTAGGCACTTTCACTACTTTTTAAAACTCTCCAAAAACTATCCCTTTACCGGAAGCTCTGATACTTCACAAATTCGACTCTCTCTTATACTTTTAGTAGCCCCTAAATGCCGTATACCTGTGCATACGTTCATCCAGGTTAGGTAAGGACTTGACAACCTTATACCTGTACATAAGTGTTCTCAGTTATGGGGGTTGTGGGATAGAACAGCTAGAAGTGGACGTACCTGTGTACTGCCCCGCAACTAGACTGAGCGGTTTGAGAGACCCGAAAACCTGATTAACTTGGCGTTTGCCTGCGTATTTATATGTTACAAAATGCTGATGGCTGCATCATTAAGGATTAAAGTCGCTCCCGTCGACCGCTCAAGTTGTTTATAATTAACAGTGAATGTTTATATAACATTTTTCAAGTTCAAGTTCAAACTTACGACAGGGTGATATTTAATTAATGCTTTTAAGTAGTTCACAATATCTAGTAGTTGTACCCTCAACAAATATATGAGTACGATTGGACTGACAGAGGAACCACTGTGCGGTTCTGTCAATAGGAGGAGGATACATCAGTACAAATACTTTGCCACTGCGAAAGTTTGTCAAGACTAAGGCTCTTTATGCTGAGAGAAGAAATGCTAAGAGTTCCTAAATATAAGGAGAACTTGAAAACTTGCTTACAGGTTCTCATGGTAAAGAACCCAACATGTATTCTTGAGCAGACACAATAGGTCTGAAAAGGTTGCAGTGTAAAGGCTAATAGCTCATAAGCGTCTAAAATAATCTAATCTAATTTAATCCGATGTTGCGCAGCCCTGTAAAATACGAGAAACCGAGCGTTTTATTGTGAAACAATTACACTGATTTAAAAAAAATGTCAGTGTGACAGAAATATCTAAGAATATAGAAAATCCTTAGATATTTCTGTCACACTGACATTTTTTTGGTAATCTGTGTCATTGTTTCGAAAATTGTCAAATTAATTTGAGAACGCTCGGACATATCAATACATTTTATTTTTAGGCAAATTTTAATAATATATTACAATACGAGTACGGTAGGTACGTCTTTACCGCATGTGCGTGATGTTTAACAAAACGAGCCGAAGGCGAATTTGGTAAATCACGCAAATGCGGTAAAGACACCTACCGTAAGTGTATTGTACGATATTTTATCTACAAGCGCGTTTTAGGGCACCAATATTAAAAACTAAAAGAGCACTGTTTTAAATTACCCCGTAGGTGCCTCGTAAGTCGTTATCAACAATATCAAGTTGGTAGGGAAATAAATTATAGAAATTTAAGAGTTGGCTGTTATATGACAGATGTAAAACTTGACAACGGAATAAACGATAATAATTTTTGTAGCAGTTTCGTGAAAGTGTGTTTTACGTCCCTTCAATGGAAGTCAGTAGCAGCAGTGATGATGAAATTCCGAAAGAAGTTCTGGACATGGCTAAAGCAGCTACTCTTAATTTATTGCCGGATAAATCACGGCATAGATATGAGAAGGAATATGGGCTCTTCATGGACTGGTGTTCATCAAAGAAAATTAAAGCAATTAGTGAAGATGTGATGCTTGCCTATTTTGTGGATACATTTAAGGACAGTAAATCATCCTCTTTATGGAGTTATTACTCAATGCTCAGATCTACTATAAGTATCAAAAATAATGTCGACATAAGCAGGTATGCAAAACTGATGGCATATTTAAAAAGGAAGTCTGTGGGATACAAAGCTAAGAAATCAAAGGCATTCTCCAAGAATGAGGTTGTAAAATTCCTTGTTACGGCACCAGATGAGGAGTTTTTATTAATTTTTAAAAATCCACTTTTAAATAACAACTTATTTGCTTGTTTCAGGTGGTACTCATTGTGGGCATCGCTGGGGCATGTCGCCGAGTGGAGTTATGTAAAATGAAAATTGAAGATATTAAGGAATTTGAAACCCACCTCGTTGTAACTGTCCCGCATACAAAGACACATATATATCGACAGTTCGTAGTTTACGCGGAAGGGTTTTCACCAGAAATTAATAATTTTTCAATTTTCAAGAAGTATAGAACCCTGAGACCCGATCATACCCCCATACACGATTATTTATTGCATATAAAAATAGAAGATGCACTATCCAACCACTGGGTATAAATACTTTTGGAAATACCTTCTCAAATTGCATCATATTTAAAGTTATCCAGTCCCAAAGAATATACGAGACATTGTTATCGAAGGACGTCAGCTACATTATTAGTAGATGCTGGCGGGGATATCATGAGTTTAAAAAGACATGGTGGATGGAAGTCTTCCAGTGTTGCGGATGGCTATATCGAAACTTCGGTGCAAAATAAAATACAAATTGCAAAGCAAATTAATGGTGTAGAAGAATATGCAGAGAGAACTTCCTGTTTTATTAAATCTGTAACTTTCAATTCTTGTGTCTCATCGGATAGTAAAACACTTCCTTCATCGATATCGTTTGGAAATGTTACAAATTCTACAATTAATATGAATATTTCGTAATTATTTTATTTATAAGTTTGGATTAGTTTAGAAATTTAAATATGTAAGTATTTGTTACGCATATAATGTTTAATAGATTTTTTTTTAATAAAAATGTTGATTGACACAGTTCTTGAATTGCTGTAGGTTGTAATCAAGGGGAAACAGATGTTCTGGGAGTGAGTCCGAAGTGATGCAGTGCGCCAGCCAAAGAAGTCCTTGTGAAGCGATGTTCTAGGTGTTTCCAGTTGTACGACGAATGGGTGCGCTTTTGCCGTCTGTCGTGACTGTCTGACAGGCGTTGCTTAAGGCAGGATCAGGCGGGCCAAATCATGGGAACATCTGCCGTGAAAATATCTGAAAAACAGGAATATCTCGGCCGCATGTCTACTACCTCCGGAATGTTTTAACCCTGGAAACGCCATCATGTCCGTATATTCCTACTGTGGAACCCGGAACCACCAGCGCGGAAGCGGAACGTGATTTGGAAAAACCACTTAGCACTTTCCAGTTCTGGTGAGGTGGGCTTTCACCGGACGATGCAAGTAGGCTTATGCCTCTACTACCTAGGGCCCTTTCCACTGGAAGTGTCATCCTCAGAATTATTACTTTGGTGGTCTGCAGTCTGAAAGGAGTAAGATTTGGTACATATCACCAAGTTTACCAGAAGTGACCAACAAAGACTGCTTCAACATGTAAATGTTAAGGGCATTCATCTCTTAAACGACACTGACCAACTAAGAAGAATCAGTCGTTTGAGTTAATAATAATAATAAGTAGTGAAAAAACTAGTGAAACAGCGGAGCATAGTGCGGAAATTGTTGATGCTAAATATTATGTGTAATTAATATATTGACCCTGAGGAATACTATTGAGTAAGACCTTAGTACTAAAACATTTAGCCGTAGTAAATTAGGGTAGGACTAAGTTAGCCATTGATCGTTTCTAATGATCAGACTATAACAAGTAGAAAAAGAGAGAATAAAGCGTTTCGTGTCCAGAAAAAATTTAAATAGGGGTAAGTATTTTAATTCTTATGAAGTAAGTATTTGCCTAATTAGCAACAATCGGCGAAACAAAATTTACAGTATTTTGATAACTGATTCATACTTTATGGCGGACATCTGATGTGAAATTGAAATATGATATAATGTTATTCATTATGTACAGGGTGACTCGTTTACTATCATTCACTATGGGATGACACCTTATCTCAGAATCTACGCGGTCTACCAAAAAAGTTGGATAAAACAGTTGTTTGGATTTACTTTATTATATTTTTATATAGGCAGGGTGTTTGTATTTTCGCAGGCAGGTCTCAACCTTCTTATTTTAAAAGGGATACCCTATATATTAAGACATTTTTGAATTACTCGAAAATTTCTAGATATATTTTATATATAAGATCCTATACCTAAGTCTAACCGTTTTTGACATATTTGGGATTTTATGTCAAAAATCACGTTTTCAAGTCTAAATAACTACCAATTTCTCCTATTGAAAAACTATATTATTAAATTGGAGTTGGTTAACTTGTAGAAGGGGATCTACTTTAGTGGTCTCTGTTGAGAATTTTATAATAAATAAATACAGGGTGGTCAAAAACTAACATTAAAAATTTAAATGAAAAAATCGTTAAAAATATTTTTTATCAAATAGAAACCCCCTATTTTTATGATTTAGCATTAAAAATAAGGGCGACTTTGCATAAGGTTATCTATTCCAAAAATTTTGGCAGGTTAACATATATGCCACTTTTAAGATATTATGTTATTAGTTGGTCCGACGACGAGGCGTGACGAAAAAATAAACAATCCTGCACTACAGAAAGACACTATTTCTTATCGTTTGACAATATACCCACTTATTATTAATAATAATGCCTAAGTTACTAACACGCAGATTATTTAAATATTTTTATTAACTATAGGGAATGAAATGAAGTTTATTAAGAACATGCTAGACACTTGCTGATAGATATCCAGATAAACAGAACCCGTCACGAAACATTATTAAACGAAAACTGGAAAATTTCAAAAATTTTAGCACCGTTAAGGCAATTACTAGCACCGTTTTGCATATCTCATTTATTAATTTTTTTTTGGCAGAATGTTGTAAGTAATAAAGTGACTACTTTTTATAAAATTTATTATTGTTTAAGATTTTGTTTCTTTTTTAGCAAAACGCTTAAAGATATCAAGGACTATTTTTTTATTATTAACACATATAATGGTAACTAATGCTTAACACTAAGGACTATTGCAGTAAGTTTTGTATATATCGACCATTATCGGCAATAGATGTTGTGTAAGCTGTTTCTAAATATGAAATAGTATTCTGCACAAACTGACCTTCATTAAGGGAATTTACAACGTCTTGGCTGTGCCGCAAAATTCATTTACCGTTGTTGGCGTTTGCTTATATACAATTTGTTTAGGGTACCCTATAAGAAATAGTACATGGGTGTCAAGTCTGGACTGCTAGGTTGCCACCCAAGTCGTCGCTTTCCCTAATCCAGTAGTGGTAACGATTGGACAAGTAATTGGTTATTTCTTAACTCCTTTAGTAAGAAGCGCCATCCTGTTGCCATATTTCGCAATTCTATTTTTGGCATTTACTTCTCAATTGCAATTGCAACATGCAACAAGAGTAACACAAAATAATCAAAGTGTAATTGACCATGTTTTATCAGACTTGGGATCAAGCCTGGTAACTGAAGATGTAAAGATTTACTGTAACTGTCTTTCTGATCACAAACGTCTTTCGTTTAAAATAAATTATAAATCTAAAATATATAAACCTAAAGTTAATCATCAAATTAAATGGATAGATTATAAAAAAATTGTATATAAGTTTAGTCAAAATAGTAGGCAGGTTTATGTATCTTCATTTCGAGAGTTGAGTGAACTAATCCGGGTAACTAAAAAGGAGTCACAAAACATAAAAACTGTAAAAATTAAAGAAAATAATACCTGGATTAATAGTGAAATTCTTGACATGATGAAGCAGAGAGATGATGCGTATATAAAAAAAGTAAAAAATCCGGGTAATTTATTGTATAATGATGAGTTTCGAAACATTAAAAATAAAGTTAACAATACAATTAAAACATTAAAAAATAATTATTTTAGTAAAGAATGGGATCGCGCAGGTACTGATCAAAAGAAGCAGTGGAAATTTATCAACAGTTTTTTTGGTAATGGGTCAAACATCACTCAGGTGGATTCTTTAAATGTAAATGGTAAAATTATTAAAGAACAGAAAGATATAGTCAATAACTTGAATTTACATTTTTCACAGGTTGGTGAGATTATTGTCAGGGAGTTAAACAATGAAATACAAATGTTAGGTGATGACACACGTTTTGATGAAATTAGTTGCAATGGCACTCTGATTAATATTGCACCAACCAACCCAAACGAGGTCTGTGAAATTTTATTGGAGCTAAAACGTAACTCTTCGCCAGGTGAAGATGATGTGACAGTATTGGATTTAATTAATTTAAAAGATCATATTACGGGTATTATCTCGAATTTGATTAATAACGTTCTTACTACTGGCGTGTTTCCTCAAGAATTAAAAAAAAATAAAATCACTCCAATTTTTAAATCTGGTAAAAAAGAGCAAATGCACAACTACCGACCTATTACCGTTATAAACACTTTGTCAAAAGTCTTGGAAAAGGTTATTAAAAAAAGGTTATTGTCTTTTATTTGTGAAGAGTCATTGCTTGATCAGTATCAGTATGGATTTATCAAAAATAGTAGCACTCTCGCTGCGACTATGGATTTTATTAGCACCATTTCGAGAGCATTGGATCGGGGAAAGATAGTGGTTGTAGTTTTTATTGATTTGAAGAAAGCTTTTGACGTGGTTAGTCATGATTTATTATTAAGGAAATTGAAAAAATTAGGTCTGGGGCCACTATTTTTGAAGCTCATAGAAACATATTTGATGGATAGAAGGCAGTGTGTTAGCTTGGGTGGTGTTAGCAGTGAATTATTAACAAGTAATTATGGTGTACCTCAGGGTTCGGTACTCGGACCACTGTTGTATGCTTTATATGTGTTGAGCCTAAAATCTGCTCAATTAAGGGCACGATATTTTACATTCGCTGATGATACTGCCCAAGTATATATAGGCGATAATGAACAAGAGCTGGTAGACATTATTAATAATGATTTGAGTTTGTATTATAAGTGGTTAATTTTTAACAGATTAAAAATAAATATTGAAAAAACCAAATATATGTTGTTCAAGCAGAAAAATAAATGTGTAAATAATATAGATATTAAAATAAATAACGTTAATTTAGAAAATGCATCATGTGTAAAATACCTTGGTTTAGTAATAGATGAATCACTTAACTGCAAATGCATATAAATAAAATAACACAAAAAATGTATTCACTTATACCCTGTATATATAAGAGTAGAACCTATTTAACCCATAAAACAAAAATGAATGTCTATAATGCTTTTTTTGTGTCACATCTAAGATATCTTTTGCCTATATGGGGTACATGTTGTAAAACAAGATTTAGTCATGTTCAGGTAGCACAAAATAAGGTGCTCAAAATAATGTTTAACTATGACATAGCTACCCACACAGGAACATTGTATAGTGATCTAGGCATTCTAAATTTAGAAAAACTGTTACTTCTTGAACAATGTAAATTAATTTATAAAATTCTAAACCAACAATTAAAATGTAATTCCACTATAATGTTTTCAAATGAAGTTCACAACTACAATACCAGAGCTCAATCTAATTTGTATATAGTGTATAGTAGAACTAACATAGGAATGCACAGCCCAGTTGATTGTGCATCAAGGGCATTTAATGAGCTACCTAGTAAGTTAAAGAGCATACAAAATTTTAAGGCGTTTGTAAATAAACTAAAATGTTTCCTTTCTGCCAAATAAATGTAATATGTTATATAATTAGAAATAAGATTGTTATCGTGATGTTACTAGTATATAGAGTTACATTGATCTGTTGAATATTCTACAATTCTCGAGGCCAGAGCTATATGCACTGTTTTGAGTTATTTATGTAAAACGGAACTATACAAATTTTTTCTGAAATATATGCTTGTTTTCAAAAAAAATTAGCTGCTGGATATCGGTTCTTTGGAATTGGAAATATCTTAGGGAATTTAAGTTTTCGTTGTAAAATAGTGTGTTTTCTTTCCTCTCTATTATTTTATTTAAATTTTTATTGCTCCAGTAATGCAAATTTCTTCAATTATACACTTTAGCAGTAGTAAATAGAGTTTCATCCGTCGAAACAATATTACCAAAATGTTTTTAACAAAATGTCAATCCATTTAAATATGTACTAACACTTATTTGCCATTGATGTAATAATATTGTAACACATATAGCATTAATTAAGAAAAAAATCATCAGTATGTAGGTATGCCACCGTAGATAGAATCAATGTAAACAACTTCCCCCAGAATCCTCTCTACGAATGTGACCTTCAAGCTTCAGCATGCGGTCTGTTGTAAAATCGATTTTAAACATATTAGGGGTACTAGAAATAGTTCATAAAATTTAACGAACTTTAAAGCAAGCCATTTGGCAAGTTGCTTTCCTGATAGAATTTCGACTTAACGTAGGAGGGTTATGTTTTATTGGGCGGAAAATATGGAACTTGAAATCCTTATGAATTATAAAGGTTACATTCTCGGCTCCCTAAATGACCTAGAAATAAGTAATTTATTTTAATCAGTGAATCGGTTTAATGTAAAATGTCAGAAATTCAATTTTAAACACTCAATTAAGTAAATGGGAAACATTATAGTGGGTATACTTATGATTCCTTGATGAAACTCTTAATTAAATTATGTACCTATGTATAGGTATTGTTAAGCCTGTAGCTTTTTTCTTAATTAAATTCTAATTTTACGTCCATAATTCAAAGCATATAAGCAAATTTACATTCAAATAGTTGGAGCATCCTGCTTTAGAAGAAGTGTTGTATTTTGTAAATATACGCAGTGATTTATATTAACGCATATAGTGTAGATATGTTCTACAATATGCTCGTGGCAAAGAATATTATAGTACACAATTGTAGATTTTTTGAATAAGGCCGCTCTGCTAATTTAGTGACCGTAACGAAGTTGGAAAAGCCATTCTGCAAAAGGTATTTGGTTTTCAGGTAGGAGTTATCAATTCTAAGTTACGCTGAGAATTTAAATGTTGATTAAAAAATACAGAATCAATAATTTTGTTTCTCCAAATAGCAAACCAAATCTTAACCGAAGTTTTTCATGATTTTTTTTATCTTCGACGATTTTTCTTTTATTTTCACTGTTCCTTTCTATTAAACATTATGTTTGATATTGTAAATATCGACTCATCGGTTCAAATAATACCATCACAAATATTTCCTGGAGAAATGTGTTTTTTGTTGATATTATTTGAGCTGATGAGTTCACATTTACAGCATCAAACAATTTAATAGAGAAAACACACATCACTAGAGCAGTAAATATAAAAGAGAAATCGTAAAAGTTAAAAATCAAGGTAGGGTTTGGTGTGCTATTTTGAGGAACAAAATTATTGATCCCGTTTTTTTTTTAATCAAAAAGAAAATTCGCAGCTTTACTCAGAACTGTTAGATTATATCCAACCCCTACTTGAAAAAGAATTACCTTAGAGACACGAGCAAATTTAATTTGGCACCAAGATGGTGCACCCTATCACAGAGGTCAGACAATGCTGAGTCACCAAAGAGCCCAGACCTTTACCCTCTCGAGTATTTCTCATGGGATATGCTTAAAGAGTTGGTTTACAAGCACCATCTTTAAAACCGAATTCGAGAAGGTGTAAAATATATGAACAACGCAACTAATTTGTTAGGAATGCAGTTCTTCATTTAGAAACTATATATATTAGTTATATTGTCGAAAATGTAGGACATCACATTCAACAGTTTTTAAAGCAATTATTTCTCGTAAAAAAATTATTGCATCATATAGATTATTGCAAACAAGCATCGATTTAAGCAAATTGATTAAGAAATTAATAATTAATGATTTACTAAAGAAAATCGGCAATAGTTCCGAAACGGTGAGCCGCAGACTCACCTTTTTATATATTTGTTATATATCGTTGAACTTAGATTTTTATACTTTATTTATATCTGACATAATATATAGGGGCTTATATTTAAAAAAAAGAATGATGTACGAAATTTGACAACACAGCATCATTTCCCTACAGAGAAAATTTGGTACTAAAAATTAAAAAAAAAAAAAATCTAAATATTTGTTCTTTTTGCGGCGTAAGCAAAGTCTCAAAATATTTTTTAATGCCGTAGATATGTCAGTTTAAGAACAGGTCTAATTCTGAAGAAAAACGCCAATAAATCCGAAACGTTGCGTCACAAACCCATATTATTATATATCGTCGAATTCGTCTTTAAAACCACTCTCTAAACATATAATATATAGGGTGTCCCACTTAAATTAAGAAGTCTCTTGCGTTTCTATAGCAAATATAGTATCCTGTATATATAAGAGTATAATATTGTTAAAATATAAATTAAAGTAAGAACTCTTATAGGTAACTTTTTATTCTGAATCTTGTATATTTAATGGAATAAGGTAGTGTCTCAAGATACACGAAACACCCTTTAAGTATGAGTTTGCTTTATGGAGTGCAATGAAAACTCGTATGAAGCTATGAAGTTTTGAAGTATTTCAAACATACATATTTTTATATTTTGTACTAATTGTGATTTAGATATCCTAATCCATCAAAACTAAAAAATCAGTAAAATATGCAGCATTTACACGACCGAAGCCCAAAAAATTTCGCGAAGCGGATGAAATTAACGCTTTGTAAAGCTATAGAATTCAAGTTGCGGGACAAAACAATATTATGTAAATATATACTCAAACCGTATAAGGAATAGATTATTCATCATTTCCATCCCGACGCCGCAGAGCGACGAGCAATTTTTATGAAGTGAGACTTCTTTAGGATCCGGAAAGTAAGCTGGTGAACGTATTACGAAAGTTAAAAAATGTTTGATACGGTGCGGCGGTGCGGCGCCGCGGGGCGATCGAAAGTAGAGAGGGAGATATAGCGTCAGTGCAGACAGAAGGAGAGAGTTGCACGGTGACCAGGCGACGCGACCAGGCGAAGCTCTTGAAAAGTTAAGATAGGAATGTGAAATGCATTTTATCCATCTCTAATGGTCTTCTAGCTACCAAGGTGAAAATAAGCCAAAGTACCGATTAGCACTATTTATAGCTGTGAAACTGACACTAGAGATATAACATCATACATCAATATGCTTAGAATTTTCAGTAGAATCCAAAAATGGAATAAAATATAAGTGACATTTAAAAAAAATTCACTTTGTTTGACCACCCTGTATATAAAAAAGTGACGATTACAAAAATAATGATTATTTTACTAGGTACAATTTTTGTATTTAATTTTTTTTGCAACACCCATGTTTTCGAGCCCCTCTTAAACGGGCCACCCTGTACATCAGGAGCAAGGACGTAAGTTAAAAATATGATGTGTTACGGTCAGTGACCTTATCTCGCTAAGTGCTGAAAAAAGGAGAGAAGTAGCAACAACGAAAAATGAAGCGACAGGCGACAGGCAGTTGGCAGCATTGGCAACGATACCTCGAAGAAGCATTCAGAGTAGGTTAAATTTGCTTAATTTTCACCTCGATAATATGCATCCTGTGCACAGGAATTAAACGAAGATACCTACGACAGAATCTGTGAAGCCGCTAGCGAGATGATAATAGATAATCTATTTTTTCCAAAGTTGCTTTTCAGATGAATGTACGGAAAAGTCAGTTGTTTCAACTGCCGTTACGGAACAGGTGAAAATCCCAGAGAATTATGTGAGGCTTATAACCAATATTTGGAAAAGTAATATCTGGTAACCATTTCAACCGGCTTGTCT
>MU182651.1:242669-257961 GCA_016904865.1 Pissodes strobi | reverse complement strand
ATATATATATATAAGCTTATTAAGCCTTCTCAAGAAAAATGGCACATCACTGAGGCAAAAAAAATGCACAAAAAATGTCTATGAATGCGCGCCTCTCGTCCAGTTTTGATGCAAGTTAAAGTTGTACAGAGATCTATAAAATTTTATTATGATATAGGTTTTATAAAGCCAAGTCACAGTCGCTAGTCGTAGTCAGTGCACCAGTTGAATTTTACATTATGCCTGAAGATATCAAACACCATAAAATTATGGCAACTTAGTCTTGAAGAATGCACTACTCTGTTGCACCACTGGATAAACTTTCACTGCCTGATGGTCCATTGTAAAGGCGATATATTGTCCTTCCTTTGTTAGGGTTTTGTCAGTCTTTTTCAGTCCGTGATCTATCTTTCATTTTAATATGTTCTTCACTTAAGTTGCCCACTCTGTGACTAATACAAATATCGCACTGGACTTCTTTGGGTTGATAGGGTGCTAAGTTGCCGTCATTTAGTAAACTGTAAAATCTTATTGGATAGTACTAAAACAGAATTTTATCCACAATACCGAAACAGAATTTTTGTACTCGACGCACGTTTTGCTAACCATGTTAGCATTATCAGGAGATAATTAAAACTTTGAGATTTTTACTATCAGCTGTACAGGGTGTCCCAAATTCGAGCCTCATGATTGGGATCTCGGAAACTACAGGAGAGATACGAGGTCCGTTAAATGGAGGCAAAGTTGCGCAATTTGATGCTGAACAAAATGCCAACTTAATAGTAAAAAAAATTCCGAATACTTCCGAAGATATTTAGAAAAAAACCGAATATCCGCGATTTCATTCTTATTTTTTTATGACTCTATTTGAATAGGTATAACAAAAAATAGTGTTATCAGATTTTCAAACCAACGTTTCGTCTTTGAGCTGCCATAATCAACATTGTTTTTTTTTTTAAATACGGCCCTGGATTTTTTTTACGGACTTTAAGAGCTTCTAATGTACCAAAACCAATGATGTATCGCCCTTATTCGAAAAAATCATTTTAATGATTTCCTGGTAAATTCTTACCAAAAATATGTTTTCTGTCTCTCTCTAACACATGAGTTCTTATGGAAAATGCCATTAAAATGAATTTTTCAAATAAGTGCGTTACATTATTGGCTTTGAGACTTTAGATGCTCTTAAAATCCGTAATAAAAAATCCAGGGCCGTATTTAAAAAAACAAAGTTGATGATGGTAGCTCAAAGACGAAACGTCGGTTTGAAAATCTGATAACGACATCTTGTAGAACAGAAAAAGTAGCAATGAGAATGTAAAATTTATTTTGTTATATCTATTCAAATAGAGTCATAAAAAAATTAAACTGAAATCGCGAATATTCGGTTTTTTCAAAAAATCTTCGTAAATATTCGGAATTTTTAAACTTTTAAGATGGCATTTTGATAAGCATCAAATTGCACAACTTTGTCCCTATTTGACCGACCTCGTATCTCTTATAGTTTCCGAGATCCTAATAATGAGGATCGAATTTGTACCTGTACATCTACATTCTACATATAGTAGGAACTCTAGAAACATAACTGGCAATGAAATTTTTATTCTGATCCCAGTTGGGCTCCGACCAAAATTTGTCAGGTGAAGATTTTCGTTCCATTTCTTAATGTTTGATACCTATATTCTCTTTTTTCTGATTTTGTGCAGACTTCTGACGAGCTCTTCTGTAACCTAAGTATTCTTCTCCTTTCATCCTGAGTTTGTCTTCTTTTTTTCCAATTTAGTCTGTCTGATTCATGTTTTCTCTTCAGCTCATCATTCATATATCTGTAGCCTCTATGGGAGCTTTCATCCTTGGATGTATTTTGCTTACAATTTGGTAAGTATTGATCGAAATCATCATCAGACTCTGAACTTCCAGATGCATATATAAGAATGCTTTATTGTCAAAAAACTTCACAATTTGTAGACAAAGCTAGAGTACAAAACATACAAAACATATAAAAACACAAATACAAACATACAATGAAAAGAAAAAGAAAAACCTAACAATACAGAACTTTATACAATTGTGCAAATTGTACGTGGTGAAAATGTTATATAAAATATTAAATATCAAAATATTTAAACATCAAATACTAAACACTAAACACCAAACATTAAACATTAAACCAGTGGGTAAGATGCTCAAAATGAAGTATTAATAAAAAAGTCGTTTACTGCGTATAAGGCTCTTTCCAGTAAGTATGATCTCAAAGCTCTGCGAAATGCGGGAAAAGATGATATATTGACTTCATTTCAAATGACAGATAATTGTGCATTTTTTTGCAATGTACAGGGTCATTTTTTATATTTTCCCACCCCCTTTAACTTTTTTGTGCCAGTGTGTAGAAAAAATATGTAATTAGGAAAGTTGTAGTGCTTGAGAAGTAGTTCCCAGAAAACATTTTTTTGTCTATACAGGATGTTGCAAAAAGTGTGAAAGACAAAAAAATATATATTTTTTAAATAGAACACCCTGTATATTTCTCCTCAGGACGAAAGATCTTTGTTCTCCGATTACAAAAATATATAATTTGTCTACATTTGCTTAAGCCATTTCTGAGCTATTTAACTTTAAAAGTTGATTTAAATAAAATAAATCATTGTTTTAATAATTTTTTATTATTATATAGAAATTCGTATCTTAACATGTTTGATAATAAAAACTTCAGAATTTCAATTATTGTTGAATATGCCCACTATTGATACAATCTCGGAAGTCGCTTTCTAATTTATTTGTTGCATGGGTAATAAAAATTGGATTGTTCTGGTTAAGGTCGTTTATATAGTATACAATTCTCACCCTGAGCTCTTCAATAATGGCACTTCTCTGAGCATGAACTTTGTTTTTAAATATCCCCACAAAAAACATCTAAGGGCGTTAGATCTGGGCTGTTCGGTGGCCAGTGGACGGTTCCTTGCCTATTATTTGAGCAGATTGGCGAATTGGAAGCATACCAAGAGAATCTGTGTTTCCTGATATAAAAATTGTAAATATCTTTCGCCAGTTAGGGAACCTTCATAATAGCTGATTTCATATTTTTCTTAATGGCGAGCAAGGCTACTTCGATTGGTTTGAATTCATGCTTTGTCAACTTTTAAAGGCAAATAGCTCGGAAATGGCTTAATCAAATGTAGACAAATTATAAATTTTTGTAATCGGAGAATAAAGATCTTTCGCCCTGAGGAGAAATATACAGGGTGTCCCATTTAAAAAAATATATATTTTTTGTTTTTCGCACTTTTTGCAACAACCTGTATAGACAAAAATATGTTTTCTGAGAACTACTTCTCCAGCACTACAACTTTTATATTTACATCTTTTTTCTAAACAGTGGCACAAAAAAGTTAAGGGGGGTGGGAAAATATAAAAAATGACCCTGTACAGTATAGAGGTTTTAACTAACTCTGAGCGTGGGGTTGGCAGATAAAGATCATGCTCCGTATTCCTAAGTGGATAGTTGTGAGATGGCCTTTCTGGAATAGCAGATACGTGCTTGCGGATTAAGCAAACTTATTTATATATAAATAAGGAAGGAAAAGTTAATATTTTAAATCTTTTAAAGAAATCCTGGCAGTGAGTTCTACTGTTTAGTCTCAGTGAGTATCGAACAGCTCTCTTTTGTAGTTTGAAAATACGCTCAATTTGAGTCGCACAACACGTATCCCAGAATTGAAGGGCGTATCGGAGATGCGATTCAAAAATGGCAAAATAGACTGTTCTAGCAGGTGACTAGTTAAGCTCCCTGGAAACCGTTCTTAGAGCAAAACAGGCAGATAATCATGATCATCTACCTTGAATCGTAGTATTAATAATACCTAATGGTGTTATCTTGTCCTGATTTGCTTTTGCCACTGAATTATCTTTATTCAGGGTAAGAATATCAGAGTCAAACACATTAGTCGGTGTACAATTATTAACACAATCATAGGACTTCTTTTCTTTTTCGATATCGTTGTCTTTTTACAAGCTTTTATTTACTTTCACCTGTGGATCTGTCTGTAATCAAATCTTGCAAGCTGAATTAGAACTACTTCTAAATGTCCGATTGACTTGAAATTTGGTACACGTTTATAGTTCCGATGACAATACAATATTATAACGTTGTTAAGTTTACACCTCCCCCCCTTTCGGGGGTAGGGGAGGGGGCACTACTTAAAGTATGTCCGATTTCGTTTAAAATTGGTATATGGGGTTTTTAGGGACAAGGAATATGAATTTTCTATCAGATTTTGAAAATTCAAAATGGCGGAGTCAACATGGCCGATATTGGGTTAAATGTTGCAAGTCAATTTTAGCTGACTTCTACATATCCAATTGGCTTTAAATTTGGTATGCGTTTGTAGTTCAAATGAAAATATAAAACTATGGTCTTGCTTACACTCCCCCCTCCCTTTCAAGGGTAGGGTAGGGGGGCACTACTTAAAAGTATGTCCAATTTGGTTTAAAATTGATATATGGGGGTTTTTGGGGACAAGGAATTTGATTTTTTTTATCAGATTTTGAAAATTTAAAATGGCGGATTCAACATGGCCGATATTGGGTTAAATGTTGCAAGTCAATTTTAGCTGACTTCTACATATCCAATTGGCTTCAAATTTGGGATGCGTTTGTAGTTCAAATGAAAATATAAAACTATGGTCTTGCTTACACTCCCCCTCCCTTTCAAGGGTAAGGTAGGGGGGCACTACTTAAAGTATGTCCGATTTCGTTTAAAATTGGTATATGGGGGTTTTTGGGGACAAGGAATTTGAATTTTTTATCAGATTTTAAAAATTTAAAATGGCGGATTCAATATGGCCGATTTTGGGTTAAATGTTGCAAGTCCATTTTAGCTGACTTCTACATATCCAATTGGCATCAAATTTGGGATGCGTTTGTATTTCAAATGAAAATATAAAACTATGGTGTTGCCATTGTTTATTCTTGTGAAGACAGTGGTGTTGCTTACACTTCCCACCTCCCTTTAAAGGTTAGTGGTGAAGGCACTACTTAAAGAACGTTCGATTTGGTTAAAAATTGGTATTAGGGGGTTTTTAGGGACAAGGAATATAATTTTTTTTATCAGATATTGAAAATTCAAAATGGCTGATTCAAAATGGCTTTTATTATATACTACGAATCTAAGTTTTATAAATAAAAATATAATATTTACTAAATTTGTGATTTTGCTATACCATAATACCTACTAAAAAGTAAAAAATAAATAAAAGTAAAAAATAAATTTTTAAAAACAAGCTTTTATTTAAATGCACTAAGAAGAAAATAAATTTTGAAGTAAATCAAACCCATTATTTTGTTACATTAAACATTTTTATATGATATAAAAGCTTGTCGCGACAATTTTAAACAGGAAAATCTCGCGACAAGCTTTTATATCATATAAAAATGTTTAATGTAATAAAATAATGGGTTTGATTTACTTCAAAATTTATTTTTTTCTTTTTAGTGCATTTAACTAAAAGCTTGTTTTTAAAAATTTATTTTTTACTTTTATTTATTAGTATGTAGCCCAGGTAATTTACCACCATGTTCTTCCAGCTGTTGATTAATTATTTCCTTGTTATTTGCTTCTTTACCATTAAAACGAAGGGAATGATCGGTAGTAGATTTTGGCCAGGCAGTTATTCCGTTAACAGTGCATGACCGAAAATACCACATGTTCCTAGACGAAATTATTTGATATAGGGTTCGACAGGAAAAAATAGCCCAGAAGAACTTGTAGGATAATTTTTGTATAGCGATGGAATGTTGCTTTTAAGAACATTATAGCAAACTCTCTAATTATTACTATAAACTTATAATAAAATGAAAGGGGAAATTAATGCAAATGCGTTATAGTATTATCACCCATAGTGAAGTGTAAAATTTACTAAACTTTCCAAGGTCTAACTATTCCAAGGTATAACAAACTTTTCTTCTCGAAATAAGTGCTAAAATATTTACTATAATTTGTATTACAAACTCTACTGCCTGCTAAATTATACTACAATTAGGTATAGTATTTAGTAAACGACGCGACGCATCCAACTGGTAACGTCACTATAATAGCTCCCTTCCTCTCCATGTCTCTACTTCCTTGCTCTTACTTAGATTATAAAAATAGTAAACTTGGCCGAGGTCGATGCCTCCTATAATATATAGATCAATAATTGATATTTCTTGTCAAATGTCCCATTGATCCTGTAAAGTACGTTCAAGTCTATTGCGCTGTTAAGTCTTAGGCATTGAACGTATGTACTAAATTGGTCCGTCAAATTGGAATCTTTGACATCGATTGGCGTCAACAATGTCAAAATATCATAACGAAAATAACAGATTTAATTCTTTTATTGATTTGTTGGTAGTTGGTTTGTGTTTTACGCTAATAATTGCTAATAAAAATCGTTTTGAGATGCCCCACCGGTTCAGTGAGAAAGAGCAAGCTTTAATTTTAAAATTAGTGCATTATTTGACACGTGAAAAAGATGCTAGTAGGCCACTTTTACCCTGGAAAGCTGTGCACAACGTAAGTAATATTTTTTTTTTATTGATTTTGATAATACTAAAAAATTATATCTCTAGAAAAAAATGTAATTTAAACTAAACGAACCGTCAAAAATATTATTTTTTAATTATTATATTCGCAGTGTATTTGGATCCATGGCACAGCTTATTTTTAATGGACGGTTGAATTTAAAACGAATTTTTGCTTCAAAATCCACGACAAAGTCGTCCGAAGCCATGGATATCGGCCTAAAAAAGTCCGAATTTTCGGATTTTTATACAATTTTGCCATTTAAAATCGTTTTTAAACGGATTTTAGACGTTAAAAAGCATATTATTATTTTAAATTAAACGAACTGTCAAAGGTATTATTCAGATGCCCAGACGTTTAAAACAATATTATCATAGCCCTCTTCTAAAATTTGAAAAAGTTGGTTTTTGGCTTTTCCAAATCAAAGCATATCGGCGCACGATTACTAGGTAAATAAGCTGTTGTATGTATGTTGATGTTATTCCCACCGGTCTCCATATATGGATAAGCACAAAGCGATCCAAATCATACTGATTCATGCGCCTTCAGATGTAAACAAAAGAAGGTAATTCTGAGACTGCGCAGTTTCAATTAGCAGGTTATCGATCGATTCCACGTGCTTCATCACCGCATGGCCGCGAATAAGCGACAGGTCCGGATTTTAAGAATTTGGAAAAATATTTTTGCCGTTGTATATACCTATTACCAAAAATTTAAAAGCAAGTTGATAGATGATATATTTAACACAAAAATTGCAAGCCATTGGTTTTTAAAAGAAATAGACTAGACCAACCGATAAAATATACAACTTTTGCTATTTTTTCCGAATCTTGCTTTGTTTTGGAGAAAAAAAAATAAAAACTATTTCTTTCCTCGTCCCTGGGCGACACAAAAACTAATTAAAAAATGTAAAAATATGACAGTAAGTATATAATTATGTTTAAGGAATAAACCATTGATAGGTATGCAAAAAAATACTACCAAATATTTTGGTACCTACCTAATTTTTACATTCTTTATGTCATACCAGGCCCGTGCGGGCATAAAGTACACTTTATGGACTCAAATAATTAAATGGAATTCGTATTTCTTAAAATATTAACATATTGTGAATGCAATAACGAACTAGTATGACATAAAAGTTTGTATGCACCACGGGTATTAATAGATATGTACGCCCTCGGGCGACTTATAAACCCTCTGGCCAGAGGCCCTCGGGTTTGTATCATTGTCGCCCTCAGGGCATAAACATCTACTTAATACCCTTGGTACATAAATAACTATTATGTATTAACTAGTTTGCCCAAAATGGTTTTATGACCAAGAAAATTTGAATGATTTATACTGTAAAATCTGGTGTAACACAGGCGCAGCACTGAAACTTGTTTTCAAATATATATATTTTTTTAAATCATCCCTTTGATTCAAAAATATTAAAAAATGGAAGCACCTCCTTCTTTCTCTTTAAGTTAGTCTTGAATAGGTACTACTTTTAAAAGAGACTTGTAATGTTAAAGTATTTTGCATTCACACATTACATACCACAATCTGTAGGCAAGAAATACACCTTTTTTTAGTTTTTTAAAATATGAATTTTTGTTGCATTGAATAGCTAAAATAACTTTGGGGCAAAGAGAGATTTATTAAAACAAAACATCATGATATAAACGTTTTATTTACGTTAACTTACATTAGGTAGTAGTAGTAGTCTATTTGGAAAAAGCCAATAATACAAAATATGTAGGTAGTATGTACCAAGATACAAAATTCTTAAGACTATATCAAATCAATCAATCAAATCATTTATTCACCACCATGTTACAAAGAATAACACAGGTTTCGTCACAATAAGGCTGTAGTAATATTACATTTCAAAGATATAAAACAAAACGAACAAGAATTAAACTGACAAAAATAGAACAGTGGTTCAGTGACCATCAAATATACGGATACACAAACATTTAAGTTTATAGAAATATCCACACATATATAAAACTATAACGCGCACCGTTAAAGGACATATAGGTGCCTATAAAATAAAATAAAATAAAAAAAAACAAAAGAACGCATCTAAAATTGTCACAAACTCCTGTAAGTACATATTATATACGTAATACAATGGCACAATCTGGATGCCGATGCCGGCGCGACATTTAATTATTCTACATGTTGCAGATAAGCTGTGAATTCCACAATACTATAAAAAGTCTCGGATAAAAGAAGCTTTTTAATTTTTTTCTTAAAGGATTGAGGCGGGTTTATGTTTCTTATGGTCTCAGGCAACATATTGTAGAGTTTGCTGCCACAATATACCGGAGTTTTCTTATAAGCCTCACGATTATGTCTATCTAGATAGATATTATTTCTACTCCGCGTACAGTACCCATGACTAAAACCATTTGTCCGAAAGGAGTGTTTATTTTTATGAATATACAACAATAGCTTAAAAATGTAGATAGACACAACCGTTAACAGATTATGTTTTTTAAATGTATCCCTACAAGTGGTTGTATAGGGTAAGTCGAATAAAAGACGAATTATTCGTTTTTGAATTATAAGTACTCTCTGTGACGCCATAAGCACATTTCAAGGCGTATCTGCATCATTTTTCGCCTTATGAAAAAATGAAAAAACACGTGTCCACTTAGTTTTAATGGGCTATCGAAAAATTGATGAAACTTCCTCATTGTTCCATATACCTGTTTCTGCTATTTTAATAGATTTTTTTAAAAATATTTTACAGACTGTTCTATAGGTTCAACATAGAAATAATCCGTGGGGGAAGATTTAACATTTTTTTCCAATTTTTACTCCCTTCTTTTATTTTTTCTTTACCTTTACAGATAGAAAAGACATACAAGTTGTACTTTACGTCACTCACTACACTTTTCTGTCCTAAATTTTTAGAAGAAGGGGGCTCCCCCCACGGATCATTTCTATATTATTGAACCCATATATGTAGTATGTAAAACAATTTTTAAAAATCTTTTAAAATAGCAGAAACGAGTATGGGGAACAATTACCTTACCCATTTAAGGATCTTAAAAAAAAACTGTTTAGAGCATCAAAGCTCCTCAACAAAGTAAATTAAAATCCATCCTACCTATAAGAAGACTCTTTTAATACAAAATGATAAAACTGAATAAACTCACTGCTATTTATGCATCGTGACAGTAAATAAACCCTTTTTAAGATATTATTCCTATATTTTGTATGTAATGCTGCAGATATACTTAAACGAAAATGATACTTACTTAAAATAAGAAATCCCTGGTATTCTACCCTTATTTTGGCAACACCAAATCAAACACCGTTGAGTATTTTCTTTGACCTTGGCAGTTGACGCCATTTTCTTTTAAGGTATTTTGTCTTTAAATCATATTCCTAACGTCTACACCAACTTATACACTAAAAAAATACACTAATAACGAACTATTATAATAATAAACTAAACTAGATGTCCAAACGTAAATTAGTTATTTTTAACGAAAACAATAATATAAACCACTCAGACGCACGTACGTACTTCAATAAGTGAACGAAACGAAACGCCGAAACCCATTACGGCAAACACAGAAAAAAGAATTATTTCAAGCGCAAGCAACAAGCAAGGTCAGAGAAATTTGATAATATTTTTGATTACCGAACTGTAAAAGCTTTATGAGCTGATTTCGTTCTGTCGCTTCTCGGTGTTTGTGCGCATGAGTAAAATTATCCTATTTTCAGTTCTGTCCGACGCAGTACCCGGTTTTTTTTCCCCATGATTGGTACGATTTTTCGACGCATGCAGACGGTTTGTGCTTATCCATATATGGAGATCGGTGGTTATTCCTCGTGGCATTATATTTTCCCAAGAAATAAAGTGTAGCAGTTTGCCAAACGGAAAATAAGTATGTAAAATTGATAAAAACGGAACGTGCTCTGGAATAGAAAACAGGTACAGAGACATCTTTTGGCTAGTGTAAAAAATAACGTACGAGTCTATCTAAGACGTGCGGATCTTTTCTTTTGACGTCAGAAATTCTGACGTAACAGCGCAATAGCCTTGAATGGACTTTACCTGTTCCTGTCGTACATCAAATTCAGTACAATGTAAAAGAATGAATATTGTGATTGTGGTGATACTTTGTTGCGGTGATTAAAAATATGTTCGGGTTGTGTTTACTTTTTGAACAGTCGCATTTAAAGCTTTCTATGCATCGAAATTGGTAAGCATACAATTCTAATGTATGACAGAAATATATTTTGAAAAAGATTTCTAAAATTTAAATACAAATTATGGAATGGGGCTAAACATATCGGAACAGATTAAAAATATTAAGGTAAGTTGAAACGAACCTTAAGATAACCAAATTTTGCCGATTAACTAAAATTAACCAAAATCATTAAAATTGGGTATTTGTAACGTATCAGAACCGGTTCAAATTACTAAAGTAATTTAAACCTAACTGAAACTAACCGAAAGCCGATTGAATGACTAACGAAAACACACACAAAAGTAACCAAAAGAACCAAAACGGGCTAAAACGTATCGGAATAGGTTTCCAAAATTAAAGTTAGATAAAACTAACCATAACGAAGCGAATTTTTGCGATTAACCAAATGCACCAAAATGGGCTAAAACGAATCGGAACAGGTTAAGATATTACAGTAACGTTATGGATGATTATATATTCATCGATTTCCTATCTAAAAGTGAAGGGTAATTTTTTAGCTCTTTATTATATTTTTGTTTTAATTATGATAATGTTTAATATTATTGTTTAAAATGCATTTCTTTAATTATATATATTATAATCACTCGTGTTTGTATTTTTACTTTTTTAAACTCTGCTTTTACAAACTATTTGAATTTCAACACAAATCACATTTTGCGTTTTTATGCATCATTTCCAATGTCCCCCTGGTTGCAACTTTGCGAAGGACTGTGAATTTTTTTTCTCTATTGTGGCACCCATATGTTATAATTCAAACCACTTATCAAAAATACACCAAAATAAAAATATTTGTTCGGTTCTTTGGCTACAAATTTGTCGGTTGGTATATACATCTAGCTCTAAAAAAAAAAACGTTTTCTCGATCGAGTATCTGTTGCTGCATTTCTAACAAATTTCGTGTCAAACAACTTTTAAAAGAAAATAAAGCTAGTGTCACGTAAATTTTTTTTGCATTTGTCTCATGTCAGTCATAATAACAAATATACTAAATGAAACACTCTTTGTATTCCATGCATAATATATTTTATGCATGAAATACAAAGAGTGTTTCATTAAAATTTAATATATTTCGTATATGGACACACTCTTCATTTATAATAACTAACCGGACTTAAATAAGAAGATATAGGGTGATAAGCAAAAATAAAAAATGTTACATACAATTTGAGATATTTCGGAAATTGCCGATATTCAACAGTTTCGCAATTTCGGATTGTCTGGGGAACTCTGAAATAAAATCAGATGCTCCAGGTTGATTTACGTACAAATCGATTTTTTGGTTGTTTGCGAGTGTTATAGAAGGTCCTTAAAATGTATCGTACAGATCGTTCGTACGTTCTCAGACTACCATCAGTATGGCACTAGTGGCATTCATATTGGTCTGTTTAAATTGTGTAGAAATAACGCCGGGCAACATTTTGTTAGATATCTCGACCCAAAACTGTATAATAAAAATTCCATTACAAATAAGAATGCTAAGACAAATAAATCGTTTCAAGTACAGTTTTAACATACTTTCTGGAAAACACCCAAGTTTTCCTACAATTGTTTCAAAAAATAATACATTTATGCGATATAGTATCTGGCCTAGTTTGTGATGTATTTATTGTGTTTGTGCGATGTTAAAATACTATGTGTGTTTTTCATTTCTCTTTTGCATTTTTATTAGGTGATGTGTTTTGCTTCTGCTTTTTTATTGGACTAGAATTGGGAGGGCCTTTTGCAATAATTATAATCGGTATATGTATGTAGGTACTAAATAGTCGTAGAACATAAAAAGCACATACGGGTATCTCATACTTACGTGCTTTTAAAAAATAAGAAGTAATGTGATTATCAATAGTTATAGGATAATATTTATTAATTCTATTGAAATATAAAATGAATTAAATTGAAAAATTGAAGCATATAATGTTAAAAAAAAAACTCGAACAATTTTAAATCCTTCTCGCCTATGCCTATACCTATGAGACAAATCAAAAAGTAATATCTGCTATCTTATTAGCTTAATATCGCTATTACTCCACTGTAATAAATTGGAAAAGTAAATAAAAGTGACAAAATACAAGCGTAGCGTACATAAGCACTAATAATACTTCACTTTACGCATGGTCTCCAATAAAAACTAACCAATAATAGCCCATGGCATGTTCAAAATCAAGCAAAATTTTTTTTGAGGCTACTATTAGACGCTGCAAGCTAAACTAACTCAATTCATACACAATATTCGACAAAGAACAAATGATAAATAAAAGAAGCAATATGGTTGAATATGACAGTATAGAATAGCGCAATTTGCTCAAAACGCATACGCATACACATATTGCACCAATAAGGATCAAAAGATACTCCGTCATTATATTATTATGATCATTTTAATTAAAAAAAAAAATCATAATCCCGATTTTTTTTCACACATGATCATAACTTCCTTTTTCGATAAAAATTAATTTTATTTGAAAATATTTGCGGCGCCTAGGTACTCAAAAGCCGTTAAATTTATTATAAAGATTAGCAAACTTAATAACATGCTTGCAGTATGCAAATGTGTGTGAAACTTACCTTAAACGTGCCCCTCTCCGCATCTTGCAAACTATTTTTCTTCCGAGAAGCTCATCTTGTTGCAACTTCTTGATAACACTCGTTAATATATCTCACGCTCTTATCGGAAGTAATTGCACAAGTGCATCAAAATTACCGATAATTTTGCATGACAGCGTGTTGTCTAAAAACTGCATGAGTTCATTTTCATATTTTGAGAAAGGGCCCGACACCGAAGGTGGAGGGCTCTTTTTCCAAAATATGAAAATGACCGAATGCTGTTTTTCTAAGACAACAAAGGGGTATCCAGCGATTTTCCTTTCCGACTCTAACTCCTTAGATTTATTATTGTATGTACCTAGACCATAATGATTCATAAAACTATATTACAGTAATGTGTCACATCGTCAGGCAAGTCAGCACGAAACAGTCACCGGTGTCGAAAAAACTGAGACGACCCGGCGACCGACCGCGACAGTTCAATAGAGAATTAGAGCAGATACACTCTCTAGTGCATCTCTTGTTTTGAATATGTCGAGGAAATGTACTTTTTAGGAAAAATATGAAAACTTGTTGGTCAAAAACAGTAAGCCTTTTATTTTTTATGGAAGGGTGAAGTAATTAAATTTAAATTGTGTGGCATTTTTAGAAGTTTGAATAGATTTCTTTCCTTAATGTGACGGAAAAAAATAAGGTATCTATTGTTAGAAATTGTTAGAAATGTCGACAGGAATATAATATTCACACATTTAACTAAATAGTAGTAAATACATTAAACAAAATTATAATTAAAACTAAAAGGGAACCGGTCCTTTTTTTGTTATGCTTACGAAGCAGATCACCACTTGGACTTGTTTATTCTAAGGCAGGGGCGCTACATTTTATGTTGAATTCATTTCAACGCTAACATCTATACAGGGTCGCTCAAATTTTCTAATTTTTCAGTTAACATTGAAATACACTAATAATATAAAAAAGCAATTTTCGAACCCATTAGTACAATGAAGTGAATCCTAAGCATTTAAATAGTGATTTTATACTTATAATACAGGGTTTGCCAAAAATCGCGAAAACTAACGCAAATAACTCAGGTTAACTGTAATTAACTAATGTAAAAGAAATTAACTCATGTTAAGCATACTCAAACCCATAATATCGGAAACTTCCTCATGAAAATAATTGTACCTAAAAATAAACTATTATTTATATGTAGAAAAACCTTAAAATAAATTCGGTTTAAAAGTATTTTTATTTTGTGATTGATTTAATTTCTCTACATTAAACTGCTTAGATCTTACAGAGAAATATATAAACTTGGAGATATTTCAAATTTCAACTATGAGTATTTCAGAAATAGTTCAATTTAACTATAGGGTACTTATAAAAAAGTCTAAAGCTTAAAAATCTTAAAATGTATAGGATGTACCATTTAAAATGAAAAGTTGCAATTTGCCCAGGTCAAACTAGTCGCCTTAATCATGAAAATTAAAGTAAATAAGAAAATTATTTTTTTATGACAAATACTTTTTGTATAAATCTTTTTCTTTAGCTTAAAATTTCTATTTATAAGGTATTATTATCATCTTACGTGGGTCACCCTGTACGTTTTAAGGTCAAGCAAACTTACCTCAGTTTGAGTTTATTCATCGCTTTTTGCTGCGCCGCTAACCCAAACAAATTAAAATACTACAACGTAAGTATATAAATGTTGCTAAAAGCTTCACCTGTTAGCTTTGATTTTCTCACTTTTTAAATTTTTGGAAAGCACTTCGTGAATTATTAATTTTCTTCAACGGTATCAATCGTTGCAATTTTTTCTACACTTTCTAATATTTTAACAATTTTTCATAGGTTTTTTTCGCGTCTATTTGAATAAGATTTGTTTTTTATTTTTCACAGACAAGGCAATTTTCTATACAAATAATGAATTCGTTTAAAATTGTAGTACTGTAACACGATTTTTTCATTTATATACAACAAAATAGTAGACTTTTCA
>MU182651.1:230120-242659 GCA_016904865.1 Pissodes strobi | reverse complement strand
TTAATTGTTAGTTTTGCTATTTTTGCCAATTTTTTACTTATTTTTAATGATATTAGTTTTTCAAGGGCTCGAGGTGAATTAACGGATTCATTATTTCCTTCTGCAGCCAAGTGTCGTTCTCAGCTCTAATTGCTTTCCTCATTTTTGTATTTATTTTTAATATTGCGCTAAAAATCTGTTGAAACATGTATCATCCATTCTGAGGTATTTTTTAAGATGCCTATATTTTTGGCTCTAGTAATAATAAAATAACAGAAGTACTCCTAGCTTTTTCTTCTGTGATTCTTAGTTAAAAACATTTTAACTACAAATATCGTTGAATCAACACTGAGAAAATGCTTGTGTGTAGTGGAAGCTCAGTTTTCCTAGAGTTTACTGTATGTGAATTAATTGTACGTTTACAAAGCTTTCTAATTATTCCTAGCTTGGTTGCTTGAGAGTGGTTTGAATAGAAGTTCAGATACTTACCCGTGTGGGTTAGTTTCCTATGTATAAAAGTATTAATTAATAATATTCTTCCTACTGCCGAAAACATCTAGAAACAGTACAGCAGTTCTTCTCTTTCTCGATAGGGATTTTATTACTGACTATCCATTCCAGATTAGGAAAGTGCCGTCGACATTTCGCAGTAAGATTTTTGGTTTGACAATCGGGGTATTAATGGCATTTATTTCAAACCATTCTATGTATACATTTGCTATTACCGGAAAAAGTGGGAAAGCCACCGGCAGGCCTTCATCTCGGGCATAAAACCTGTATTTAACCTGAAAGTAAGAGTTATGTAAACAGCACTTACCGAGACCCATCACTCCTTAAGGCTTGCGTTCCTAGGAAGCGCGACGGTGACGGGACGGAATGCGCAGACGTTGCCCTTATGACTAACCAAATAAGTGCGTTCCTAAGAAGCGGAGCGTAACGGCGTCGGAACGGAACGTAAAATCCCGCCAGCGGAGTCACGCCAGCAGTCGGTCGGCAGGCAACTTCGACGGGACGAGACGACGGAAAGTTATTTGTTTTGTGTGCTTCACACAAGAGAATACTAAATTGCTCATTGACTTGGTGCGATAATACCCAATACTGTATAACTTACAGCACAAAAATTCTGAATCTAAAAGCTAGAGATCGAAAACTCCCTCCGGTTGTCATATACCTGAAAGTATGGAAAATATATATTTTATATCAATGTAGGCATGATGTACAACTGTCAGGTGAAATATACAAGTTCATAAATATTTTCTTGAATTTTTTTTATGGCACGAGTTATGTTTTGATAGAGAATATCATGAGTTAGCCATCAACATCAAACCTAGAGTAATTCACCAAAAACCTATAAATATTAATTAATAACTAATAAATTGGCATAAGTGGAAAGAAAATGTTGTTTCTAGAATATTTATAGAATTCGAAGAGTAAGAATCAGTGTACTTACCTTAACGTTACACACAAATGTTCCTCTGGGGAAATTGGTTTTGCCACCCGGTTATATGGCTGTTTCAAAATGTCTTGCCTTATATTCGATAAGATATTCGAAAATAGTTTTTCAGACACGCAAATTTTTTTCTGATCCTCGTATAAATAAATATTTCTCAACTAACAGAGTATGATGACCCTCATTTGGCCGCTTTTTAAACATATCATGTTCGACTTCACGTTGCCGAAGCAACATATCATGTTCGACTTCACGTTGCCGAAGCAACATATCATGTTCGACTTCACGTTGAAGAAGCTCCGTCTATTTCATTTATTAAAATTTGCAAAATTAAATTTTCCATATTCATTTTCTTGCGTCGGCGTGCCCTAGGAATGCACTGTGACAAGGCGGGACGGCAGCGAAACGTCCGAAGGCACCGTCGTTTTCACGCCAAGCTTCCGTCCCGTCAGCGTCACGTTTCCTAGGAACGCAAGCCTTTACAGCTACAAGGAAGCTCTGTCTTAAATTATCATGTCAATGATTCCTTAGCAACGTTGGTATACAGGCTTTCAACATCATAACTGACAAACTTGTCTGAAATACCTCATTCTATAGTTTTAAAGATATTTACAAAGTGTTTAAAATTATTTAAGAATAAAGAAGTTTTGCCGGCTAATGGCTGGGCATTTTGGAGGGAAAATCTACTTAATCTGCTAGTTGCCAAATTTATTGAATTAATGATAGCTCTGAGTGGGCATCATCTTTGTAATTTTTTTGGCAAATGATAAATATGTAGTGACATACTATGATGTGGTGTGATCGATGTCCTATCAGGGATGTAGTTGTTATATTTATACATTGTTCCGTAGATGCTTCCTTCAATTGTTTTTGTAAGGTCACTAGATATTAACCTATATCCAGCCATAAGCTGGCAAAACGCCTTCATTTGTACGTAATTCTAACCAACTTGCGGATATCCTTAAAATCATAGAATTAGGTTTTTCAGACAAGTTTGTTAGCTTTGACATTGAAAGCTTCTGCTCGAGCTTGCCTTTAGAGAAATCGCTGAGCATTCTCGAGACTAGATTGAGAGATGACACAACATTTTCAGAAAGTAATGCCTATATAACCCCTACGTTCAGGTTTAAGCTAGGTTTTATGCCTAGAATGATAGCATATCGATCGTTTTCCCACTTCGTCCGGTGTTAGCTAATATGGACATGCAATGTTTTGAAACTAATATCATTAATACCACCATCGTCAAACTCAAAATATAATTGCGATATGTCGACGATACTTTCATAATCTGGAATGGAACTGATATAAGTTAGAGTACTGTCTCAGTCACCTTAATTCATTTAATGATTTCATTAAATTTACTATCGAAAAGGAAAAGAACAACTGCCCGCCTAGATATTATTGTCAGTAGAAATAATGTATCAATTAATATTTCTGCATATAGAAAACCAACCTACATGGGTCAGTGTCTTAACTTCCAGTCAAACCATTCTCAACCAATCAAGCTTAAAATAATGAAAGATATGTAAACGAACAGCTACATCATGCAGCGACTAACATCTCCTAATGCTTACTCGGGCATTATCAAGATGAATCTAGTTCAGAATGGGTATAGAGATCCATATATTAGATTATAGAGAACTGTAATATAGAACTAATAGCACGACAACCTGAGCAAGACACTTTCTTTCCTTTAACGATTCCGTATGTAAAGGGAATATCCGAAATATTAGATGACTAATGACTACAAAATCAAAATGATCTCTTAATCTGGACCAACACTAAGAAGCGACATAACTAGTAAACACAACCTGATTCACATAAATAAGAGAAAGAGTGTGTCTATCAGATATCATGTGAATGTGGGGGTTGTATATTGGAGAATCGAAAGAATAGAGGAAAACGAAAACACGCAGAGATGAGCGAAATGACATGATCTGGGTTCGCTTACCATATTTGGTCCAAACAGCGGAAGATTAAATCATCAGAGGTTTGGGTCGTCCACAAGCAACTTCATTGGAAAAAGCGCAAGTTTAGTGAAGCTGATTTTATTAAAAATAATGACAATATTTCCAGCAATTCAAGTGTAAAAATACTTACCATATGGCAACCATTAATAGAGCGCACCAATGTTGGCGCCCTCAGTGGACAACCCCATGTTTGTTGGCTCCCAACTCAGTCATGGGCGAAACCGTGCTCTAGTATATCACCTTAGAAGTTTTAGGAATTAGATTAGTTTACACTTGATAACGAACAAAGATAGCACTAACCGAAACGTTGTGTAATGAAGTTGAATAATGGCAATGAAGGTACGAAATTCGTCTTTTAATATCAGTAACCAGTCTAACATTCAAACATACTCATTACGTTTGATGGTAGATATTTATAAAAATTATTTCACTCTTTTTATTAGGCCTATATCATAATTAACTTTTATGGTGCTGTGGGCAACTTTAACTTGCTTGCACCATAATAATTGCACCAGAAGCGTGCGTCCAGAAATACTTTTGTGCATTTTTATTCGCCGTAACCGCTGCAGCCATCAAATGGAGAACAAAAAATAGCATTGAACCATTTTTTCTTGAGAAGGGTTTATAGTAATAGATACCTGCCTACACATATCTATGCTTATGAGGAGTTAAAAATGTTTAATACGAATCGGTTGTGGATCCATGCTTGTATGAAAGTTAAGCTCAATCAAAGGTTAGTTCCTTAAGTTTTGTCTACACATACTTAAATAACACCCTAAATATATTTGCATTGCTCTATTAACAAATCTGTTCAGAAATTCGTAAATATTGTCATAAATATTATATCATAGTAATGGCTCTTCTCTTTAAAAGAATTGCAATCAACAAATATTTATAACAGCTTTCCCTCATTCCAATCTTAATAATATATTCATCGATCATATATGTGACACTTTGTCATCGATCAGGAAAGCAATATAATTCTAGGTAGAATGTTTTTTATATCCTTTCTATTTAATTAAACGTCGAAATAAGGTGTTATTCCTTTTTTAATAACGATATATTACCTCTGTTTCTGTTGAAATACTTGAAATAGAAGTAACGTATCTAGTACTATTGCTGTGTTTGAGGGATAGAGGGACAAGTTTTCCTTTGATAGTTTTAAAAAATATCTAGTTTTGCATTTACCAGGACCTGTTAGTGTTGCTTAGGAGCGGCGAAGCCCTTCTTTCGTTTTCCACCTAGTGCTCCATTCTCGAACTGCTGTTTTTTTTAATATGTTCGCGAACTGTGTCCATGGTGAGTGGTAGTATTGGTTCTGGGCCAATTGGTTTTTTACGAGCCGCTTTCTTGGCAAGAGTGTCTGCTCTTTCATTACCAAGGTCTCCATTGTGCCCTTTTTTCCATCAGGCGATGGTAACTCTGTTTTCTGCGGATATTTGGTTTAGTGAATTTATGCTCTCCTTAACCATCAAGCTTCTGGTCCCATTTTGTTGAGTGTTTGTACAACTTTCTTGATGTCCGTGACGAACAGTATATCTTTGTTTGTGATTTGCTTCTCCGTCACTTTTCCAGCACCCATCGTTAAGCCACACAGTTCAGCTTGGAATATGGTGTTGAGATTACCTAGTAGTATCTCCATTTGTATGTCGATCTCGGGTATGTAAACACCTGCGCCAGCTCTTGAGGTTCTTTTTGATCCGTCCGTGTAGATGTGGATGTCATAAGTTTGTGACAGATCATTTATTGAGCCTAGTTCGTTTTTGAACCGTTTGTCGAAAATATAATTTCTGACCACAAGGTCTGTGCTCACTCTCATAGCTGGTTGTATGTGGTATGCTTCGTTTAGAGCTGTTGCATGTCGAGGTCCCCAGCTTTTTCCTCTCCACGTACTCGTGCAGTTAAAGCGTACTGCGTTTACCTGTGCTTCATTTATCACGAAAATATCTAACGGAGACAGCTTTAAAACTACTCCACTGCCTTGGTGGGAGTGGTTTTCATTGCTCCAGTGATAGCTGTGCATGCTAAATTTTGGAGGCGGGACATTTGCTTGAGCTGTTATTTTTCCTGCTCGTGGCCACCAAACTAGTGCGCCATATGCACACATAGGCCTGATAACAGCTGTGTATACCCAGTATACCCAGGTGACTGTCGACCCTATCGCTCTCCTACACTACACGTAAAGTGAAATATTAGACATTCTAAGATAGTAAACAAACGCTTAACCTCCGGAGGTCGTCGAGTACAGCCGACAGTAATGAGAAATAAACGGTATCCTACTTGTTATCTATGTCCGACACTGAGACAGTAGTGACCGAGAGGAACTACCGACGAGAAGTGACAACATAAATCCCGCCCAAAAATTTAGAGTGGGGGGTAAACAGGCCAACTGTCATCTCCACGTGCTTGCCGGTTTAGTTTAGTCCGTTGTTAAATACTTTTGTGAACTGTGTTTATCTTCGAAGACATTATAACACTTGTGCATTTCGTGGGTGTCATTCCAAGGAAGGGAGAGCAATAAGCATGTTTTGTTTTCCAAAGGATCCGGAGAAGTAAGTATTTTTTACGTTCATTATAAAACTTAGGTTTTTATAATATATGTATTATGCTTATGGTATCAAATTCAACTGTTGTTGGGGGTATTTCTAAAGGTATTTCCCTATACAGTGTGGCCCAAATTGAGTATACATGGAAACTATTAGAGATGGAAAAACAGTTAAATAGGGGAATTTGTAGAGCATTCAATTGACATTAATGTCGCTTTTAGAAATCTTATATATTTTTTCGTTTATGAGATATTTTGAAAAAATCCAAAAGTTGCATTTTCGAAAAAGTGCTATAATTTTCATATTTTAAAACACAGTGTAAACTCTTTATAAGGTAATGAGTAATGTATAGTCTAATGAGCAAAGAGTATTTTGGACATCCATGTCCTCAATTTCCAAAAGACTATGTTCTAAAATTGTTTATCAGACTCAAAATATTCTGCACCATAATAGTGACCTCAAAATAAAGCAAAAATATAAGAAAAATATTCGAAAGTATCCGTACAAGTCACTATGTATCTTCTGGATAAAGTCTCCAACTTTATTTATACCATATTATGGTGTATGAAATCTTTTTTGGACATCATATAAGGTAAACCCTATGGAGATTTTTGGGTTGACTATATCTTTTGGCGTTTCTAATTCGTTCATATTGCGACAATATTTCAAATAACAGACAAAATAAGATTAAAAAAAAAAGTTAGAACGCGGCAAATCGGTAAATTCTGAGTTAAATCGTTAAATCCTAAAAGATAACTGCTATTCATAATCCATCTTTAAATATTTCTAATAAACTTAAAATTAAATTCATATCTTATCAGTGCATAGCATTTCTTTTGCCTTCATTATCTTTCTCTCAGTGTATTAAACCGGTCGTCTGTCGCATGCGGCAAATTGAACTTGGTTCTCCAACTTCAAAGGTGTCGACGGCATTTGACGCTCCTCGTCGGTTGTTCTTCTCGGGTACTGATCACGGTCTTGTCGTTGCTACGTCGCAATTATTCTAGAAGCATGTTTTCCGATATGTGATATTATTGGCAGTACTACTACTAAATGAAAATTCTCATGCACACATATTTAAGTAAAAACACCGCAATTATAAAGCAAATACGCCCTCTAGCTTAGAAATGTCGATTACATAGTTTTTACTTAGAAGAAGGCGTTTTCCTTTTGCTGACACTTTTTCCAATACGATGTATTGATCAAATAAGTTTATTAGTTCGTGTTCTTTGAGGGCCAATGCATACTAACTAGTTTTTAATTAGACTGTGTTGTGCAATCTAGTAATATTTCCAACGAAGGTCCAAAATACTGATCTCCCTGATAACCTAGTACAGAGTGTCTCGAATTCGAATCTATGTATGGGGAAATCGAAAATAGTAAAAGATGCAGTGTCGGTCAAATTAGAGAAAAATTGCGCATTTAGGTGCCTAACAATATGCCATTTAGAAAGTTTTAAAATTCCGATTATTTCTGGCGATATTCGGAAAAAAACAGAAATATTGAAAAATCGTTTTATTTTTTCCCTGAGCTTATATAGCGGATTTCAAATTGATTTGCACTTATGCATTGCCACTTTTTCCACTCTATTCATTGGTGGTATCTAGTTTGGAATTCGACGTCTCTTCTTCCAGGTGTCATCAGCTTTCTTTTTTAAATATGAGCTTTAATTTTTTTTATCGTTTTAAGATGATGATTTTTTTTTATCCTTTTTTTAAATTTTTATTTTTAATATTCTTTTTATCATTTATTTTGCTTCGAAGTAAAAAATAAACGAACCTACTTACTTTATTTTTCTATTTCTTATTTTTATTAAAAAAAAGGTTCTAATTTTCCACTTAACACAGAAAACAAAATACAATATTTTTATAGAATATAAAAATTTCAAATGTAACTTAATCTATTTAAAATTACACCAAAGCAAAATAAGTAATTAAAAAAAAATAAAAATAAAAAAAAAATAAAAACATATATTCCTATTAATTACGTCAAGATCATCTGAGAAACGAAAAAAGAAATAAAATTCGTATTTGAAAAGAGAAAGTTGATGATGACCCCTTGCAGACGAAACGTCTGATTCCAAACTGGATACCACCATTGGAGAACGCGGAAAAAGTGGCAATGCAAAGGTGCAGTTTAATTTGAAATCCGTTTTTAAATAAGCCCAGAAAAAAAATCGATTTTTCATTTTGGTTTTTTCCGGATATCGCTGGAAATACTAGGAATTTTAAAACATTCTAAACGGCATATTGTTAGGCACCGAAATGTGCAATTTTGCCCTAATTCAACCCACACTATATCTCTTACGGTTTTCAAGATCCCCCCTCGAATTGGAGCCATGTAAATATAACCCAAGATGATATTTCCAATCTAGTTCCAACTACAACAGCTGTATCAGATCATATTAAGAACAAAATATAGATGAAGGTAACGTAACAAGATTTAAAGAAACCCGTTTCTGAAAATGTTTAAACGCATTTGTCCATGAATAAATTGATACTTCTTTGCTTGTTTCTTAAACTGTATACATGCGCAAAAATTCTATAGAATCAATATTTTAACATTGGAAATGTTTTTGTTTTCCTATTATGGGGTATCAAATCACGAAAAAGTGCATGCTACATTTGGCACATCACGTAATATACGTGAGAGATCGTGTTAGTCTGTTTCTGAGGACGGAATCGGTTCAAATGACAAAAATAAATTAAAGCTATCTGAAACTAACCGAAAGTTGATTGAACGACTAACCCAAACTAACCTAAACTAATTAAAAGTAACCAAAAGCACAAAAAGGGTTAAAATGAATCGGAACAAATTAAAAAAATAAAAGTAACTTAAAACTAACTCAAAGTAACCGAAATTTGGCGAATAACTAAAACTAACCATAAAAATTAAAATTGGTTATAACCTATCGGATCCGGTTCAAATTAATAAAATAAATTGCAACTAACTGAAACTAACAGAAAGTTGATTCAACGACTAACCGAAAGTAACCAAAAGCTCGAAAAAAGGCTAAAACGTATCGGAACAGATTAAAAATATTAAAGTAAGTTAAAACTAACCAAAACGAACCGAATTTTGGCGAGTAACCAAAACTACTCAAAAACATTAAATTCGATTATAACGTATCGGCGCCGATTGAAATGACTAAAATTAAAACTAACTGAAATTAACTGAATATTGTTTGAACGACTACCCACGAAAACTGTCTAACCCAACCTAACCCAATCTAACCTAAACTAAGCAATAGCGCCAAATATGGCTAAAACGTATTGAAACAGATAAAAAATATTATAGTAAGTTAAAAATAACCCAAATTAACTGAATTACCGACTAACCAAAATTAACCAAAAACATTAAAATTGGTTATAACATATCGGAAAGTTGATTGAATGACTAACCAAAACTAATCAAAAGCAACCAAAAGCACCACAACGGGCTAAAATGTATCGAAATAGGTTACACAAATTAAAGTAAGTTAAAACTAACCAAAACGAACCGAATTTTGGCCACTAACGAAAACTAACCAGAAACATTATATTTGACTATAACGTATCGGAGCCGGTTCAGATGAATACTTTGGTTTCTTGACAGTGAGTTTCCAAGGTCGCATCACGACACGGAAAGTTTTAGTGAACGTCACGACACGGTTTATGCATAACTGATTATAACGAATCGGAACCCACTCTAATAAGTAAAATAAATTGAGACTAAGTGAAAATAACCGAAAGTTGATTCGACGACTAACCAAAGCTAACCAAATCTATTAAAATTGATTAGAACGTATCGGAATCAGTACATATGACTAAAATAAGTTGAGACTAAGTGAAACTAACCGAAAGTTGATTAAACGACTAACCAAACTAACCAAATATCGCTGCTTTCCGGAAAGACCGGCACAACTCGAAAAATTTCATTTTTGAGATTTTTGTACCGTTAGACTAACGTTAAGTTGTACTATTACCGGAAAAAATGTCATAAACTTAACTCAACGAATTACCACCGAACGCGATTGGCGTCATGTTGTCACATGTCTAAATCTATTATTTCAATTCGAGCAGTAACGTCTCAACTCAGTATATCCGTATCACTGGACGGGGACGCGTCGTGCTTTTCGATTAAAACCGTCTTAAAACAAACTGTGCCACCAGGGATTTCAAGTTATTTCCAACATTATCGTCCTATTTTGACTTGTGTCATTCTTCCCTAAAAAGGTAGGTCACAACATTATATTTTTATGCAGATAATACCGTCAAATTTTGAAATGGAACCGTCTTTCTTGAAATAAAACCGTAAACGATAAAATAATTTTAATTTTCCAGCACTTGTGCCACTCTTGTTTGAAATAAATACAATAATAGATTGGCACATTTTTAGTTATAACAGTCTTTCTTGTAAATAAATGTTTTTTTTAGTTCATCCTGTTCGAAGCCGAAAATGGAAAATAATTCAAGAAAGTCGTTAATAATGAAACTCACTAAACAAAATCTTGAGGTACACAATATTGATCAACCGATGTGGAAAATTAATAAGTATAAAGGGACACACCCAAAATAAAGCAGATAATATTCATTCTGTAATTGAAAAGCAAGGCTCTAGGTATAAAAAAGTGCAGCAATATACGTACCAGACCAATATGTAACATTAATGAGACAGGCAAAAAAAAAAACGGGCAACCCTACGATGTGAACGAAATAACTCATGCTGACTTTCTTGACCTAAAAGACATAACTTTGCAAATGGGTATTAAAGATACTTACAAAAGTGAAGATGGGAATCTGGTGAAAATTTCTAAAATTAAAGTTTTCAAGGTCCAAAAGACCAACACTGGATGTTTCTTCTACAAAAATTCTTATGAAGAAGACAAATTTTTGAGCTCCAATATAATGTCCAGACGATCTTCAGATAATTTTGATAAAATGGTCCTTAAAAAAGCCTATAAGAAAAAAACTGGAGTATCTGGTTCGAAAAAAACAGGCATAATTTCCCTGGTGCAAAAAAATATTGTGTCCTACTTCTATGAAAATTTTTATAAAAATCTTTAGGTTCTATTTTTCATTTTATAGTTTCTCCAGGTTCGGTGTTTCTTAAGGCTTACTGGTGCTTAGTCTGTAAGTATTTTGTTTTTCAACAGTTTTTTTATGTTAGAAATATCGATCTTCATGTTAATACTGTTTCTGAACTTTATTTGCTGTATATATAGATTATTTTCATTTTTGGCGAGCATAGGTAATAAAGTGTTTGAAAATAAGGCCTCTAATTTTCCCTACCTTAACAAATATATTGTGGATATTATTGGTAATTTTTTCCGGAAACACCGTCACATTTCTTATTTTTTGTAATTTTGACTAGAAAAATCAAAACCAAAACGTAATTGGCATAATATACAATATAGACTACTTAATGCCATAACAGATTCTGAAAGAGTAGTTTTGCTATTTATATTAATAGTCAAATTACATAAAATATTTTAGTTAAAAAATTTATAAATGCCTCTACTGAAAATTGTGATTTTTTTAGTTGTGCCGGTCTTTCCGGAAAGCAGCGATATATTAAAACTCATTATAACGTATCGGAACCGGCTCAAGTAAGAAAAATAACTTGAAAATAAGTGTAACTAACCGGAAGCTGATTAGACAACTAGCCCAAACTAACCAAATTTATTAAACTTAATTATAACGTATCGGAACCGACCCAAATGACTAAAATAGGTTGAGACTAAGTGAAACTAACCACAGATCTAGGAAGGGGAAACTAACCGCAAGTTAATTAGACGACTGACCAAAAATTAAATCTGTTAAAATTGATTATAACGTATCAGAACCAGCTCAAATAAGTGAAATAAGTTGAGACTAAGTGAAACTAACCAAAAGTTGATTAGACGACTAACCCAAACTAACCAAATCTATTAAAATTGATTATAACGCATCGAAACCGACTGAAATGACTCAAATAAGTAGAGAGTAAGTGAAACTAACCGAAAGTTGATTAGACGACTAACTAAAACTAGACAAATTTATTAAACTTAATTATAACGTGTCGGAACCGACTCAAATGACTAAAATAAATTGAGACTAAGTGGAACTAACCGAAAGTTGATTAGACGACTAACCCAAACTAACCAAATCTTTTAAAATTGATTATAACGTATCAGAACCAGCTCAAATAAGTAAAATAAGTTGAGACTAAGTGAAACTAACCGAAAGTTGATTAGACGACTGGCCAGAACTACCCAAATCTATTAAAATTGATTATAAAGTATCGGAACCGACTCAAATAACTAGAAAAAGTTGAGACTAAGTGAAACTAACCGAAAGTTGAACTAAAAAAAAATCTATTAAAACTGATTATAACGCATCGCAGCCGGCTCAAATAAGTAATATAAGTTGAGACTAAGTGAAACTAACTGGAAGTTGATTCGACGATTATCCAATACTAACCAAATTTATTAAAATTGATTATAACGTACCGCAACTGACTCAAATGACTAAAATAAGTTGAAACTAAGTAAAACTACCCGAAAGTTGATTCAACGAATAACCAAGACTAACCAAATCTATTAAAATTGATTATAACGTATCGTAACCGGTTCAA
>MU182651.1:189385-230110 GCA_016904865.1 Pissodes strobi | reverse complement strand
AAATCTATTAAAATTGATTATAACGTATCGTAACCGGTTCAAATGACCAAAATAAGTTGATATTAGGTGAAACTAACCGAAATTTGAATTGACGACTAACCAAAACTATCCCAATCTATTAAGATTGTTTATAACGTATCGGAAACGGTTCAAATGACCGTTGAGATTGAGTGAAACTAACCGAAACTTGATTGGACGGCTAACCAAATTTAACGAAATCTATTAAAATTAACTATAACGCGTCGCAACCGGTTCAGATGACTAAAATAAGTTGACACTAAGTTAATTACTTAAGTTATTAAGTTATTAAGTTATAATCTAACCGAAAGGTGATTGGACGATTAACCAAATCTAAACAAATATATTAAAATTGATTATAGTGTATCGGAACCGGCTTAAATAAGTAGTATAAATTGAGACTAAGTGAGACTAACCGAAAGTTGATTGGACGACTTACCAAATCTATTGAAATTAGTTACAATATATCGAAACCGGTTTAAATAAGTAAAATAACTTGAGACTAGGTGAAACTAACCGGAAGTTGATTAGACGATTAACCAAAAGAAACCAAGTTTATTAACCTTGATTATAACGTATCGGAACCGACTCAAATGACTAAAATAATTTGAGACGAAGTGAAACTAACCGCAAGTTGATTAGGCGACTAACCATAACTAACCAAATTTATTAAAATTGATCATAACGTATCAAAACCAGCTCAAATAAGCGAAATAAGTTGAGACTGAGTGCAACTAATCAAAAGTTGATTAGACGACTAACCCAAACTAACCAAATCTATTAAAATTGATTTTAACCTATCGAAACCGACTCAAATGACTAAAAGAAGTTGAGACTAAGTAAAACTAACCGAAAGTCGGTTAGACGATAAACCAAAACTAACCAAATCTATTAAAATTGATTGAACGTATCGGAATCAGCTCAAATAAGTAAAATAAATTGAGACTAAGTGAAACTAACCGATAGTTGATTAGACGGTTAACCAATTCTATTAAAATTGAATATAACGTATCGGAAGCGACTCAAATAACTAAAATAAGTTGAGACTAAGAGAAACTAACCGAAAGTTGATTAGATGCCTCATAAATCAAAACTAACTAAATCTACTAAAATTGATTATAACGTATCGGAACCAGCTGTAAAATAATTTGAGACTAAGTGGAACTAACCGAAAGTTGATTAAACGACTAACTAGATCTATTAAAATTGGTTATAACGTAATGAGTAAAATAAGTTGATACTAAGTGAAACTAACCGCGTTAGATCGGGGATCGAGAGACGAATTGAATGCAGTTTTTGCAACCATCACTAATGTTATAAATTGTAAAATCGACCGAAACTTGAAGTAATATGCATTTATGTGGTATATTTTGGTAAACTAAACTTACGTAATCTACTAAAAGTAATTTTTTACATTAAATTGTGTTATGGGTGGGTGAGGGTGACTTGACAGACTAGTCGTGTCTCATATCGTTAGATCGAGGAATGTCAGACGAATCGAATGCAAATGGTCTTTTGCTTTTTCAACCACACTTATAACATTATAAATTGTAAAAAAGAACGAAACTTCAAGTAATATGCATTTATTTGGTATATTTTGGTAAGTAAACTTACGTAATCTAACCTGATCTCACCCAAACTTCCATCAACTATTATATTTCCACACAATTATCAGTTTTCTCAGATCTCAAATTTAGTAAGCGTTGCATTCTGCTTCGCCACTTTCAATGTCTCCCCAGGTTGCATCTTTGTGAAGGACTGTGGATTTTTTGTTTTAAAAAACACAATTTTGTTTCAGATTCTATAATTATTACAAAACTGGGTAATATACGAAAGCGGCGGTCGCTTAAAACAACATTAGCTTCAAGAAAGCAGCGAAAATAACGAACAAGTTAGAGAGAAACACAATGTTCGTCACTCATGTGAAATTGCTAAATGTAAAATAGTGCCTGGAAAAAATTCAACAAAAAAGAAGAGAGGAAATAATAAAATATACTGGGATTTGAATAGGCTGGAAAAGAAAATATAAAACTTATATTCTTAATTGCGTAACCATGCCTAAAGTAAAAAGAAGGCGTTCATTCGAATCTGTTATGAAACAAAACAGCTTTCAATAGGTTTCTTAAGGATTCCGAGGGTGAAAGACATAATAGTTGTAAGGTATTATTCCTAACTACACTGAGTTATGAAAAGAATAACGACTGGCCTATTCAAATTTTTATTAAACAAAACGTTTTTAAGAAACGTCAAATTGCGCCCGAAAATGTTGTTTTTTTCACATTGAACGTCACACAATACCAACGGGAACCTGCGCTTAGCCGACTGTCAAGCGATTTAACCATTAATTTAATGCATTAAAAACATCCAGACCAGAAGTGTTCTTATGAAGTATATAGAAAAGTAGTTAAATCAAAGAATATTTCTTTTACAAAATTACAATACGAGGAGTGTGAAGTTGTGAAGGATATCAGTTACACGATACAACTCATTCCAAGGGCAATTTAAATGAGAATTACGATATTTGCCAAAATTGGGACAAACACACTAAAAAAAGGAAATCTACCCATGCTATGCTTCCCCGCTTAGATATGTATAAGAAAGTTGTATTCACACAAAGAATTGTTCTATATAACTCAAGTTTTGTGCCTCTAGGAAAGTTTAGATCAAGGAAACCATATGCAGCCTTATGACATAAAGCCTTATCTGGGAAGAAAAAAGAAGACTTTTCAAACAACCGAGTTGCTGAGTAGATACTTTATCTTTTGGTTGAACATCTGTTTCTTCCAGAACAAAAACTGCTTCTTTTTGTCATTTTTGGTCTACATATTAAATTCTAGCAAGCTATCAGCGAAAAATATTGTCATGGGCATTCCTTCATGTCAGCGTACAGTTTACATCACTAAGTAAAGCTATCCCTAAAGAGAAAGAAATAATTGTATGATATTAATGATTTCGCCGAAGCTGTCAAAAATCTAATTCGGGACACCTAGATGCTAAAGAAATGATGATTTCTGAATTTCCTGAATAGAGAGATTTTTCATCGCAAGCGAAATTAAAAAAGATTTCTCCGTGGATTTACCTCTTTCAGATATCAAAAATAATAGCTGAAGAAGGATGTTACATCTTAAAAGTACCCTGATCAAAAAGCAGAAATACAGGATTTAGACTTTTTGCAATTAAAAATAATGAGAATTGGTTTTAGTGACCCATCCCCATGAGTGCACCACGTGGAACACCAAAAAATAAAAAAGGTAAATACTAAAAACCTAAAAGAAATTTCACCAGGAAATCGACGATACCTACTTCTGGCGAAATCTTCCATTTTCAACTCATTAAAGTATTAACTTTATATTAATTTTCAATTAAATAACCTCACTTATTACACAATACTTTTTACTTTACCCTTAATTTTCTTGCAACAAATTGATTTTCATGCACATTTTGCCTAGTAAAAACCACGCGTAATAAAATGTTGCGCCTTGCGGTGTTTTTGATAAGCAATGTTTTTTGCTTTTGAAAATTTGAAACCACGTAACTCCATTTTCAGATAGTATCAGTCAATTTAGAGAAATCATATTTACATAATCAGTTTCAGGATCCTTAATAACCCTATGATGCCAAATTTTATGCCAATAAGGTAGATCTTAGATTTGAGGCACTACAAAATATAATAAACGGCGAATTTCTCAAAATCATGTCGGCTGGAGATACGGGAGTCTTTCATAGGACGACAGTGCTGTTGTTTCCTCTAATATTTTCGGTAGTCCTGTTTTTGTCTTTGTGTTCATGAATATGTTTTAATGTCATACATATAGAGAAGGTGATTATTTTGAATTCTACTTTGTTCCGATGTTTGACCTGAAAACTGCATTTTGTGTCTTTTAATGTATTAAACAGTGGGCTAAGGTGGAAGCACCACCATAATGCGCTTAGTGATTCTCCTTGAAAGATTCCTATTTTAATAATGTTGGTTTTTAATGCTTTTCTTCCTATTGTTAAATGTATGTTTGTTCTTCAGGTGTTCATGATGATTAACAGGAAATTTCGTTTAGTTGATTTTATTTTGTAAATTTGTAGTATTTTCTTTAGCCATGAATATAGCACATGATCGAAAGCTTTCTAGTAATCATGGTAAGATATTCGTATACTCCTTTGCTGTTTTTGTATATGCCACATTATCTATTATCATAGTCTATTATTAGCTATTCCTTTCATCCTCTTCTCTTTGGAAATTACATTATATTTTTTATATTTTTTTCTCTTGGTCTATTTTCTCAGCAAAGTTATACGGGCTTGAAAAAACTAGCTATACATAGTTCAGTTTCTTTCAGTAAAGATAATTTTATTCTTGATATATTTACTATAACACGTATTGAAAATACAATTCTAGTCATACTAATTAATCTAGGAATAAAGGTTTTCGGACGTAAAGAAAACGGCGTTAGTGATATTAACGTATCCGTTATTCAGAGAGCTCTCTATGAAGAGCAGAATAAAACATAACAAAATATAGAGTATGCTTGAACGCTAGTCGATACTGGCTTCACTAATAACGTATTCTACAAATTGAAGTATTGAGGTGGAATCATTTGGGCAACCGCTTTAATGTAAGTAAAATTTATTAGATTCAAGAATGTCCCAAAACTTTAATGAAATAATTGACAAACAATTATTTTATAAGAGATCAAAAAATATAGAAAATGTATTTGTTTTTCAAAAATAAAACTGAAAATTAGATTCGATGTATAATTCGAAAAAACTTCTCAAACAATAATCATAAGATTAAGTTAAATTTCAATATTTTAGGCTTTTAATTCCTTAAAAAGATATCGATATACTTTGAAGCAAAAATTAAGCACAGATTCAGTTCTCAGACTGATGTCCTCTCATCCCATTGAGTTTATTCTTAAAAAATCATACCGATTATCACAGCTTATTCAATGTAAGCTGTGCTTTAAGCTACTGAATGTTTTATTAATATTTATTTTTAAACATGAACCCGTCGCTTAATATGGAAATAATGAGACGCTTCGCTAATATCTCATTTTCCTACCCAATTTTGCTTTATATTTTTCGAAGTTAAACTAGAAGCAAAATTTGTTGATGTGTAAACATCTTACGTGGCGGTATGAGGGTAAATCTCGGCAAAAGGGACGGAAATGTGTAAACCGATGCTAGCCGCTAGGGTGGTATTATTATACAATTTTGCCATTTAAAATTGTTTTAAACGGATTTTAGACGATAAAAAGGCATATTTTAAATTAAACGAACCGTCAAAACTATTATTTATTAATTATTTTAAACTTTGTTATTAAACCTAATATTTATTCTATGAACAAGCTAAAATGTATAGGCAACGGCGATAGCACGTTGAAAATTCCAGTTCTCGTCCGATCACTGAAGTTAAGCAAGCAGTGTGGTTAGTACTTGGATGGGTGACCGCTTGGGAACACAACGTGCTGTTGTAATTTTTTTACAACCGATGTCTGTTTACACATCAGTGTCTCGAGTACTGGCAGACTGGTTTTTTATTATATACCAGAAATTTATAAGCATTTTGTGAATTAGTTAGCAATAGTACATAAAAATTCCTTTGCAAGGTGCTAAGATTATTTAAGCTTGTCGGCTGTAAATAAATACTATTTTAAACACGCAGCGTAAGCGAATTTGGGGTATTCCTAGTTGCAGTACCTCGTGTATTTTATAATTTTATTCTCATATTTTTTAGTAAGTAAAAAAAAATTATGAACAAATCTGGACAAAGTGAATGGTTAATATGCCAAAATAAATTATTGCCGCGGTCTAGTTTACATATAATTTTTCATCCTAGGGCAAGCAAGAGCTGATGCAAATGACTGAACTCTAATCAGATAAGTTCTCAGTTAATGTAGCCTGTTTTATGACATTGTATAACATGCAGAATTTTCATGACTTATTTGTACGTGTAAATTTGTCAAACAAATTTGCAATATAACCTTATTTCATTTATTTATTTAAGTATTTTGTAGTTTTATTATAATGAATGGTGAGCTTTTTGTGTGAAAATCATAATCTAATAAGCGCCGAAAAAATAAAAGATGGGTATAACCGTAATAACACAACTCACGAATGATTGGAACACACGCGTTCGATGGCGGAAGGGTGTTTGGGTTAGGATTTCTCTGGGGAGCAAAATCCCCTGAAGCTCCGTATATTTATAAGGCAGTATTTGATTCTGAATATTTTCTATAATCCAAATAAGCGAGTTGGAGCAAAATATTCCAAGACTCTTGCTTTCACAAGCGGATTACCTCAAATCAAGTTGGAACAAAAATATAAATGATCCTCCATTTTCTATTAGAAAATACTTCTTCAACATCACAGATGATAATGGGTGAAGTATAAATATTTAATTATTTATTGACGAATTAGAGTTAGATCAACTTAGTAGTTCAGCATTTGAAATACGTAGATCTGGTGTGTCTGGTGACCATAAAACAATGATCTACTGATTAACTTTACATACGTAATTTTCTAAGTTCACTGAAGTTAGAATCTGACATAATTATCAAACTAAATGCCGTTCTAACCAGAAGAGATACGAACTTTCTTTCTTTGAATAGTAAATACCTATAGTCGAAGTTATACCCATTTGTAATGACATCATAGTGGCAGCCAAACCGTATGTTTCCTGATATTTATTTTGCAAGAAATTACTTGTGGCTAATCAACATTAATATTTTTACTGTATGGTGATGGACATGATAAAAATAGAATATATAGGTATTAAAAACTGTCCATGCATAATCTATTTATCCGCGACCTTATGAATTAAGGCTACTAAAATTACACGAAAAGACACGATTTCATTTATTTTCATTTTATTTCACGATATTTATGTGTAGACAAAGACGAATGGGTTCATAGAGGAAGCCATTGGGGCCCTTTGCACCTCGATTGCCAGTAAACCGGCCTAATCCATTAAGACGGAAGACTACACCTTATGGAAACGAGTGTGCAAAACGATTGATGTCAGGATGCAAAATTTTTCACAAAGGCTTCAAATTTAATGTACATTTTTGCATTTAATTACGATGTTGCTAATTCTTACGTTTGAAATTTATTTTTTAAACTACCAATTATTTATAACAAATTTTAAAGAAGCAAAATTCCCTCATTAATTTTAGACCTATGTAGGTACTAAATTTCAGATCGAGGACACTTACCTTTTTGGCTTTAAGCCTAAACTTGTTTTTTCATGACTTTGCATAGCACGGAGATCATATTTTCATTAAAAAAATATAATCCCCAGAAAAATTACGCCATTGCATTGCTAACTTAATGGAATTATAACGATATTGTTGAAACACTTAAATAAAAAAATTCCAAAAAAAGCTATCAGTCAGTATTCTCGGTATTAGCATATTTTTCCAAATGACCTATTAAAATTTCATGTAGCCAAAACTTTTGATGGTGATTAGAAATAATATATTGATGTATTTTCGTTTACATTCGGGACACACCATTGCAGTTGCATTAAACCATTGATTTATAGGGGTAGATAAGCAATAGCCGCCTGTTGCGCTATTCAAAGTGGCAACCTATGGGCGAAAAAACGGGTTTCTACGCATGTTAAAATCGACGCAAAATAGAACAACATAAGTAAAAAAAATCTCGTTTCGTCCGGCGCACTAAAGCAGGTGTCGATCAGAACCGAACATGGTTTTTGGCTTTGACCTGTTTTCATTTTGTATTTTGTATATTATATATGTTGCATTCTTCGATGATGATATTCGTGTTATTACAAATCAATGTGTTATTGGTGGTTAGAGTTTGAGGGCGATTTGTGTTGATAATTCGAGTACTTTAGAAGTGGTTTGCTGCGTCCTTCTGCGGACTTGATTTCAATTTGTATTTTCGTTGAAAGAAAGTACAGAAATGTTGTCAGCTTGAATGATAATAAAATGTCAAAAAAATGCATTTGGTATGCCTTCGTTACCAACCTAACGAAGCAAGTGATGGAACAAAAAATATTTTTTCTCCGATTGACAGCAAATATTAATTTTGCAGACACATATCAATCACCAAAGTATTACTTTTCCTGCCTTGGCAGCAAAGTGAGTACTTTGCTGCCTAGGCAGCAAAATGATTAGTCTCCATGGGAATAAAACGGTTGACATAAGTTGTCAAACTATAATTATTATGAACATATACATTTCCATAGCAACCAGCCGTTCCAACAATTGCGATTTCTATCAAATTTTAATTTATTACTACAGGAAAAATAAAAAGATTGTGGGAATTGTAATAATTTGCAAATATACAATATCCATATATTATTATAAACAATAGGAGAAAAAAATATATGTTCAACTCGGCAGCAAAGTAGATTGACTGCCTTAGCTGAATTCCTAGCCTCGCTACGCTCGGCTATGAACTATCAGTCGCGGCAGTCAATCTACTACTTTGCTGCCTAGTAAAACAAATAACTATTGTATTTGACTATGCGGATCATATATTTGGACATATATTTTTGGAAAACCCCTATACAAGATAATAAAGAATGCCATGTCCAATTGTTCACATATGCTAAAATAAGATTTTACAGTTTGACGGAGAGACAGACAGAGGAAATAAAAGGAGAGTTAATTAGAAAGAAATTGACCCAACTCACTTTGTTTTCAGTCCAGTGAATTATTTTTGTATTTTAGTTTTACTTATTGCTTATTGTTTAGTAGTTTGGATGCATTGTGATTATGAACTGCTCTATTTTGAATTTGATTGTTTACTTCTCTCTAAAACAATTTAGTCATCCGAACAGATTTTAAGAAAATATGATGAAACTAGATCAGGGAGAGCAAAACTTTATATTTTAGATCTGTTAATCATAATTACTGGTCGATAGTTCCCCATTGATTTATGAAATCAATCAATCAATCAATGTAGAGCACCCCTACTTCTTCACCTTCAATTAAATTTTTATGAAACTCTGAAACACGTATTTACTTATTTTATTAGTAGAATGTAAATAATAACTTTCAGACCTCTATTGCATATTATTTTTAGACAAAGACGCCTCGTATAAAATTTCAAAACCTACTTTAACCCCTTAGGGGTTACCTTATAGCCTATGTCTTGACCCCCATATTAAGCTTTCAAATATACAGAACCGCATCAAAATCCGTTCATGGATTTTTCAGTAATGCTCGAACATACAAACAAATATTTTTTTTTTAACTATTAATGTTTTATCTGCAGATCATCAATAATCGACTGAGTATTGATTTTTTTAAATTTGTACCATGTACAGACTTTTCGACCTCTATTACTTTATGGAAGGATAATAAAATCTTTGATTATGCGATTATACGATTTCAAATTTTGGAGTTCGCGCCTGCATATTGACCTTCACACTGCAACAGTGTTGGCTCTCACTAATTTTCTAATGCGCAACGCGAAATGTGAATCTCTTTATTTACATTTCGCGGTCGTAAATTTGTCATTTTTGATCTATTTATTGCTTATCCACTCCTATAAACCAATTCATTAAACTGACAGTGGTAGTTAGGTAAGCTGTGGTGGTATGATGGTAACCGCAAAATTTTATACCCTAAAATTTATCAAGGAAGTATTTTTTGACTGAGCAGTTATTGCGCGCAATTCTTCATATTTATTATTATATCTTTAATGGCTTTTTCTAGAAAGTTAATATTTCTGGTCTTTAACCACCGAATTAGCATCTGCTTGGTGCAAATTGTCTTGGGATTTCTTCTGATAGATCAAACTGGAACCAGCTGAGTTTTAAACCAGATTTTAAACATTTTCCTGTTCATGTTGTCATGATCCACCTTTAAGTATTAAATTAGCGCTCTTAATGATGCCGTCTTTGGTCCCAGCGTGAGCCACACTATAGGCTGATTTTCATATATAGGACTGTGCACCGACTGTGCGCCTACCATGTTGCGGCCGTCGCGGGTATTCCACTTTTTCACAATAGGACTGGACGACCGCAACACGGTCGTAGCACAGTCCTATATGTGAAAATGTAGTGCGTTTTATACGGAACATCCAATTTTTTGTTTTACAGTGACAACGACACGGTAGGTACACGGCAGGCGCACAGTCGGTGCGCAGTCATATATATGAAAATCAGCCTTATATCGATACCTTGAAAAATCGGAGGTAACTTAAGCTTAACCTATATTCTCTCAAACAACAGAAATGTTATAAAATATCCAAATTATTTTACCAAAATTAAAATTGTATTAAGTAAAGTACCACGCACTAAATACATTAAAAAGTTGTGACAGTGAAATTCTCTCAAGGCTGATTTTCATATATAGGACTGTGCCCGACTATGCACCGACTGTGCGCCTACCATGCTGCGGTCGTCGCGGGTCTTCTACATTTTCACAATAGGACTGGACGACCGCAACACGTTTTTTTTTTAAGGCGATGAGGAATCTTCCAAAGATGCCGGCCCTGATGGTCTGCCGAGCATGCACGATTCTAACCTCTCTAGAGGTCAGCCTACGCACTAAGCCCCCCCCGCCATTATCTAAGTATCTCATCCTCCTGGAACTGCTATGGGCATTACTTCGGGAGGAGGAAGAAAAAGAGGATGTTATAAATCGTTGACCCTTCTTTATGCCTTTCTGACTTCATTTTCTTTTCTGTCAACTATCAGTTTGGCATAGTTGCTTACAGCCGTCCAGTTCTCACCGTTCTCAAGCATTTTCCCTACTAGGTTTTCTGGGGTTATTTTTCCAACGTTGTTTTTTAGGGTGTTTCTTTGTGTTTCCAACCTCACACACTCAAAGAACGTGTGCTCTACTGTGTCTACTTCTGTGCAATATAAACATTGGTCGTTTCCTGTAAGCCGAAATCTGTGTCTGTATGCCTGTAAGCAACCATGCCCGGACAGCAGCTGTGTGATGTAGTATGTCACTTCTCCGTGTTTTCTCTCTATCCATGGCTTCAAATATGGTATGAGCTTCTGTGTCCATCGCCCTTTATTTGTGTCTTCCTGCCACTCTTGTTGCCATCGGTGTATCGTAAGTGCTTTCGCCCTTTCCTTTTCGGTCCCTTTTTGCACCTCGCACCTCTCTTACACCAATAGATGTATAGGTGGGGTTCCCGCAATGGCTAATATCGCCTTCGTGGAGATTGTTCTATATGCGCTAACGATTCGTATTGCGGCTTTTCTTTGAACGCTAAGCAGCATATTCCTATAGGTACTCTTTCTGATAGCTCTTCTCCATATGGTTTTTCCGTAAAGAATTATCGATTGGATTACGCTAAACAGTATCTTTCTATTTCTTTCCCTGGGGCCGCCGATATTTGGTAACAGCCTACTTATATTACCAATAGCTTTTCCAGCTTTTTCCACTACGTGCCTGATATGTTGCCCCATTTTCATGTTTCTGTCGAGGAAAACCCCGAGATACTTTAAATGTTCTCGATTGCTGATTGTCGCGTCTGCTACCCTTATTTCTACGTTTGTGACAGTCCGCCCACCTGCAAGTATCACCACCTCCGTCTTTTGTGGCGCCAGACTCAGCTTTTTAATGTTTAGCTATTGGATGATGTCTTCAAGGACCCTGTTTGCGGTATTTTCCAGTCTTGCTGCATCCTTTTCGACCACCACTATCCCCAGGTCGACAACGTACCCCACGAGTTTCACCGATCCTGGTACAGGGAGTCTGAGGATTCCATCGTAGTATATGCACCACAGTATCGGACCCAATACCAATCCCTGTGGTACCCCGCACGACACCCACATCCCCCCATTTCCCCCTATAAATAGCCATCTGTCCTCCAGGTGGCTGGCTAACATATTGAACAGATAAGGTGCGATTCGTCTTCTCCTGAGTTCTTCAAGTATGCCCCGCCAGGGAGCCGAGTTGAAAGCATTTCGCACATCAACTGTGATTAGGATGCTTCTTTTCCTGCCGGATCCTTCATTGGCTTTATCTGCCAACTCTTGACCTCTCTGCAGGGCGTGACTTGTAGTTTTTCCTGCTTGGAAGCCATACTGTTCGTCTGAAAGGCCCCCTGTCCTTTCGATTTTTTTTTTTAATCTTTCAGCCAGAAGTTGCTCCAGGAGTTTCCCCCATACGTTGAGTAGACAGATTGGTCTATATGCTTTAATGCTCTGTCCCGGTTTTGTTTTCTCAATAAGAACGAGCTTCGCCACCTTCCATTCCTTGGGAAACACACCTTTGGCTAACTCCCTGTTAAGGGACTCCAGCACGTTTCCAGAGTGATTGTTTACTACTGCCTTTATTATCTCGGGGGGCAAGCCGTCTGGCCCCTGGGCTTTTTTATCCTTCAGTCTGTTGTTGGCTGCGGTTAAATGTGCTTTAGTAAAGAGGGGCATTTCTGCTTCCTCAACTGTACATCTGTCCCATTTAGATACTGCGTGTGTAGGGAAAAGTTCTTTCGCTACCTCCAACTGTTTCTTGTCACTTAAGACACTCGGTGGATCCCCTTTTAGCTTATTCATTACGATTTTGTACCCTTTGCCCCATAGGTCGTATTCTACCTTTTCTATTACCTTTTTCCACGCGTCCTGTTTTTCGTCAGCGATAGCTATCTTTAGTAAAGTTCGACTTTCCTTATAGTTGTCGAGGGCTTCTCTTTTCCTGTTATTGTCCTTCCTTTTGTTTTCCCTGGTCAAAGTCCTTTTCGCTTTTAGGCATGTTCTTCTTTTTTCTGCGATCTCTTTCGTCCACCAGTAAACTGGTTTTTTATTCCCAGGGCCTCTTTTATTTTTCAGAATCTTATTACATGCTGTTATGACAATTTCGTCCAGTAACTTTACGTCTATTTCTCTCCCACTTTCTTTTTTGATTTGCCGCCCGACTTCTTGTATCACTCTGCCGATTTGATCTTGTTTGATGATCCAACCTCTATTTGCCGTTTCTCTGGGTTGCTGTTTCGAATCCCTATCTCTTATTTCATATAAGATGTGTTAATGATCGCTAAGAGATTCTGTATCTAGGACTTGCCAGTTTACGATGTTGCTACTTATGATTTTTGTGCAGAACGTGATATCTATGTGAGACTCGCTGTCTCCTCTTACAAAAGTCGGTACTCCACCGTGGTTTAGGACTACTAGATCATCTTCGGCCAGCCATTCAAACAGGATTTTCCCTCTATTATCTTTTTTCCTTCGATTTCGAGTTGAAATCGCCTCCGACGACTACCTCCTTTGTTTGCTTCCTGACATCTCTTTGTAGAGCTATCATGAAGTCTGTAAATGATTGCATGTCTACATTAGGGGAGATGTAGCATCCGAAGATAACTATTTCCTCCAATTCAATCCACGCATATCCATTACCTGCACCTGTCCCTCTTATTTTAAGCTGCGTGTTTCTTAATGCTAGTGCCACGTCTCGTTTATTATCAATGTATAATTTTCCTTGCAGGGCTTTCTTCCGGTTAGCCTCTGCAATGATCAATATATCAGCACCTTCTTCTTCGGCGGTTTTAAACATAAGGTCCATTGCCTCTTTTCCCCTGCCTATATTGCCTTGAATGCCCTTCATGCTGTGCTTTGAAGTCTCTCCCTCTTCTCCTTCCTCTGCTCCTGTAGCAGCTTTCTATACATCGGACATTTTGTCGTCTCTGTTCTATGGCCCTCGACATTACACAGGTCGTAGCACAGTCCTATATGTGTATATGTGTAAATGTAAATAAGGGCTTCAGTGCGTTTTATATGGAACATACAATTTTTTTATTTACAATGAAAACGTCACAGTAGGTGCACGGTAGGCGCACAGTCGGTCCACTGTCCTATATATGAAAATCAGCATTCTTTTTTTTTTAATGTAAAAAAGTAAAGGTAAATCAGATTGTTTGGGAGATATGGCCCTTTAAGGTTGCCCAGAAATTCACAGTGAAGCAATATGTGCGTTACATACTGTTTTGCCATCCTTAAAATCCGCTAAATTAATATACATACATAGGCTCATATTGCTTTGCTCTGAATTTTCGGGTGCTGCGCAGAAGGGGCTACAAAGGGACATAGCACTCAAACCATCCGATTGGCTCCCACATTTTGAATTTTTTTTTTTACTTTTCCAACTTAACTTGAAATGTGTATAAAAAACGGAATTATGAAAACTAATAAAGCGCAGATATTTATTACCATACCCTAAAAAAATAGCAAGATAATTTTTACCATCAATGCTTTTTTCGAATTCGTGTGCTTCGTATTATCTTGCTAGTTATTAGGAAATGATCCCTTGATAAAGGTGTAGCAAAACCTGGACTTAAATTTTTATTTTTAATGTTGTCCCTTAAAAATTTGACTCTTTCATGTACAATGACTAAGTCTATTAAGTGTTTTTTGTTGTTTGATTTCTTCCACTTAAAACCTATATCCTTTATCCATGTTCTTAGAGAGTCGATTGAAAATTCAAAATATTTATTTCGATTGAAAATTCATAATATTTATTCTGTTCTCTGAACTTCTGCCTCATTGTTTGTTACCAGTGTCAGATATTCTTTGTTTTCTGGCGTACATACGGTCCCGAATTAATTTTATTAAATTACTTGTAATTTTGGTTTTGACTGTCTTTTACTTTGAGTGTATCTGAGTAGCGTAAGTTTTGTCTCATTTTATCCCATTCTTCTCAATATTTGCAATAATTGCTGTGGGACCCAATGTTGTTACATCTGTAGCTCGTTGTATTACATTCCCAACTTTAAGTGCTATTTCGTTTCGAACTTGTGCCTTTTTCAGTTGAAAAGAAGCTAATATATTTAAAATATTAGCTACGTTTTTTCATTATACCAATTACATCTTTTTCGCAGGATTTTTAAAACTTTTTAAAATTTCTTTGACAACAAACTGACAAATATATGTTATAGATTGACAGTGACGGATATTTTAGATAAAAAATAAAAAAATTAAAGGATGTTTTTTTACGAAAATTAAGAATAATCAGGCACCCATTTCCTAAAAATTTGTTGTTACGGCTGGTTGAAAGTAACTAAGCAAAGATAAACAAAAATTACGCCATTACAAGTAGGTAGCATGAAAAAAATGCGGTAATAATGTACTTATTTCATGTAAAAAGAGTGAGATAAGAGACTCGTATATCACTGGCATAAATGGATGGCGTTATGTCATAATGAGTAATTTTCAGAAATGGCGTTATTCCACTTTTTCAATTCGCAAAATGATCAAAAATTATTATGATCAAAAATTATTTAAACGGTACATAGACAGATTCGTGCCATCTAGTTACTGGGTTGTCAAGCCACATCACGCAAAATTCGAATTTATGGTTTTGCAATAAATAGTAAGATCACAGAAGGCGTCATTAACAAAAATCTATAAAATATTCATTTTAAATCTGCAAAATAACCGGGTAATTATGTAATTTTAAATTTTAATTTGAAAATAAGGAAAATGCCGCCATTTTGCTAGGTTTTGTGGGTTAGTTTATTGCTAAATTTTGTAACGGAGTATTTTTTCCAGAATGAGTCAAGAAAAAATTCTTGCCGAAATAGACAGGAAGATTGCTCAGGATACTAATCCAGTTTACTTCCAGGCAGAAGAAGAAGAAGAAGGAGCAGAAGAAGAAGAAGAAGAAGAAGGAGCAGAAGAAGAAGAAGAAGAACCATTCCAGTCTTCGGGTAGTAAATACATTCCACCAGATATCGAACAAGATATTGACCACGTCACCGAAGGGGAAAATGGAGCTGAAGGGATTAGTGCAAAAATGAGATACGTATTGAAAATGGCGCTGATGGCTTTTAGCCTAATATTCATACAGGTCGGCCAACCAGAGGAAGAAGAAGGAAATATGGAAACCTAAAATTGTTTTTCTAAAAACGCTACAAATAGGCCAAAACCGGATAAACGTTGCTCTAAAAAATTCATGTGACACTTTTAAAATCAAAACTTTAAGTGCACTGGACCACGAAAAAGAGAATTTGCAAGCCGCTTATGATGATCATGTGCAATAAGCTAAGATTTTAAGAGATAATGAATGAAGATTTACTGGAATCTCAAATGATGCTGGGGAAGGTACTAGAGAAGTGAGAACGTGTCTTTTAAAATATATAACAGAATATATTCATGGTCCAGCAATGGAACTAAGGCTATGGTCCGACTGATGTGGCGGACAAAATCGCAGCATCAAACTCGTTTTGCTATTATTAATTCATGCCCTGCTCAATTATCCTACAATCAAAAAAATTGTCTTATGATTTTTGCTATCCGCGCACAGTTTGCCAAATGACTCCGAGCTTAGTGACGTTGAGTCAGCACTGATAATGCAAGAAAAGCTATACATTGATAAGAACTATATGTCTGTAATGGAAAAATGCCCCGGAAAACATACATTTTTAATCACCCGCCTAGAAAAAAGTGATTTCGTGTCTGTTGAGAATTTTGGTCAAGTAAAATTGATGTGGTAGCAAACCATCCGTAAAAGAAATAGATCTGTTTCTTTTATGGCCACATGGAAGACACCTTCTGAAAAAAATCAAAGATTTGAAGGAACTGTACAAGCTATTTCTTAAAGATATTCAGCAATTCTATAAAGTTATATTATTATCAAACGCCGCAGAATCTCAAGATGATGTCGTTGGCTTTGGTGCCTCTATTGACTTTGATGCCGAAATAGAAGGTTTGGGAGACAACAACTTACAAAAAGGGTTTTAAAAAGAAGCCGAAGGAAATAACAACAACAAAGATAATTGGGTCAAGGTTGAAATATTGTTTTTGCTATTTAGTTTTTAGGAAGAAATTGATAAACAAAAATGAGTCAACCCATATATTTTCCACTTTTCCATGACTAGTGAGTTGGAAAGCATCTCGAAATATACTTTTTCACAAAGGCCTTGACAAAAGTTTTTTGTTATTAAAAACATTTCCCAATAATTGCTATTTTCCAAACCTGATAATCTATATTGCTTTTTCTTGCAAAACAGGCTGAGAGAAGCTTGACCCGTTATTGCATAACACCATCCAAATATGATAAAATAATATATTATCCACTCTCTATATTGATCATTACGACATTAGTTGCCTTGTTGCCTTCTACATCATCTAAAGACATATCTTTCCTGGTTTAATTAATAAATTAACATTTTGCTATCTATTTTGTAGGCAGCAATCATTTAAAAATTCAAAAGACAAATTCATACATTGGAAAAGGTGGAATATATGAAATTGATAGTAACCAAAAATATGCTTTGCAAACTGAAGATCCATACAAGCGAGGTAAAAAGAAGAACAAATAGCTCATTTGAAGTATGGTAGAACTGAAAAATTAGGTGTTGCCGAGCATGCTTTTTGAAAACAGTCACAGAATAACAGCTAACGATTTAAAATTAATTCATAATATAACTCATAGGCGATTGTTAGACGCATGCGAAGTTATGAAAATTATTAAATATAAGAATAGTTCAAATAATAGAGATGGAGGACCTATCCCGCATAGTCCATTGTACTGGTGGATCGAGTGTGACTAAATGTAAAAATCGATTCATTTCAGAGTAAATATAGTTAGGTAGATTATAAATTTATTTTTAATCATTTTCTGACGATGCTAAGATAGTTAGCGAAAGCTCCATCCCAACTTAGTTTCAAATGCAATTATATTATAAATTAAATTATTGTGAACCAGTCTTTAAATATAATTTATATATACCATCAATTGAAAATCTTCGTGGGAACAACAAATATTTTAAACAGGTGATAGCAAATGTATTTCATTAATTCATTATAAAATAAATTTCTGAATGCAGTCTTTCGAAAGCCTCAAAATATAGTTATATTGAGATACTATGGATAGAGAATTGAAATATACTATTATGTTGGATTCTCATGAATTTCCTTAAATTTAATTCTCGGATAAAATAAATCTGAAGTAAAACTTTGAACTAAAGCCAAGTCGTTTGGCTGAATTAAAGTGAAATATGTTAACATTTTTAAAGCTAGGTCACGAATAACTTCCTAATTTATGTATTTTCAGTAACATACAGGGTCACCAACTGAGTTCCCGTGATTATATAATATTATTTTTAGGGAATTCGTTGAAATGTTTTCATTTCAGAGAGTGTCAAAATGATTAAGGAATTGAGGTATTTACAAGAGCACCTGTTCTCATTCAAGCGATCTTAATTAATGCCTTGGTCGATTATGCATTCTTGATTCACCCAGTTATGTTCTGGCGCTTGTGAGAAATGGTCATAAACTAAACCAAAACAACGGAAATTCGAAACACTGAACTTAAAACCTGTATATTTTAGTTTGTTTATTGAGTTTTAGTAGGTGAATATGTGCTATCATTTTGAGTAGATATTTTGAGTAGATATCCTGTATACTTTGGTAATATAAAGCATCTAATTAAAACCATGGTATCCTTAAACAAGGAAATCCAGACGTCTTTTATTTTGTATATAATTTAAAAAAAAGTAAAAAATCTGTTTCTGACTTTTGAAAAGGAATTATCTGGCTTACTTTGGCCGTCACCCGGGAGTCTAGGATAAGCCTTAAACTCCACCTTTCGAATGTAAAGCATGCAAGCAAGTATCAATCGGAACAATAGAGACAAATAAAGATATCCTTATCTCCATTGTGCAAAGAGGCCTGTCCTGAATTTTGAAGAAATACCCATTCCATCATCCAGCAATCTACTGAGACTCCCGGAATATGATTCAGAATTATCAATCGATGATAAAATTCAATGTATGCAATCAGAAAACGACAGTAATTTGGAAGCAGATTCAGTAAGTCCCAGCATACGTATAGCTGAATGATCTCATTAGAAATCTGAAACTCTCAAAGCAGTCTTTCGAATTAATTGTCTTTAGATTAAATTAAAACAATCTATCTTATACAGGTATAAGAGATATAAGAGGACGCTCAGAAAAAAGTTAATTTACCAGAATACGTACCAAAGAAATGGCGCCTTTTTTAATGATAGTTTAGGATGAGGTATGAAATGTCGTCTAAAAATTTAGAAATGGTAATATTTCTTCTTTGAAATAGCTGAGCCAAGAATCCGCACCGTGCTAATAGAAATTTGCCTCTAATATTTATAATAATTCAAGAGAAATAAAACGTAATCAACAAACATTTATTTGCGAAAGAGAAAATCATATTTCTACCCTTGAATATCAAGTTGGGCTTATAAAACACTTTGTGAAGACTTTAAATAGAAATGAATTTTGTTTCTGCTACTTGGCACGTACATTTTCTGGAATTACCACGAAAAAATTGAAAGCCGGATTATTTTATGGCCCTCAGATAAGGCAGTTTATTAAAGATCCACGATTTACCGCCTGAGTGAAGAATGCTTAGTGTTCACTTATTCAAGTAGTTCAAAGGTTTCGTGGAAATCATATTGCAGGAAATTAAATATAATCAGTGTGAAATGTCGTCAGTGATGTGACAATACCTTCTATCTCTCTTAGACATGATTTTACACGAACATTCTGCATAAGATCCATATTAAAACCAAATTTTCATAAAACGTGGAGTTGGCGGGTTTTGATTTTATAGGACTCAAGTAATGCTTGGCAATACGGATAGACGCAAGCCTTTGATGCTTCTTTCTTTTATGTGCGCCTTCTACTGAATGTTCCTAAATAAATCGAGCATCGATGCTTACCTCGCTGCCTGCATCCTGACTCTGCACTCCACTATTTTTACGGCTTTAGAAAATAGTAATAAATTGAAATATACATAAGTTAAAAAATAGTTGATTTTATTGTAAACTAAGTCAAAATAGCGGATCTCTATTTTGTTTTCTGCATCCAAAAACTTCCTAGGGGCAGTTAAAAAAAATCATCTGTTTCTGAAATACATGAAACGGAATTTTGTCTATACTTAGATAGTTTAATATACTAAGAAAGAATGGTCTTTTGAGTATTAGGTTCTACTTGTTACGCTATCATTATACGCTCAGCAAAATATATAAAGATTGTATTAGAGATGTGTACAATATATAAGATGCATGAGGTTAATGAAGTTACTAACCTCAATGGCATTATTCATCTGCCCTTTTTGAGCGTCAGACAATCATCGGTTGATTTGACGAATGGTGCATTCACCGAGGCAGAGAGTTACCACCCCCTTCTTAGTGTTCATATCAAAAACTTTGTTAATCACAAGTCTTCGCATCTATACTATTGTCCATAATATTACGATTATAACTCAAAACTACCTTGGGTAGTCCCCAGCTCACGGTAAGAAAATGGAACTACAATATAACCTCTAAGTCCACTAAAGCATAAGAAAGGAAAACAAACATTGACGATTGAATGAAAATTAAAGAAAAATATGGGAAAAACCACGAGGAAAATATGTGAGGGATACGCCCTAAATCCCTAAAGCACTTGAGAAGAAACAACAATGAGTAATCTATGCAGAGATCAACAAGTCTTAAAATAAAATAAGCAACAGGTACTAGTTTTTACTATTGAAGAGAAAGAAAAATGTAATAACTAACAATTATTCTCGAATTAACCGGTAAACAAGAAAGCAGCAGCATCATCTCAAAGCAAATCAGTGACCGCCACAAATTAAAACCATATCAGCCCGGTATTAGAAGTGAAATATTTATACCGAAAGTAGCATATGAATTTCACCGATCTAACGAGGTAGGTTATTAACTCAGTTCTTACAAATACAGAACTGCCTGTAAACATAATTATTATTGTAATATAAATAAGCAAAGTTAAACTAATAACACAATATCTTATTTTAGTTGTCAGATAAATCTAAGCGAGCCAACAAACCTAAGCTGGAGGGCAGCCTGCATAAGAAAAGGGATGATCAGAACAGTGTTATAAAAGCTAATACATATTATGCTTTAGTCGTATGTACATATAACTAATTAATATTCATAAATGCTGCAAAGTGAAGTACATTAAACTTATTGTCAACAAATCAAATAAATGAACTTATAATTAATTAACCGGAGAGGAAAATATTGAATAATTCTTACCACAAAATATAGAATCTTTGGTTGCTAAATGCAGCATATAAAATAAAATTTATAATCTTTTATACATTTTTGGATGTAAGTTGTTTTATTTAGCCCAAAAATACACAAAATAATAGATAATATCCTAATATGCGAGTGAAAAGGAAATCCCCTTGGAAAGTATTTTAATACAGAAGAGCCAGTTTTAAAAAAGAGTAATGGTCTCTATGGCAGATTTCGAAAATTAAGAATTTTTGCATACCTTAAATTCGGAAGCCATATAAACAAAAAAAAATCCGTATTACTTTCTGAGATTGAAGAAGTTTCCCACACTTCCCAGAAAAAAAAATGATGTATTTATCTTAATAGTAGCCGAATTATTTACATCCGGAGATATGGCCATCCAACTGCACAGACTTAAACCTTCTTGACTTTTCCATATTATGAGGAATTTGCAAGATCAATATCATTAAAAGCTGAATGAATGGCTACAGACCTGTGCTGGAATAATTGACACTATGACCACAATAATTACAGTGGACTAACTCCAATTAGAGAAAATAAATTATGGAAAATTCTAAAAATAAAAAATTTAAATTTTTTAAAAAAGTCGAATCTTAATCTGGGCATTACAAAACAGAGCAAATTAATAGAAATACATACAATAAAATAAAATGCTGTCTTTTGACGTTTGAAAGTCCATTATGCCACTTAGCCTTATATAAAAATTTACTTACCCCATTTAGAGGTTATAGTTTCTGGGATCATATTGTGTCCAAATAGAATATCTTAAGAAATATTACAATATTGCTATTACTCTATTTGGACGCGTTCTAAAACAAATCACCTTAATATTTCGATGGACCAAGCGAACATAATCATATCCGTGAAAACCCTCATTGTTGGTTTAATCTATCATACCATAAATATTTACTGAATTTGTAAGTAGAAGTCCATTTTTGAAGTGGAGTTGCTATTATAGCGGGTTAGAAGAAGGGGGAAGACTTTTCTCCACAAATGGATTTGTGGAGAAAAGTCTTCCCCCTTCTTCTAACCCGCTATTTACTGAATATTTTTATTGCATAAAAAATTAGTGTGCTTACAGACCACCGACCAGAAATTAAATTTCTTTTGCCATGTACCGGGTGGCCAACTAAGATTGGCATTCGGCTATATCTCGAAAAGTAATTGTCCTTACGGTAAAAAAAAATATAAGTTAAGCGGCCAAGAGAAAATGTTGGAAATTATTTTTAAGTTTCCAAAATGGCCATCTTAAATTTTAAAAGCAGTTTTTTTGAAAAAAATTTTGAGATTAAAGATAGTAGAATGCATTTCCATTTTTGAGCCGAGATAAATTTGATTATTTTTTGTTAAAAAGTTTTTGCTCTATCTCTTAAAGGAAAGTGGTGGGGGGTGTTCGAACATTTTCGAAAATAAATGTCAATATATTCAAAATGGCTGAACGGATCTTAATAAGCTTGAAGTCGCTGAAAAGGGCTTTCCTTAGGCTATCAACCGTGTCTTGAGTGGGGTGATTGCGACTCCAAGTTTATTAAGATCCATTTAGCTATTTTGAAGTTATTGACATTTATTTCCGAAAATGTTCGAACACCCCCCACCACTTTCCTTTAAGAGATAGCGCAAAAAATATTTAACTAAAAATAATCAAATTTATCTCGGCCCAAAAATGTCAATGCATTCTACTATCTTTTATTTAGGAAACTTTTTCAAAAAACGGGTTTTAAAATTTAAGTTGGCTATTACGCCACCTGGCGCCCATTTTAGAAACTTAAAAATAATTTCCAACATTTTCTCTTGGCTGCTTTACTCATAATTTTCTTAAACGTAAGTCTTTACATCAATTATTTTTCAAGATATAGCCGAGTGCCATTCTTAGTTGGCCACCCGGTATATTTGTGTGTTAGAGGCAACGTAGGAGTGGGCTCTAGACCAAAATCCGCACAAAGGAGCAACGGGGATACATGTGTCCAGAGTGTACCAATTCTACTTTGGCTTTCGGATTTCCGCATGCGCATTTGGCAGAAGCCCATTATTGTCGTTCTAATATTTCACTAAACGCATGGCCCTCCGCTCGCTTCGCTCGTTATGGCGGCACAATCAACCAAAAACTAACCTAAACTACGCCAGGACATGCCCAAAATGAAAAAAAAAAAACTTTTTTCAAACATAAACATAACTTAAAAAAATTTAAAGCGGGTCCTGCCACTGGAATCAAACCGTATTGCAAGCGCAGTATCTAACCACTGCACCATTAGACCTGTTGAAAGCAATTCGCTGCACCGTAAAGACATGGGGGTAATTCTCTCCTTCTATCTTTACCAACACTATATATCAATCCCTCTCTACTTTTGATCACCTCGCCATGTCACATATTATGTTACGTTTCGGTGACGCGTCCACTTTGTCTAGGGGTTCGCGAGACCGAGACCGAGACCGAGACCTGGCAAGTCTCGGTCTTGGTCTCGAAGAAAAAATTAAGTCTCGGTCTCGGTCTCGGGTCTCGAAGCTCGAGACCGAGACCGAGACTACCTTGGTCTCGGTCTCGGTCTTGTCTCGGTTTGGTCTCGGTCTCGGTTTGAGCAAATAAAAAGTAATTAAATAATTTACTGTTTTATTTCGTTAATAACACAAACGTTTCTTCGGAATGTTAAGTTAAATGAAACATCTAATAAGTGTCTTTTGTGTATCAGTTCTTGGTGTTGATGTGATATTAGGGATAAACTTCTTAAATAATTTTACATTTTTTGTTTGCAACAGTTGTTTGAATAATAATAGTTAACTTAAATAGGTATATACCTACTAATATTTTAATATATTTCATGTTAGTTTCTAAAATGTTGTTTTGATATAAAAATGCTTACCTCTAATGTAGGTAGGTATACAAGTGATAGGGATTTTTATGTATGTACAGGGTGTCCCAAATTCTAGCCTCATCATTGGGATCTCGGGAACTAGAAGAGATACGAGGTCGGTTAAATGGAGGCAAAGTTGCGCGATTTGATGCTGATCAAAATGCCACCTTACAAGTTTAAAAATTCCTAACACTTCCGAAGATTTTTGAAAAAAAAACGATTATTCGCGATTTCATTTTTATTTTTTTATGACTTTATTTGAATAGATATAGCAAAATAAATTTCACATTTTCATTGCTACTTTTTCTGTTCTTCTAGATGATGTTATCAGATTTTCAAGCCGACGATTCGTCTTTGAGCTGCCATCATCAACTTTGTTTTTTTAAATACGGTCCTGGATTTTTTATTACGGACTTTAACCCTGCGTTACTCGCGCGGGGTGTTCTGAACACCCCACGCCTATAAATATATCAATAACTTTTAAATAAAATCGGTCAGGATGCCCCACCCCTGTCTACCTGCATAAATTTACTCCCACTAGCATGTCGTACTAGCAGGCCAGTGTGCGTTTGATCGTTTCAGAGCTAGAACCTGCTTGGGGTGACGCTGACACCCCGCGAGTAATTGTGTAATATTTTTCACCTGATAAACTTAGATTAAGGTAAGCCAATTACTATATTTTTATACGTTTTATGGGTAATTACTTGTATTATTTACATATTATGGTAATTCTTGTATACCTAAATAGAAAATTTCTTTTCCGGAAACATTGACCCTTGGAAAATGGGACAAGATCGTCTAATTCGGATATTTGAAAAAGTAGAAACGGACGATGAGCCGGCATCGGAAGATGAAATAAACAATATCGAAAGGGAGTCAGAAACGGAGGCCAATGCAGAAGTTTTCAACCATGAGTCTGAGAGCGATCAAGAGACAACAGCAAATGCAAAACTATTTGTAAAAATGCAAGAAAAATATGTGCTTAAAACATATGAATTCTGTGTGCAATTCTTGCTTGTAAAGCCTTTAACTATGTCCCGTATGATTTTTCTTTTGTGTTAATAATAGCTTTAAGTGAGTTTTTGTTTAAAGTTTGTATTTACTGTATTTTACATTCGGCCTTAACTGTACCACTATTTTGTTAAGAAGAAATAGGTTCTAAATAAAATATTTATAAAAAAATAAATAAATAACTTTGTTTACGAGCGAGATTGTCTTCCAATTATCAAAATATAGCACTATAGTAGCAAAAAGCTATAATAGCTAAAATATAATTTTTCGCTAACTTATAGCGATTTTTATTTTGGGGTGTTTATGACACCCCGCGAGTACTGGTGGCATACAAAGTAGGCGCGAGTAACGAAGGGTTAAGAGCTTCTAAGGTCCCAGAATCAATAATGTATCGCACTTACTCGAAACATTGATATTAATGGCAACTCATGTGTTAGAGAGAGACAGAAAACAGATTTTTGGTAAGATCTTACCAGGAAATCATTACAATGATTTTTTCGAAGAGTATGCGACACAATAATGAGAATGTGATTTATTATTCGTTCCAAATCTAATCCCACACAACTATTTACGTGGGTAAATTGCTAAAGATTCGGACAGAGCCTATGGTTTGAGGGTTGACACTTTAATAATAATTATATTATTTATTAACTACTTCTTATGTTAGTTTTTAAGCTTTCTTTATGCAAAGCATTAATGCGTAAAAAAAGGTGTTTGTTTTTAATCCTATTAAAAATCTATTTTCTGTCTCTCTCTAACACATGAGTTCTTATGGAAAATGTCACCAATATCAATGTTTCGAATAAGTGCGATACATTATTGATTCTGGGACCTTAGAAGCTCTTAAAGTCCGTAATAAAAAATCCAGGGCCGTATTTAAAAAAACAAAGTTGATGATGGCAGCTCAAAGACGAAACGTCGGCTTGAAAATCTGATAACACCATCTAGAAGAACAGAAAAAGTAGCAATGAAAATGTGAAATTTATTTTGCTATATCTATTCAAATAGAGTCATAAAAAAATAAAAATGAAATCGCGGATATTCGGTTTTTTCCAAAACTCTTCGGAAGTATTCGGAATTTTTAAACTTGTAAGGTGGCATTTTGATCAGCATCAAATTGCGCAACTTTGCCTCCATTTAACCAACCTCGTATCTCTTCTAGTTTCCGAGATTCCAATGATGAGGTTCGAATTTGGGACACCCTGTACATATAAAAACTAGGTACCGATTTATGTCAATTTTATTGTCAAAGTCAACGCTTTTTCTTATTATTTTTTACATTTTTTATCAGTTGTAGCGTAGCCATACAAAGTGATGTCATTTTCAAACATTCTGTATTTTATGGATACATTTATTTTGAAAACTCTTAAAATTTAACGGTATACAGGGTGTCGCGAAATTAGTAGACGAAACATCAACCATGTATTTATCGGTCAAAAATAACTAAAATTTTTCTTATAAATATATATCGGGAAGGGAGCTAGAGCCTCTTAAAAATGGGCCCCTGAATATGGTCTTCTTTAATTATTTCCAAAACGGTGTAAAACAGAGTTTTAAAATTTTGGGATTCTACTAACTTTAATATTCTGAATTTGAAAATGGAATTAAAAATTAAAAATTTTAGTCAGGTGCGAACATTTTAGGGGGTGAATCTAAAAATTAACTTTTTTTTGGGCTAACTTTTTATATATTTTTTCTTCAAATTTTGAAAATTTGATTTTTTTTTTCGCAAAAAAGTTCCTCTTAGTTTGCTTCGCTAGGACGCAGCGTTTTTGAGAAAATCGGATTTTAAAGTATACTGACTGCCAAAAACGGGTGTAAAATGAAGGTTATAATTTTTGATATTCCCCAAAAATTCCGTTTGACGTTACAAAACTTCATATTATTATAAAATAGTAGAAACACTTGTTCCAGGAAAAAGTTATGACAGATTTTCAAAATTTGAAAAACTATAGCATTCAATTTACACCCGTTTTTGGCAGTCGGAATACATTTATAATCCGTTTTTCTCAAAACCCTTTTTTTACCCAAAAAAAAATATAAAATTTTCAAAATTTGTAAAGAAAATAGCCCACATAAAAGTTAATTTTTTATATTCACTCCCAAAATGCTAGGCATTTTTCTTATTCCATTTCCAAATTCTAAATAATAAACTTAGTGTACTTAGGGGAATTCCAAAATTTTAAATTTACACAATTTTGGAAATAATTAGAAGAAAAAAAAACATCTTTAGAGGCCCACCTTTAAGAGGCCCGTAGGGGGCGTTTCCCGATATATGTTTATAGGAAAAATTTAAGGTATTTTTGACCAATAACTACGGGGTTAATGCTTCGTCCACTAATTCTGTATAGGTATACGGTATATACTGTATAAGTGGATATGGTCAAAGGTGGCCATTCATCTTTTAATATACTAATCTGACACGGTTGTACCAGAAGCAGATATCCAGTTGTTTTAATGGATACGCGATAGCTGTTTATTGCTTGGAAATGGCTCAAAATAAGTTATCTACATAATTACATATTATATACATAACAGTATAACCTTTCTTCTAGAATCATAAAAAGAAACAACCCAATTTAAAATAACAAGCGTTGGCATAAATTGCTAATAACATACATAAAAATTTGATTTTTTCAGAAAAATAAGTTTTGAAAATTCAACAAATAAAAATATTTTTCGAGACCGAGACCGAGACCGAGAGTCTCGGTACCTTGGTTTCGGTCTTGGTCTCGGTCTTGGTCTCGGTCTCGATAGGTAAGTCTCGGTCTCGGTCTCGATTCTAATTTTCAGGTCTCGGTCTCGGTCTCGGTCTCGTTTTCGAGACCGAGTCCGAGACAAGACCGAGACCGAGACCGTGGTCTCGCGAACCCCTAACTTTGTCACACATTTCGTAGCGTTCATCAAAACGTAATCAATAATGCTATTAACTTCGATCGAAGGCGACTGCGTACGGTGGTAGAAAATCGGAGTGGTTATGCTCACAACATTATTTGGTAAATTATTACTGGTGTTTGACCTTAATTTGCTAAATATGTACCTTCCTACTAAATACGATAATCTATTATCTTCTTGTTGATTCATTACAAAGAGACCTCTGAATATTTTGTACCATACCTAACAATAAATAAAAAAAAATATTGCTTTAAGAAAAACTGTTACTGTTCATTTAACGAAAAAAAATCATATCACTTGAATCGCGGAATTTGTCAAAATTTTGGCTCTACCGGAGTATTGTTGATAATAAAGCCACCAAATAAACTTATTAGCTGATTTTTTGATACAACCATTTTTTTTGCAGCCAGCTTAAATAGATCGTTTTAGAAAAGGACCATATAGACTTATCAACACTCCAAAAATAAACTAAATCGGTACAAAAGAAAACAGTTAAAGTGATTAAAACTTCACTAATTTTTAAATCAAATAGAAATACCTTCTGAGACATTTCATCAAGTTACATATCCGTATATTTTTGAGAATAGCTTAATTCAAATATAGCCAATTACATAGGGTATAATTAAAAAAATACGTGTAAGCTTGGTACGGTGCAACGTTTTTATTTAAACACTTCATTACGAAAAACGTATGTGAGCATTTGAAGAAAATCTCTCAATTTAATGGTGGCTTAGGTGGAAGACCTTTGTAAAATTACTTTACCATTCGTTAGTAGGTCTTTAGAAAGACTTAGTTTCGTATTAAGTGGGCTCGTCTAACTACCTCGAATCTTAACGATAGAAATGGTTCTAGGATTGCCGCTTATTGCCTTGAAACGGGTAAGCCTAACAGAACTTAGTAACATCACAGATCTATATAGCTAGTAACATCATTCCAGCTCTAAATTATTGGTTTTATTAAAGGGAACACATAGATAGCTGTATCTCATTTGAGAGATCTGATGAAGTTTGTTAGGTGTATGATGTATTTAAGATTTAGAATTGAATAGTGGGTTAAAAAACATTTCTTAATTTAATTTTCAATTTAATTCATCTTTTTGAACGATCGTGCTGCTTTGAATGATTCACCGTATCTATTTTTAGAACGGTAGTGTGTGTTTACTAGTTGCTAGGGATAACGCGACACAAGGAACTTACTTACAGTTTAGCTGATCGGTAAGTAGGTAAATTGCATATAATATGTCATGCGCGTTTGACAGTAACGTGACATTATAGCATATTAAGTATCAAGAACAGTATGAATAGTCTACCGATCGACTACAATGTTCACTCCGCTCAGTCGTCAATATTGGAGGAGATCTGTAAACGCTTTACTGGTCCAGATGCTTATACAATTTTTTTGGATGACCATACTTAGCGATTAAATAAATCGAATTTCTTGAGTATTTTTATTTTCTGCACGTTTACTAACTGTCTTGTAGCTATAACAAACTTTTAACAAAGTTTTGAATTTGTTGTTATGGATACGTTTATAAATATATCCCTTAATGTCACATTATTGCCAAACCCGCGTGGCACATAATATACGCAATTTACTTACCTTTCAGCTAAACGGTAAGTAAATTATTACTTACCGTCACGTTATTCCTAGCAACTAGTAAACACAGCAAAACTTTCTAAAAATAGCTACGGTAAATTAAATCCTTCAAAATAACATGATAGTACAAAAGAAATATAATTATAACATAACAACAAATCTAAAACAATGTTAAAAGCTTGTTATAGCTACAAGTCAATAAACGTGCCCTAAATAAAATTGCTCAAAAACTTACTTTATTTAATGTTAGCACAAAAAATTGTATAAACATCTCGAACAGTAAATAGTTTACCGATCTCCTCAAATATTGGCGATTTCGCTCCGCTCGGTGGCCAAACACTGTCGTCTATCAGTAAACTGTCCTTATTGTTCTCGATACTTAATATATTATATCGGTTTCATCTGAAATTTGATGATTATCAGTTACCTAGATTCCGATTGGCTCCATTTATTATCACAATATCACTCATAAGTTAATATACTTTTAGTTTTAAAATGCAATTTCAAGATAATCTTCTTCGGCCGATGTAATGGCATTAATTCACAATTTCTGAGACAAGACAAGAACACCTACTTAAAAGTTAGTTTTAGAATTAAATTTCAAATTCGATTGATGTCTACGGTTATTCCTTCTTGCTGCAATCGTCGAAAATGGCGGCTTCCGTAAATTAAATTATAAGGAAGAGAAAGCCACTTAATTAAAAAGAAGACTGTTGAGAATTGTTGGATATAACAGACGCGAGTCTATTTGATTTAGTTATAATGAATCCATTGAATGATTTATAAAGTAATTTCTCTTTTTTCATTTTTAATTTAATCACTAAGAAATAGTTTCTAAAATATATAAAAGTTTGAGTAAGGCTGTAGCTTTAGCAAGTATGGGTTTACCTTCGCTGTTATACCTATGTTATTGGCAAACTTGAATTATTTTTAGCCAGTCAAAGAATCTTCTTACCCTCCAGTACTTGGTATGCAACATATCTATGCAAATTTCTAAGTTTTTATCCATAACTTTGGACAACGTTTTTCCAGCTTTCATTTATGAAAAAGTTAACATTTCAACAGGCAGCAATATAACTTTCCCGCCGTTTCCAATAAAATAAATTCGACAATAATTATTATTGCTCGCTTAATGTCATTCGACAGAAGTATAATTACTAATGACCGAATTATATGTAAACAATAAATGCGCATATTTTTTGTATTTATGCAGGATATTGCAGAAAATACATAAATAATGCAATGAATATGCAGTAATAAAGCAACTAAATTTTGTTTTTCTAAATCAAATTTGCACTAAATTAGGAGATTGAGTATTGAATAAAAATAAATTAAGGTTGTATATGTGCTTTATTAAATACAATGTTCTTATATCAATTTATATCAAACTTATATTAATATTAATTCGAAAAATTATAAAACGCGTTATGTGTACTTCAAGGTTTTGAACTAAAAAATTGTGGCCTCTATGACTAAGGACATGTTGCCTTGAAACCCACCCTAAAACTGATAGAACTGAGTATCATCATTTCATCTCTAAATTATTGGTTGTATTAAGCGGAACATAATGCAATTGATACCTGGATCTCATTTGAGAGATCTGTTAAAGCAAGGGAGATATGTTGTATTTAAGGTTTACGATTAAGATTTAATACGGTGTAAAGGAACGTTTTCAGCTTAATTTTCAATTTGATTTATCTTATCGGTTTCTTATGAGATTTGATGATTTTCAATTACCTAGATTGAGACTGGCTTCATTTATTATGTTTCATTAGTTAATATACTTTTAGTTTCAAAATAATTTTAAGAAACTCTCCTTCGGCCGATATGGCATTTATTCATAATTGCTGAGGCAAGTACAGAAGATCAACTTAAAGGTCCGTTTTAAAATTAAATTTCAAATGCTGTTGAAGTCTACGGTTATTACATCTCGGCGCAATCATCGGAAAAGTCCGTAAATTAAATCCTAAGGAAGAGAAAGTGCATTAATTAGAAAGAAGATTTTGTTGAAAAGGTTGGATATAACATAAAGCGAGTCTATTTCATTTAGTTATAATGAAGCTATTGAATGATTTATAAGGTAAGTTTTCCTTTTGCATTTTTAATTAAATCACTAAGAAAGTTTCTAAAATATATAAAAGTCTGACTATGGATGTAGCTTTAGGAAGCCTGGGTTTACCCTTGTTATTATATCTATGGTAATATTGGCAAACTTGAACTAATTTTAGCCTGTCAAAGAATTCTCCTAGATTCCAGAACTTGGTATGCGACGTACCTATGCAAATATCTAGCCTTTTCTCCTGTTACGATAACTTGGACAGCTTAGCTTTCCACCTATAATTTAAAAAGAGAAAGTTGACATTTTAAGAGGCCACAATATAACTTTTCAATAAAATAGAATCGACAATAGTTATTACTGCTCAGCTACTGTCATTTGAGATAAGTATAAATACAGATGCAAATGGCATACATATAATTTTCCCTCAAATTAGTTTCATTGCAAACAGGAAAAAAGTTATAAATGTGAATTACTATTAGTAAAATCGTTGTCGTTCCCGAAAAGGGTGTAAAATAAGAGTGGCCTGGTTTGGGGTAGTCGCAAACCTCAACTCCAAATTTTGTTAAATTTCCATTCACCATCCTGTCAGGAATTTCAATAATTTTATCGTTGACTGATAATAGGGGAAGACGCGCAAATGCCGTGCCTAGAAACGTGACACCTTCCTTTTCGATACCCTTACGTCTCACCCACTGATTGGTGGTGCGACCTCGCGGCATATGCCTGGAAATGCGAAAGGAATTCATACCATTCTTGATTCATTTATTAGATCCAGTCGCGTGGCGCTTTGAGATACTCGGGCAACGGCCAACGGATGTTCACAAGAAATAGTTTTCGCACGTATGGAGTTTTCGCATTGACCGATAAAATTATGATAAGTCCAAGGATTTTAACGATATTTACTTATAAAGATGTTATATTTTACTGAATAATTTAATATATTATTATGCCATTAGAATGAACATTCCGTGTAAGTAAACTAAATTAAATTCTAATAAGATAAATTGGAATGTACTTATATGAATTTGTTTTTTATTTAAGTTTTTACTGGCAGCCGAATTTTTGGTTGACTACAATACTTATTTCTCATTTACCGTCGCTCGAAAGCAATAGTATATTATTTTATATGGAGGAAAAGTAATACTTTTCATGGCGCGCTCGTGTTTAACAGCCGAACGGAGTGAGGCTGGTAATAGAGAGCAAGCCATGAAAAGTAACTTTTCCTCCAAATAAAATATGCTGTTTTTTCTTCAAATGTCGACAAATTAATGCAAAACGTCTCTTTTTAATAGTAATAATAATTATTATTAAAGATAAGTGGGTTCGCAAGGCGGCTTAGACCGGTGCGATGTCGGTGAATAGGCTCAGTTTGTTGATATAGTAATGTCACATAAAGCTGTCAGTGGACACTGTCAACAATAATTATTATTTAAAATTGCGTCTTCGATTGCGTTTTAGTTCCGTATTGATAAGCAGTTATTGAGTAAGTTCGATCCAATAATAACCAATTTGTCCTAAATTAGTGATTTTTAGAAATGCAGTCACAAATTGAGTGATAAATACAAATTTTAGTTTAATAACTCTTGAGTTGTTGACGCTTATTTTGATGTTTGTTTGTATTGTATCTATGTTGATATGACAACACTTTTACCTCCGCCGGCGGAAAAGTGAAAAGTAAAGCTCCGGCGGAGGAAAAACGAAACTTCACCGCCGCCTACACAGTCGAATAATGATGGATTTACTGACGTTTGAAGAAAAAAATGTTTTATAAGTTATAATTTGTTAAGATTGAAATTGAGAAGCATGGAGAGATAAAGTTGTGCCAAATAAATAAAACATGATAGCATTGTAAAACAACTTACATTTTTATTGGAATAAATAAATATTAAGCAGAAGGTTAATACCTAAAATATAAAGTGAAACGTGAGACATCACGTGAAATGTGATAGTGTATATAAAATAATGCAAGAATACAAAACTAAACTAGCATGGGCGTAGACAGGGAGGGGCCAGGTGGGGCCGTGGCCCCCCCTGGGAATTTAACCGACTTATGACTTTTGTGTAAAAATTGGGCGTGGCCCCCCAAAATTTGCCACTACTGCGGCCTTGTCTACGGCTCGCCCCCCCCTGAGAAAAAATCCTGTCTACGCCCATGTAAACTAGTAAAATAATATTATGTATAAAGGATTTACCAAATTTTATAAATAAACATAGTCAACTAAGTTGATGATTGATTTACCTAAGCATAGCGTAAGTAACTGAGGGTTTCTTAGCATTATTTGGACTTGGAGGATAACTACTTTATGGTAAAGCATGTTTCAGTTTTGACTTTTTTATCCAGCTAAATCCCTAAAATTTACCAGTGGTCGCCTGGGACGTCTGTGCGATTCGTGAATCGCGTAGAATAGTCTGCTCTTTCTGGAGGACATTCCAAGGTTTCATTGTTTGGCGAATAATCGAGTACCTAGTGGTTGTTAACGTGTCGGAATTAGTGGTCAAGCGAATACCACAATGATGAAGTTTCATTAAAATTTTTATTGCTAATTTTGATAGCCCATCAAAATTTTATTTTTTTCATAGTTCGAAAAATGAGGCAGATACAACACCATGAAATATGCTTATGACGTCACCATGTATATGAATTGTTACGTCGCACCATGCTTAGTATATTATATCGTTCGCTGAGAATCAGTCAACGATTCTATATACAAAATTAAAAACTGGCATAGCTCTTGTAATAATCATCTTTAGTGGAAATTAAAAAATACGTATCGATTTTTTTTCACTGTTCTATAATTTACAGTAAAACAAATAATCAGTTTAATTTTTCAGGAGACTTCTTGATTTTAATAATAGCAAAATTTTAGCGCACACGCTGCTTGCAAATAATAATGAAAATAATTTAGAAAAAATCATTGGGTTGATAAAATTCTAATTTTTCTATGTGGTTTATTTTGAGCATCTTTGGTGTCACGTATATTGCAACTGAATTTTTTAGATACTCCCATTTCATTTGTTTGTAAAGCATTGTTTTTGTTACAATTTTTAATAATTTTTCGATATGTTCTGGACATAAATTAATAATATTTATATTGATTTCGTTTAGCAATAATTTATAAATGGATTTAAAAATATTATTATGTAATGTTGGAAATTATTTTTAGGTTTCAAAAATGACCGTTAGGGGACGTAATAGCCATCTTAAATTTTAAAACAGGTTATACGTCAGTGAAAACCGCATCTCGATATCCCTTACCTAACCGAAAACGTAAGTAAATAAATCAAAACTAAAAAAAAAATCGGATTTTGGGATAGTTTTTCAGTAGATCCGTTGCTATTAAATTGTAATTATCGTTATTTTACCACAATATATATTATTTTACTGCTAAGACACCAACATAATATTTAAAATCTCAATAATAATTAATATTCATTCAATATGAATATTGATTGCCCTTGTGTCCACATAAAATTCGAACTATTAAGGAAAGCAAGTCCCTATGCTTTAGAAACCTAAATCGCAAAAATTATAATGACGATAACTAATCATATTAAGATTGCAGATTTTTACAGTGTATGAGATATTTTTGGGGCTGTATTTTGAAAAAAAATTAATTTTCCACCTGTGGAAGTGTTTCAATGCAATGATAATTAGGGATGGCAACGATGAATCGATGTTTTTAAAACTTTATCGCGATTTTGAATAAAAAATGTAATAAACTGGTTATTTTTAAGGAAAAAAGGTATTACTTGTTTGATCTCGATAAAACACTTGATCTTCAAGAAATTCGAACTTTGATCATTGAATGCACGCGGACTTTATGATATCTGCTAACGGTATTCGTTTACTAACTCAAGTAGGTTTGACCATTGACAAAAAATATTATTATTTAACAAATATTTTAATTAAAAAATATAACAAATATTAGTCTTCGTTCTGCGAACAAAAATAATCAGGAAATGTTCATGTACAGTATTAAGTTTTATGTATGAAAAGATGAATGCTTCAAAATAGTTAGAAATCAGTGTATATATTAATCATATTTAATGCAAATTAAATCTTGCATTATTACAGTACGTAACACCTAAAATACATGTTTCAATTCACACCCTATGAATAAAACCCCCACCACCCTATTTTGATACAGTGCACTAAATAAAGCCGTTAATGATTGTAGTTAAAGTTCTTTTTAGCTCCAAAAATATAGGCTGTAGGTGGGTGCTAAAATATACTGGAAACCCCTGTACACTTTCGGGCTGCTACAACTACAATCTATAACTAACAAGTAATAGTTTCAGATTTTTCCCAGTTACCAGTGAACACATTGCATACTTATTCCTTAAAGAACTATCTTATTTTTACAACGAAAGCTGACATAAATTAAACTTGGGATTCAGCTTCGATCCAATTTATATACATAGATCAAGAGAAATGCCCAATCTAAAGTCTCGTTTCCTTAAAATGCATGTGAAAACAATCGTTTGAGAAAAGCATTTTCGTTTACTAGCAGAACGTGACTGTCAGACAAATCACTCCTAATTTATTTTATCAATGACTGCATAGAGTATTGGATATTTGCTGAAAATAATGTATGTATGATATTCATTTTCCAAAATATGTGCTTAAATTAGCTCAACATTTATATTTATAATTTTTTTATTTGCATTATGTAAAATTGATGCATCCATGCACTTGCTTTTTTCTAAACATTAAATTTTCAAGTCCTAAATATTGCAATGCACATTAAAGTAATCATGCCCTGAGCTAAAAACTTAAAAACAACCATCTGTCCGCATACACCATCTCCGGATGAAGGTTAATTCTTTCCAGCAATGAATAATCTTCCAGGTTTGCGATAGATGAAAAATATGAAAATTGGAGAGAAAAGGTGCAAGAATTTTAAATTTTAACACAGGAAAAAATCAACTTTATTTTTAGCAACATGTGCCATAAGAAATTTTAAAATAGAAAAGATACTACCTACCAAATGACAATTCGCCAATAAAAGGATTTTTTATGGCAGTGGCACACATACTAAATGGAAATCCTATGGCACTCGACGAGCGGTGTGTGTGCGTTGATTGACACGGTTCTTGAATAGCTGTATGTGGTAATTAGGGGGAAACAGATGTCTTGAGAGTGAGTTCCTCTGTGATGCATTGCATCAGACAAATAAGTCCTTGTATGTTCCAAGTGTTTCCAGTTGTACGACGAATGGGTGCGTTCATGCCGTCTGTCGTGACTGTCTGATAGGTGTTTCTGCGGGCGAGATGAGGCGGGTTAAGTCCTGGAGACATCTGCCGTAAAAATATCTGCAAAACAGGGATATCTCGGCCACATGTGTGCGGTGTTCTAGACTACTCCTCTGAATGGAATCCAGCAGCTTTAAGGGGTGCTTAGGCGTGGTACCCTAAATGTGTAAGCAATATCTGCAAAACAGGGATATCTCGGCCACATGCGTGCGGTGTTCTAGACTACTCTTCTGAATGGAATCCAGCAGCTTTAATGTGTGCTTAGGCGCGGTTCCCTAAATGTGTGAGCAATATTTTAAACATGGTTATATTTGCGCTTTGTAGAACAAGAGCAGCTACTGCGGTGTATACAGTTTTTTGTTGCGAAAAGCTTCTACGAGGCTGATTTTGCGATGTTAGCAACTTGGTCATGCCGGGACATATTGCTGTTGACCGAGACACCCAGTAGTCGGATTGACGAGGACGAGGGAATGGTCGATCCTGTCATAAGGACGTCTGGGCCCGCCGTATTAGCTTTATTGGTAAACATGGCGGCTTGGGTTTTCGCTACAGTGAGCTGGATCAAATTTCTGTCTCTCCAAATTTGAACTTTCCCCAGCTTTTTATTTATTGCTGCAATCTGCTCCTGTCTGCGGTGATAAGTCTCAGTCACTGTGAAAGTTTTTCTGATCTATCTATCACAGGATTAATGGTTTCCGTCAGCAGGTCATTAATACAGATAAACAAGAAAGTTGGTGAAAGTACTGCGCCTTGAGCCACGCCTGCATTAATGGTGAATGTGTCTGAGATGGGTCCATCAACTGCAATGTACAGAGGTCGGCTTTTAGGAAAACTGGCAAGCCAGCTGCAGGGACATACTGGCAGTCCGAAGGACGGCAGTTTGTTGAGCAATCCGTCATGCGAAACTCTGTCGAATACCTATATCCAACGCAAAAATCTATTCTGAGGATGAATGAAGGTGCGTACAATTACGTGGAGCAAACGTACTGGCATGATATTGGATCAATCTTGACTGTGCTCTTGAAGTGTCTTTCATTCACTACTAAATAATATGTCTCAATCAACGAAACAATTTTCAAAATTTGACTACTTTGGAAGATGGTAATATGCAGAAATAAATTTCCTATTTCATAACATTGTTTGAATCGCTGCAATTCTTGATAACAAATGATATGCAGGTATAAACAGAAAGAAGGGTTAATATCAAGAATCAATAGTTCACCAAAGAAATTTCTCTTAGTTGCTGGGTATCACCCATATGATACAAGGTGGTGAAGTACAATAGTCGGTGATGATAGAATATAGAATAAAATTTTTAACACAAAACTTGCATGTAAGACAGAGTTTCAACTCCTTCTTCACCAGGTCTTATTTAACCCGTTGTCAAAAGCGAAAAATCTAAAAATGGAAATGTTTAGTAAATATAAGTATGGTCACCGAACATTAACTAAACGATAAGAAGGTTCACTCTCCGTGGCGGCACGTGAACGATGTGCCTCCTTCCCCGCGCGAAAACTAGCAGGATATTGGCAGGCGAACTTTGACCAGGCGCCGGCGGCGGCGTACACTGGTCGAATTTCTAGGAAAGCTGGCCATAATAAGGTTTACCAGAAATAAGACATAAATGTTATTAAGTATTACACGTTTAAAATATTGTGTTTTAGACAAAGATGCTTTATTGTTGAATTTTTGGATCATCTATATTTATATATAGGGTGTATCAATTATCACTAACGATAAAAATCATGTATAAAAATCATTTGTATATTCTGAAACCGTTTTAAAAAATGATTTTGAAAATTAAGGGCTCATTCGTTGTAAAAAAAGGGTTCTAAATTTTTAATTTGATGATCCAAATTTCGTTTCTTTGCAACGGTTAATTCAGGAGTCTCATGAGCAGAATAAATGTTAATTGGACGGCGGAAACGCGTTGATGAAGGCCTGCAATTTTGCCATACAAGTATTTCAGAGATCGCTATTTTTAAAAATCGATTTAATAGTTACCAAACTAGTAAAAAATATAGAAGCATGTTCAAAAACACTTACTTATATTATGACTGCCCCGCGGTACCATCAAAGCTATATTTACAAATTAAAACTAAATTATAAATTTTATCTGCTGATTCAGCCAAAGTATTTATTACCTCTTTTTGTAATAACATCAGTCTTGCATCAGAAATAATGATTCTACCGAAGTTTCAGCTTCAGTTTCACTTACTACATTATTATGGGATTAGGGGTGGGCAAAATAATCGATTATTCGATTAACTTTTACGAAATTATCGATCAATCGATTAATATTTCAGAAAATATCGATATCTCGATTACTTTGGATAATCGATTAATTGATTATTTAATAGGAATCGATTATTTCGACGAATCGATTATATCGATTAAGCTATTATTACAAATAATAGAGCATCGATTATTACTTTTAATAATCGCCCAGCGCTAATTGAAATAAGTTGCAATTTTTTTGTTCCGCTTGCGTTTTGATAATTTTATACTGATGCTTAGACAAATTTGCTTCTACAAATATTAGGGCTAATACTTCATCAGCATTTAACTCTAAATGTAAATTATCTTGATTGTTTTGTTTTCTAAAATTTTGGCTTGCTTGGGCTCGTTACTAATAGTTTTGAGAACTTTCGATGCAGATAGTTACCACAAGGTCTGTAGCTCATTTATGCGGCATAAGTTAACTCCTGCGGTGGTGAATTTTCTCGGAGTGATTTTGTTCTCCGTCTTTTGGACCGGTCACTACACTCACTCAACGCTACTGATTTGCGTCCTATTACAATAATTTAGTTGTAAGCCAATTTTATTTTTTTTTCTAAAAACCTTTTTTTTTATCCTACTTGATTGATTCCACTTGGAAAAGTATTGCAAGTCGCCCTAAACTCATCGTGAAAGTCTTGATATCCTGTTAATTCAGATATTTTTAATTTCAATTTAAAAAATTTTGCATTATTACTTTGGTCGGGAAAGCTTTGAAGTATTTCAAACAATTGCTAAATAACTTCGATCTGAAGCAAATAAATAATAATGAAAGATTTAATCTTGTATGACTAGAACACGTTTTTTCATAAATAAGAAATAAATTATTAATTTACTTTTCTTAAACATTAAAATTAAAAATCACAGTAATCCCAATCATTAAAATAAAAAATCACCGTAATCTCCTTGACTATCCTGTTAAAAAGAGAAAAAATTATTTTTTTAAATAAATTAGGTAATTTTTCGGAAATTTTTACGAATTTACACAATTATAAAATACGTATTTTAATAAATATACAGTAAAAATATTGTGCGAACCCTTTAATCAATTTTAAAATCACCAAGAACGCCAAAATTTAGTTGAATATAAAAAAATGGAGCAAATTCGAGCAAAATTTTCTTCTCGACGTCTTTTGTCAGAATCGTAATGTACATATTACAGTATATTTGTAGTCGGAAATATGGTGAAATCATTAACAAAAAAAACATGTTATTATATTACGAACTTGTAATTGTGATTTGATAAATATATCAATCTTTTACATTTTAAGTCACCTTGAGTATTGTTATCAATAAGTAATTAAAAATGTTAATAGATTTTCGAAACAGCCAGTTGAATACAAACTCTATCTAAATATTTATTTGGTGAAAATAATAACGCTAATAAAAAACATAACGTAAGTTTGACAGGACGCTGCAAACAATTTAAAAGATATCCATTGTTTTTTCCAAAGCCAACTAGAGTGTTATAAATAATTTTGTTATAAATTTGATTAAAAATACCGCAAACAAAAATATCGTTTCTGGCCGGCTTTTATTGAAATTCAACCTGTGTGCGGCGAGAGTCCGCCAATCGTCACCAAGCAACGAAGCAAAACACTACGATTTCTTTGCAGCGCTCGCTGAACACACACATCAAAGCTGCCGCGGTTGAGCTTCTTATCGTATAGTTAATGTTCGGTGGTATGGTGTTCAGAATAGCTGAACAGAAAAAGTCGTGTCCCTCGTCAAGTTTAATTTTTTTATATTTCAAAATTGATAACGTGCGCGAACTTTTTGCTGTTTTGCTATTCTGAACGTTATAATTATT
>MU182651.1:176204-189375 GCA_016904865.1 Pissodes strobi | reverse complement strand
GCGACGTCTTTGAGGCAACAGATTTCGTCGAGATTAATTTTGGTAATATTTGACATTTCCAAAATTGTTTGGTGGGTCAAACGTTGGAAAATTGTTTCTTTCCTTCATTTTGTACCAAATAAGGATATTTTGGGATAAATATCATGAGATTTTGAATTGTTGGATAAATATGAGGTTCAGGTATCAGTATAGATGCATGAATAGCAGAGATAAGCTTTGAATTTGATGACCAGTTGATAATAAGACGGTGTATTTTGGAATTTAAGCTTTACTGTAAATATTTGTTAAATATTCTAATATTTTCTCTAAATCAGAACTCGAAGGAATACTATTATGAAGAGCATTTAATTTCGAAAACATCATAGCGTTCCGTACATTGTCCCAAAACATAATTAAATTTTGGCAATCGAGATTTAATTGCATGAGAATACCTTAAAAACTAAGATAATCTCCTAGAGACTTTATTACGAAGCGCCTTTAAACGAAATTGAAGTTTCTCATGATTTTTACTAAGAGTAATAATCGTATTATTATAATTATTAAAAAGACTTTTGGAGAGTGAAATTTACAGTTTTCTTTCATTGGCAATTTGATTACGATTTGTATTCAAAATATTTATTGCTGCATCACATCGTTGACTATCTTCTGAATCTAACGTTCCAAATAGCCATTTACTTGCTCTGCCTACAATATTTATACTCCACGTTTTTTCGAATATGTGGGTGTAAATTTTGAAGTTTACTACTCTCGATTTGAATTAAATATTCTGTTCTAAAGAGTATGTTTTCTGCTAAGCCATGATGAGAAATATGATTCGTAGCATTTGCTAATAATAGATAATTTTTAATTACTAATAAATTGTTTTCTCTATTATCTATTTGATTAATTAGGTAACTTAAATCTATATAATGTAAAAACATAAGTCTTCTATATATTATTATAGAGTTTCCTAATTTTATAGGACGGATAGGGATATTTAAATATACCACTTGGATGTTAGTCCTCTGTGAAGTACTAGGAATAAGGTTGTCATTTTTTTCGGGATCATCGTTATCCTGAAATGATTTTAGGTTTCCTAGCGCTACTCTTATGATATGACATTTTATTTGTTTCCATTTTAATGTCTGTTTGTCCTTTTAAATTTACTTCTTTAAATTTAGGATACATTTTTTCTAGTTGCTGATTTTTTTATATAGGCAATTTTTTTCGATTGAAAATCTGGTGGAATCGAACAGATTTATTATATGTCCTGTGATAATTTGGAATGGGGTAAATTTTGTAACATTATATATTAAATTATTATATCACATAACGGCTCTTTTAATTAATTGTTCCGTGTTTAGATTATTGTGATCCTCCTATAATTGATGAGTGGAATCTCTCAACAGGGGAAATTGACCTACTACTTTTGGGTGTAGTATAATGTAATTCTATTTTATACATTTTACAAAAATCTTCTAATCCTTTATTTTTAAACTCGGTGCCTTGATCAGCGGTGATTTTTATGGAAGTGTTATAAAGTTAAATAGATTTTCTATCACTTCTACTCCTTAAGAACTTTAAGAGAGTATGCTTGTCCATATCGAGAAAATGAGTCGATAACTGTGACAAATCCACATGAATGTGTTCAAGTGGTTTAGATGCTGTTGGAGTGAGAACATATTTGATTAGTGGTGGATCTCGATCGTATTTATTCTATTGGCAAGTTCCGCAATTGTTTATATAATTTTCTATATCTATAGATTTTCCTGGCCAATAGATTTTTTGTGCTGAGTGCTGTTTTCATTTCATTCATGTTTCTATTACAATATTTTTTAGTCGTGTGGTACATTTCAAATTCTTCCTTCTGATCAGAGAGTTTTGTAATATCTTCCAATAATATAGTACAATGTACTAATTTGAATGCTGAATTTATTATCATAAACTTCAATTTGTTAAGATATTAAGATAAAATTTCGAATTGTCTAAGTTACTGCAATATTCATTAGTTTATATACTATATTAATTGTTTTATTACTATAATTCAAATAAAAAGCCAATTTGTTACTATAAACTATAAATGCACTTTTCTGTTTAATAAATAGTTTAATTTACTAAAAATATAAACTGTAAGATAGCTCAGGGTGTATAGGTTTGGAGCATGCTAGTTGAAAAAAGTTATGAGGCATTAATTAAATATGCCTCCGCCAATTTGCACAGAATTGTTTCTGTAGACAACAATTATGTTTTCAATTAGACAGTTAACAGATTACAAATAATAAATAAAATAAATAGCTATTTAAGCTGAGAAATATTGTGATGAACAATATTTCAATAAAAAAACAATTACAATAATCAGGTAAGAACAAAAGTGAAATCAATAAATTTAAACAGGTAATCAGAATTTAATTATTGCCTGAAAGCTACTTTTCAACTCAAATATCAATTTAATTCAAAAATATAGGTAATGACAAATTTAAATCGAAATAAAGAAACAGAGTTATTAAGATCTTGTACCCACCACGGTCGAGAAGGGATTGAGAAGGTGCTCTTATCTGATGTGACGATAAAATACTTATATAGGTCGAACAATAACTAACTAAACTTGACTCTAATCTCACATCTAATCCATAACAACCGACAACGGTACTAGAGAAAGTTAGACTGAGTATCCTACACTATAGACGGTTTTAGTTATTAATTTTTAAAAATTGCTACCTCTAACTAGAACCTAAATAATGTGAACCCTATAGGCCACTTTGATCGATTCTTTAGTTGGGTTGCTAAACTAAATCCGAAATTCAATAACCCTGCTTTTGTAGGATCACGTCCTCTTTTTTCCTCTTATCCAAGAGCCTTAAGATACAAAAAAAAAACATTATCCCACATGCCCTAAAGACAAAAACATACCCACGGCAAAAGACAACGTGGTATATAAAACGATATTAGGCAGATACCAGAGATTTACAAGCTTAGCAGCTTTATTCTGTCCACAGACTTTTCGATATAGAAAACTTGAAATGAAAATCAGATAACACAAAAAAATAAAGAAAATGTCAAGCCTACCTTCTCAACCTCTCACACTGGTCGTCGGTACAAGATAGATCTAAAATTCCTGTCCTACCTTTCCATCAGAATCACATCTCAAAAAAATTGCACAGACGCGCAGCCGTCACAATTGTTTCACCTTTTTCCACCGTACGAAGCGACCGATCTTTAAGCATAAAATATGAGCTGCATATTTGAAATTATTTAACAATTTTAAATAATATATTCTACTGCTGTATTTTTGTAGATTCAACCCATAATATTAATTTTCATTTTATATTAACTAGATAATTATCGACTGATATATTTAAAAGACAAAAATGAGTTTTAAATGAACTTGATGGGCAACATAAAAATTCAGTATTTATTAATATTTTCGTACTATTTGATGCGGAATTTTCCACACCGTTGCTACCAGGTCGGTTCAGACAGTAATTCAAAATAGGTTGAAGATGAAAAGTTATTATTTCGAACCAAAAATAAATACAAGCGAACTCGGAACAACCTGATGTTACGGAATTGTTAAAATTACCGTAACACACTCCCCTTCGTACGGTAGAAAAATTTTATTCATAAAATTTTTCTTATGCGAAACCATGTGATTCTGACGTCTAGCCTAATCAGGAAATACAGAGAAAAAATATCGCGAAAGAAAGATAAAGAGAAAATTTTGGGCGCCAGCATGCATCATATAATGCATACAATTGAAAAAAACTATCGTTCAAAAAAGAAAAATAAGTAGGTACAGTTGCATAAGCCATAAGTATCTATGCATATTAGAATAATTAACAAGTTACTTATATCAATCCGGGTTACTACACGCAGAAAAGAATATAAACACGCTGAAAATCCGCTAGACTAAGAAGTAAGCGTACTGGTCGGCGATACGACATACTACGATTGCGTTCGAAGCTTGCTTTGCTAGTTAGTACCCTATCTCCCAGTATAGAAGTCCAGTTATAGCGATCACAGCCAAAAATATTTCGCGCATGAAACACTCGAATATAAAATGTAATCTTTACCTGAACAATAATTGCGGAGGCGTATTTATTAAATGAAGCGCCCGTCGATAGAAATGTTCATTAACCCTTCGTTGGTGTGGTGAAAAAATGTTACACTTTAAGTGTGGTGGGGTATGTCATACCCCAAACTTTTTTACATTTTTTGGAAAGGTTTGTTAATATTTAATATTTCTTTTGCTTTTAAACCGTTAATAATAATATAGTGCATTGTAATAAAAAACAAAATTATTACAAAAATGATATTTACTTCGTAAACTTTATTAAATAATGTAATGATATATTTTCAACGAAATAAAAACATTGTTCTGTTACGTTAATTTAAAAAAAATATATATCTTTCTTTGGCAAAAATAAATTGAACTTTCTTGTAAAGGACAAAACGAACATTATACACTAAAAAAAAATACAAAAACGGGTACCTATTATTTTTTTTAGACAGGTCTTAATTCCAGACAATTTTCACAAAATAAATATGCGTGCTCCATATATATTGCAAAGCGACACTTTTCACAAACATAAAATGTTTTTCTGTCATTGCTTCTAGGGCCATATCATACACCTGGAGGATACCCTTCGGCGTTTATTTTGATTTTGGTGGATTTCCCTGACTTGGCGAACTGGTCTCGTGGCAAGCGAGTATTTGTTTCTCTTTTCTTTTGAAAATCGCCCAGGAGTTGCAATCCAAGTTCTTTTAGAAATTTTGAACGCTTATAATTAAATTGTACATAATTTTAACAAAAAAGTGTCAATAAAATATATATTTTTAACTTACCTAAGTCCAAATGCAATGCTAAAAATAGTTACGTAGTAAGTGTGGTGGGGTATGGCATACCCCAAGTGAACCTGACGGCGGCTAATTTACGACTGTCCCCAAAATTCTGTCGCGCGCATTTGCACATTATATCGGGTAATGTCTTAGCTTAAGCTATTAGAAGTTAGAAGGCGCCACAGGAAAAAATATTAAAATTACTCATTGAAACACATGCTATGGGGTATGCCATACCCCACCACACCAACGAAGGGTTAACTAAATTATAACGTTACGATTTATTTACTTTCATGAAAGCTAGAGCAACTGTTAAGGAAAAATTATAAATAGGCAATTTTAAGATAACTCTAAAGTTATTACTGCTATACAATTTTCTATTACAAAAGATATAAAACTAACTGAAAAAAAAACAAAATAAAGATAACTTTCAGATAATTAAGATAACCAAATTACTAACCACTTCCTGAAAAAACTGTTGCACGTTAGCACCAAAGATAGACGGCGCTACTTATATTTCAAATAAAAAGAGGAAAAGGAGAGAGCCCACCACTAACCCATTGTATCGTTCTCTTTCGAAAGGGTCTAGGGTGCAGAGATACGATACCACCAATTAAAAATTAAGAAATAAGAAATCTTTAAAAATTTGAAAATTAGGAAAGGGAACCTATAAATTTCACTAACCAGAAGAATCAGATTCTGGTTCCCTATGAATTGATAAGTCATTAGATAGCGATAAATTTAGAGATTTTAAAATAGGTAAGCCATCCGAGCCTATAATGGAACCGCAACTACCACTATCAATTAAAGCCATTTTGACGAAAATATAAAAAGTAAAAAAAGGTATTACGAAAAATAAGAATTCGATAAGACAGAAGTACTAAGATAAGATCTCAATAAGATAAAAGCGATAGAGCTATGTAAATATGTACTAAGCAAGTAAGAAATTCGATACGATAAAAATAAATAACCGATTTATGAGTTAAAATTCAATAAAATTCAAGTCACCAAAAATATTCAACAGATAATTAGCAAAGAGGTATATTTAACTTAGGAAAATCCATGAATTGCACCAAATCAACTACAACACTCGGGCCCCACGTTGGGCGCCAATTTGTTATCATAAACTTCAATTTGTTAAGATATTAAGATAAAATTTCGAATTGTCTAAGTTAATGCAATATTCATTAGTTTATTTACTATATTGATTGTTTTATTACTATAATTCAAATAAAAAGCCAATTTGTTACTGTAAACTATAAATGCATTTTTCATTTGAATAATTACATTAATTTACCAAAAATATAAACTGAAAGATAGCTCAGGGTGTATAGGTTCGTAGCATGCTAGTTAAAATTTATTTCCGAGTGCAGTTGTTGAGAAAGGGTGCAGAATAAAAGATTAGAAATTAAAAAAAAAACAATAATTTAAAAGACAAAAATTAGTTTTAAATGAACTTGATGGGCATCATAAAATATCAGTATTTATTAATATTTTCGTACTATTTAATGCGGAATTTTCCACACTGTTGCTACCAGGTCGGTTCAGACAGTAATTCAAAATAGGTTGAAGATGAAAAGTTATTATTTAAAGCCAAAAATAAATACAAGCGAACTCGAAACAACCTGATGTTACGGAATTGTTAAAATTACCGTAACAAATTTCGAAAAAGGTTTTGTAAAGTAACCGTAAAATTTCGCGATAATAAATCGTTTCTAATTGCATAAACTCGTATAAGGCATATATTTTCTTAATTATTTTTTCGATATGAGGTGTTGGATTTCTATTAGAAATAGTGACATAAACCCAACTGGCATTTATGGTGGCAGATACGTAACTGCTACTATCAAAGCCACTACCAAGTGGGCGGTGACCATCGGCGGCTACGTCGTATATTCGTAGCTGCTAAGTAACTGCGACCAAAATGGGGAAAGATTTTGAGTAGCCGCGTAGTGTCTTGGGTAGTTTTTGCCACTAAAAGAGTTACTATGATGTGTTACTATAAAGTAGCCTACTGGTGAAAGCGACTTATCTGTTACGAAGCTACCTAGTCGCGGGTTCGTGGCAGCCAAGTGTTTTCCACCGACATGTGGAACTTTCGTTAAACTGTTAAACTTTATTCGCAGCAACCTCTTCATGCAATTTCACACTTCATAATAATAAATGTCATGATGGAAAATAATTATGGAAGCCATTTTTATTTTTTTATTTACCATGCGATTTTAACGCCTTTTGTAGGTAAATTCCAAAACGCAATCGACTTGAATAAAATAGTGGGTTTATATGACAAAATTTTCGAGCGCCTGTCAAAACATTTCAAATTATTATATTATTTGCAATAGAAGATCATGTAGTAATAAAAAAATAATAATAATTTGCTTGAAACTGGCGTGAATCTTTAAAATATTAGTTCACCGTCAAAAATAACATAATCACTAAGGAAAAAGCTTTAGGCTAGGTATATTTAGCTTGAAAACGCAAAATGTTTGAGCCATTTGGCTGTTCGTCTGAAAAGTTATGAAAAAAATATGGCTGTTTAATCCGAAAAATACTTTATAGTTCCATATGCTTCCACAAAGTACCGGGAACAATAATATATTAGGCCAACCCTACCCGCTTCGAACTTTAAAATCTTCGGATTGATAAAGTCACAATTGTAACTACCCTGAGGCGACTTTATAGAAACAATAACTTTATACTGACCTAGGAAGGTAGCAGTAACCATTTTGCTACTTTCAATGCTACTATAAATTAGAAGTAACTAGCTGTCGTGGCCGCTAGTACTCCGCAACTTAAATTGTTACTATAAAGTAACAAAAACATAATGGAGGCATTATGGTAGCACTTGTTAGTGACCGCTACTTCAAAAAGTTACTGTAAAATTTTTGGTCTTTTATGGTGTCATATTCGAAGATTCGGGTAGCTCCAGCCACTTTTTTAAATTATATGGTTGCCACTTGCAATCGGGGTGTTTATTTTCCACTTTTATGGTAGGTAGGCACTAACCGGTGACTCTCGAAATATACTTCAAATAGACTATTCCTTATAGAGTAACATTTTAAGTGGCAGGGTGGGTCTAGGAACTATACTTTAGGGGCAGTGACATTTTAAAAAGGACTGGGAACTATATTTGCTAGTTGGGAATCCTATTATTTTCAAAAACTTCTTCTCTTTGTACCTGCATATTTTCTTTTTCTCCATCGGTGATTATTATTTGATTTTGTTGTCTTTCGGATATTGGTATTGCTTATATTGGGTCTCATACTGACGTATTCACTGCTTCATTGTCAGAGGGTGGTTGAATTACTGGTAATTGAATCGTCGGTGGTCGAATTTGAGTATCGCTAAAAAATTTTATTTTTGGTTCATTGATATCTAATTTCCAAAGTTCTTCTACTGTTTGATTGTCTATATCGGGTAAATCTTCCTCATTTCGATGTAAGAGAAATTCTTCTTTGATTTCGTCTGAGTCGACTTAAAGGCGAGTTTTGCGCTTGTCCATCTGAGTTGATCGATTTGGGTCGTTCAACCACCTGTGTTAAAATCAAAAATGTATACATGGTAAGCGATGCATGTTGAATAATTTTAGTAGAAAATGGGGTCACGTAAAATTATTGATGTAGGTGTACAATTAATTTGTTGTTCAAATCGGGATGAAATAATGGTTAAATTTAAAAAGAAGAGAAAAAACAAAGGTCATGGAGCAAACCATGGATTTTAAGACCAAATACCCCATGGTGAATTGGTCTGCATCGAGAATTGTTTGTGGAAGGTCCAGAGGCTTATAGGAATCATCTAAGAATGAATCATGCACATTTTGAAGAACTTTTAGAAAAAACTATTGGAATAATTCGAAGAAACGATACAAATCTGTACGACGAGAAGTTTACACATTCCATTCCAGTCGTCCGACATCGATTCGGTGGCAATCGCCAACCAAAAGTAGATAGTCTTTCTATTTCCATCATATCGACTCACTCCGCCGACCGACCAAGCCGAAAAGTGATTTATATATTCAGTTTTCTTTCGATTCAAGTATTTATAACTCCATACAGCAGCTAAAAGTTCCTTTTCTATTCTTGAGTAATTTATTTCTGCCGGGTTCAATGTACGAGAAGCATAGCAAGTTGAGTGGTTTTCTTGTGAAAGTATTCCTGATATAGCAAAATTTGAAGCATCAGTAGTCAGCTCGAATTGTTTGGAAAAATCAGGATATGCAAAAACTGATTTTGATATTAACGTATTTTGACAAGTGTTAAAGCAATCAAAAAATTCTTTGGTATGTTCTACTTTGCTTTTTTTTTTGAGGTACTGTGTCAAAAGGTTTAGTTAATTTCGCAAAATTCTTAATGCATTTTCGGTAATAAGCTAGTAAACCGTGAAATGATTTGATTTCACGCGGTGTTTTTGGAATAGGGTATTTTTGTATTGCTGAAATTTAATTTTTATTGGATTTGATGATGATTTAGTGATGGTGAAAGAATACTAGAACTGATCCCAGGATCCAATCCCTGACGCTCGGATCCAATACCTGATCCCAAACTTAAAAATGAGTAGCGCAAAAACTGGTACGCAACCGTAAACCCATGAATGAATTATTTCATTGCGTCACGTCGGTCGTGTGTGTATCGTAATGGCCAACGCTAACGACACTAATACAGGAGGATGCGTGGAGGAAGTAAAATTTCGGACTCGGCACTTGCTCGATTCCTTAATTATTTCGCAGCGACCGCGTTTCGCGGTGTGTGTTTGCGGTATCAAAATGAATAGAGGTGTCTGGATACTTAGCTACCGCAGAATTAATCGAATAAACACAATTTTGTTTAATTTGAATTTTACATAACTTTTGAAATTTTACATCAATCTCGATATTTTTTTATCAAGATGTAGACACTTTTAGCTTTATCAGTATCTGCTATCGAGGCTGCATTTTGTCTTACATTTCTGAACATACTGTGGAAAAATTTTATCGCTGAATTATATGCCTTTGTACGAAATTCATGTCAATATCTGTATTGTTAAAGGAAGAAGAAATGTTCAAAGGAAACTATGCAAATTATAACCACGACAAAAACTGAAGACATAATAATTTTAAACTCGGCTTTTTTTGGTTTGCTTCTTATTTGGCAGCTGTCCACAAATCACATATTGCTGTATAGCATTTGTTAAGTTGTTTGTGTTCTTATCCGTTTCGGAGCGGTTCCACAAAAGTATTTTTTAGCGGGAAAAATTATCAATTAGACTAGAACAAGTAGCACAAGCTGTTGTTTTACAAGATGATGCATTCGGTATATCGCAGAGAGACTTGCCGTGCCATAAAGTACAGTATCCGATGCGATTAGAAGATTTAGGGATTCTGATTCATAGTAAGAAAGACCTAGGCAGGGAAGACGAACAACCGCAAACTCAGTTGAAGATCGATTTCTGCGACTTCATGTTTTTCGAGAGTGAACTGCTGCCGATACTGCTTTAGCTAGAAGTTTGGTTCCTGGTACCATAGTTTTAATTGATACCATACGCAGACGGCTAAGAGAGCAAAATTTATCATCTCGTGTACGTGCTATCGATCCTCTATTGGATGCAGGCCATGGAAGGCAACACTTGAAATTTTCTCGAACTGATGTAGATTGGGATGTGAATGATTGGCGAAACGTTTTTATACAGCTACTCTCATTTTTTGAGATGTTAACCTGATGGTCGCCAAAAAGTATGGAGAGGGCCTGGAGAACGCTATGCTCAAAGTTGTTTCTCTCCTAGGGTACAATTTAATATGGGGCGACATTTGTTTGGAAGCCCATACAGACCTTGTTACGCTACGAGGAGATAGTCTTACTACCCATAGATACATTGGGAAGTGTTTGGAATAACATGTTATTCCTTACATGTCTTTTATAGAAGAAAATGTTTTAATGCAAGCTAGTGCTCGGCCGCACATATCTAGGAGTGACAAGGCAATATTTCAATGATGATGGTATTCAAGTACTAGACTCGTCCCCAAGGAATTTAGACCTGAACCCCATAGAGCAGTATTTGTGGGACACACACTGGTAAACGAGCGTGAGCAAACACGCCAAAACGCGGTTGCTACTTTGATTCAATCCATGCCAAATAGAATGAAAGCCGTTATTCAAGCTATACTCGATTTTGATACCAATTTTAAATACTAATGTTGCCAATGTAAATTTTAAAATATTTGTTCTGGTTATAAATTGCATAGTTTCCTTTAAAAATTTGTTTTTCCTCTAAGAATACAGACAGTGCTATGAATAAAAAAATTACGATTTAGAAAAGATGACATTTAAAAATATTGTATAAAGACACATAATTTAGTTGTGAAATTGTTCCGCAAGGCGTTCAGAAATTTAAGGCAAAACGCAATTTTTGGTTATATAATAGGAAGTCAATTAGAATCTTTTGCAAAATCGATAACAGATGATAATACAAATAAAATCGTCTACAATTTGATAAAAAGGACATCGGAATTGGTGCAACTTTTAAAAAGCTGTGTAAGATTGAATTTGAGCAAAAAAAAATTGTTTGGTTAAATCTGTGGTCTAGTGTATTTCAGGCGCCAAAATTTGTAAATTTTCATCGTAATTTTTCACTGGTAAATCTTCATTTTGTTGCAATCAATAGAATTTTCGCTATCATATTTAATGCGTAATATCGGAAATTATGTTAATCGTTTCTGACCTATTTCAGATGCATATTATAGTCTTCCCAAGTTTAAGCTTGGTAAGAGAAATTTCGCACGAAACGAATTTAACCAGAAGCGTCATCGTCACTTGCAACATGCTTACAGTTTGGAATAGTTCGATACTAATCTACGTTTATAATTATGAAGTTTAATGTAGTCAGCACATCAGGTTATCTCGATATTTATTACAGAGCAAATCCAGTATATAGAGTTTTTAATTTCTTGTCGCAATTCATTAGCATTCGTAGTCTATATAGTGTTGCCTTTGTAGATTATTCTTTTACGTGCAAACATAATTCTGGAAAGAAACTGAACTACGATTCACATGCTCTCGAATCTATACCTTTAAGTAGGCTAGTACAACAGCCCCCCTATGGGTGTTATTTTGGTAGGCCACTGCGTTGACAGAACAACGCCAGGCGAAACTACCAATATAGTGGACATACTTAGGCTAAGTTTTGTAGTTTAATGTATTTAAATGATCAAAATAAAATAATCATGTCATGAATCTATGCCTTCATCCTTCGTCTATAATATCAACCAATCTCGAACATCGCCACTAGAGGCAATACCTGATGGCTTCTAGAAGGCAACATTCGTTAAGAGTCTTGGATTCGTATGCATTTCCATAAGCGGTTCTGTTTCTGGTTGACGCAACTGTAGTATAACATACCCGGGTCTGTTCAACATAGTTCAATGAGATAAGTTGTGCTTTGTCTTTATTTTGCCAATGACCGTCAAAATAGATTAAAAAAAAAACAATACCTACGTTGTGTTATTATTATATCTTGCACAATTTTACTTACTCTGAATGCGTTCGACGAATAAAATTCGGGAAATTTGAGGGAAAGGTGCGTCATGTAAATTAAACACTAATAATACACCTAATTTATTAGAGAAAACGTGCCAAATTATTAGAGAAAAACGTACCGGGCTGAGCCTGGAATTCACGAAGGGAAAGGGTATGGCAGAGTATCCCTCGATCTAAATTCCTAATTTATTAGCATAATGAAAATTAAATTACTGTCTCCCGTGCCATAATTCGTAGTTCCACACTTGTAACAATACATTTAAAACTGAAGTTAGTTAGCCAGACGCTGCTGGAAGGTACTGAGGTCATAAATTTCGGAGGCTACCAAGCTATTTAGTTGCAATTTGGGCCAATATCTCTAGAATGATCATTACATTTATAACTAGGATATTCTCCCGTCAGGGTAGAAAATGGTTAGTAGATTCATCAAGGCCTTTAGGTACACTCTCAGTCATACAAAAATTAAAATCCTAGCGCGAAAAGACAGCACATAATACATTTTCTGTTTTCATTTAAAGCAGTGCTGTTCACAGCATAAAACGATTTCATTAAATATGTACACATGTTATGCCGTCAAATATGAATTATCCATGAGAATAAAAGAAATACTTGTAAAAATTATGTTAAAATTAATATTATAAATTATACTGACCTGTAATAACATGTTATATCACAAAAACCATTCACGAAAATCACCCGTACACTGCGCTGGTCTTTGATTCTCTGTCTCCCCTCTCGAACGATCCGTTTTAGGATCTCATAAAAACCCTTGCAAAACCCAACTTCAATTTATGAGTTGTTTTTCTCTTTCTCTTTCTTTACACACACACACACACACACACACACAC
>MU182651.1:126307-171204 GCA_016904865.1 Pissodes strobi | reverse complement strand
TATATCTCTGTTAGCTTGTTATTCGGGATTATAAGTTAGGATGTGGGCGTATGAAGATCAAAGGGGAACTTTTTCCCAAACATGTTCAGAAAAAGACATGAAAGGCCAAAAGATTCAAAGCCAGCCTTGTTTTCTGAAAGAATATCAGAACATAAAAACACCAGAATTCAAACGAGATAATTTTATCTCAATTTACTTTCTCTTTGTATGCGAATAAAAGTGATTGCCATTATTTCAGTTCGTTATAAAGTATTTTCTGCTAAAAGACTCAATGAGGAGAAGTCCTAAATGTTGTGATATCAATATAATACAATGAAGCAAACAAAAGTCATCGAATTGGCTAAGATGAATGTATTTTTGGGTTTCATAAGTGGCATGCATGTAATTTTGGTTGGTTAAGTCGTTCAAGCCATAAATATCTGTTTAACTAGACCCCTTTTTAATATCTTTAAGCATTTTGGCTATCACTCATGCAAATTTTTTAGCTAAATCGAGCAGATTCCTCTGTGCCACTTTAATGTCTTGTTTGCAGTCACTAAAGTACATATCCAATTTAAATAAGTGTTTTTTAGTTTGGGTGAATTTGGCCTATATTGGTTTAGATATAAAGCCACTCCAATCGGGTAGAAGGTGGCTATGAAAAACATGGTTACCAAACCACCAATTACCAAAATTGTCCAACAAGTTTTTAAGAATTTGAATGACAAATAAACACCCTTTTTTTCATCTCATAATAGTATCCTGTAATTACAATGAAATCCAGAGGCGCAGACTAACTGAGAGGATATGAAGAGACCAAAATTTCAGAAACCACATGATCATCTTCATCAACTATTACACAGATAGATACGAAGGGTATAGGCGTAGTGCTGTTAGTGCAGCAGAAAATCAGCCGTCACTATCTTAGCGCAGATGATGCTATCATCGAAGTCCATACTACTGAGACACAGCAGCATGAGAGCAGTACAGATTACCTTAGCATACAAACCGCCCCACGAAAACTTGCTCCACAAATACATTGATGATCTTCTCCAGTGCGCGAGATAAAGCAGTTCTTGTAAAGCGATGATCCAAGCGTTGATCTAAGTGTTTCTATTTGTACGACGAACGGGTGCGCTCTTGCAATCATCGTGATTGTCTGACAGGCGTTGCTGGGGGCGGGATGAGGAACATCTGCCGTGAAAACATCTGTAAAGCAGGGAGAACTCGGCCACATGTCTAAGATGTTCCAGACTATCTAGATCCCGGGTCAACTCTGGTGCGCCGACGAGACGCATATCACTCTTCTGAATGGAACCCAGCAGCTTTAGAGTGTGCTTAAGTGCGGCACCCCAGATATGTGAGCAATATTCCAAGCACATTCTTATTTGCGCTTTGCAGAGCATGAGCAGCTGCTGCGGTGTATAGAGTTTTTTTGCGAAATAGCGCACCAAGCTTCTGCGAGGCTGATCTTGCGATTTTAGCAACATAGTCATGCCAGGACATATTGCTGTTGACCGAGACACCCAGTAGTCTGATTGACGAGGATGAAGCAATGGTCGATCCTGCCATAATACTCGCCGTATTGGCTTTCTTGGAAAACGTGGTTTCTTGGATTTTTGCTGCATTGAACTGGACCAAATGCCTGTCAATCAAGTTCGAACTGTCTCCAGATCTTGATTAATTGTTGCAATCTGCTCCTGTCTGCGGTGATGTCTCAATCGCTGGTAAAGGTTTTTCCGATCTAAATTGGGAGACAACGGTACTGTCATCTGCAAAACTGTTAACATTATTGGTTTCGGTTAGCAGGTTATTAATATAGATGAGGAACAGAGTTGGTGATTGGTATTAGGCCCCGAAGCACGCCCTCATTAATGATGAATGTGTCTGAGATGCGTCTATCAACTTCAACGTGCAGAGGTCGGTTCTTTAGTAAACCGGCAAGCTATACCCGACGAGCCGAACAGATTCACCAATCGCGGAAACAATTCGTCTTATTTTATGATTGAAACGACCCAATGTTTTGTTTTTCATTTCGATTTTTCTTATCCATAATACAAAAAATAAAAATAGAGTGTGTTAATCAAAGTTCCTATGTTTGGAATCAATGGAATCATAAAATAAGAAGAATTATTGTATCCGTTTTTTCCGTGTTTGGTGAATCTGTTCGGCGCCGGCGCGTCGAGTATAGCTACAGAGAGACGCTGGCAATCCGAAGGACGGCAGTTTATAGAGCCACATATCATGCCAAACTCTGTCAAACGCCTTTGAAATATCTAACGCATTCGCTCAAGATTCTCCGTAGTTCTCAATTGCCATACTCCATATATGAGCCAATATATCTCATGTCAATCTGTCTTTGCGAAAAACGTATTGGTTATAGTTAATTATTCTGTTGGTCTCGAGATACTTCAGTAGTTGTTGATTGTACAGGGTGATCCCCTATAATGTTGCCCCCCTTTAACTTTTTTATTTTAAGTGTCCCAAAAAAATTAAAAGTACGGTTATGTAGGTACTGAAAAATACTTTTTTTCTGTGTATAAAAAATTTTGGAAAAATGATCATTATACAGGGAAAAACAAAAAGTTAATTTTTTTTCAATGGAACACCCTATATATAAATTTATTTTTCGATTCCTCGTAAAATTCTAAGCATATTTTATGTATGATGTTATACCTCTAGAGTCAGTAGTTTCACAGCTATAAACAGTTGAAAATCGATACTTTGGCTCCTTTTCACTTTGGTAGCAGGAATATCATTGGAGATGGAGTAAAATGAATTTCACATTCCTATCTTAACTTGCCGAGAGCTATCTGATGGTGCTAACTGATGGTACCTACCGAGGTACCAGATTTGGTACACCTGGTACCGCCTGCCAGTTAGTACTGTCAGATAGCTCTTGAAAAGTTAAGATAGTAATGTGAAATTCATTTTACTCCATCTCCAATGATATTCTTGCTACCAAAGTGAAAAGGAGCCAAAGTACCGATTTTCAACTCTTTATAGCTGTGAAACTACTAACTCTAGAGGTATAACATCATAATAAAATATGCTTAGAATTTTACGAAAAATCGAAAAATAAATTCATATATAGGGTGTTCCATTGAAAAAAAATTAACTTTTTGTTTTTCCCTGTATACTGATCATTTTTCCAATATTTTTTATACGCAGAAAAACAGTATTTTTCAGTACCTACATAACCATGCTTTTAATTTTTTTGGGACACTTAAAATAAAAAAGTTAAAGGAGGGCGACATTATAGGGGATCACCCTGTACACACGTGCCATGACTTTGGAGATTATTGGAAGCAAGGCAATTGGGCGATAGTTTGAGGGCGTGGTTTTCTAGTCTTTTTTTTGAACAGGTTGCACTCGAGCGACTTTTCAACAAAATGGGTAAATTCCTTTTCGGTAAGACAGAGAAAAAAGTTTGGAAAAAATTAGTATTGGTTTGTTGGCGCAGTTCTTTTGCACGATGGCAGGTATTCCGTCCGTCCTGATGCCTTTTACGTATCCTAGCTCTTTGAGGATTTTACGAATATCACGGTGATAAAACTTCTGCCATGTTAGTGTTGATTTTGGATATGAGAGGGCCTTGCCTTGGAGGACGTGTAAGGTAGAATGCAATGAAAACGTTTTGGCGAGCATAATCTTTTCGCAACAGACTGATGGGTTAATGGTTAACATGGAATTTTAAATTAAAATGAATCAGTAATTACTACAATTACTTCTAATCAAACAAACAGTGAGGGAATTAATATTTCTTTAAACATTACATTTGACTCAGGCAAAGCTGTGACTATGCAGCAATTGTATGTTTTACTAGCTGATATGTAACTAATTTAAACACGGGTTTTAATTTGTCCGAATTGCGTTGTGCCAGATTTGTACATTGTTTCGACTAATTGTATAATTAACTAAACTACTGTACTAGAATTTATTGTTCTTGCATGTTAACTATGATAAGTATTTGTGAGTAGGTGGAAGTTTAATAAATGCAAAAAGTTTATTAATTAACAGAATTGTGACGCTTTATTCCAGAATTTAACCTATTAAGAAAAAAATTATGACTTCAGTATGTGCGAATTCAGAGGGCAACCCAAATATACATAAATACATAAATCTAATCGTGAAAATACCAATTTTTTGATTTAATTTATTTTTTACGATGTAAGTGGCTAATAATCATGCCATATAACGAACGCAAACTATGCACTACCCTATTTTTCCCCCACCCCATGTGTGGGTGTTTGGTGTGCAGTTAAACTAAAACTGTCATAAATACCTAACCTAAATACATGCAAGATCACCATGCCATAACGTATGATCAAGAAGAACAAATAATAAAGTTATATTTAGACTTAAGTTAAAATTAAAATTATTTTCGGCATTTATAAATTATTTTTGTATGAACTAGATCATAATCAGCTATAGTAAATTTAGTATTAGCGACCAATGCATAATTACTTTTCTGATCTGGCCATACTTTAATCATTTTAAATTCTTTTTTATTACGCATGCATCATAATCAACGATTATCGCACGCTGCAGCGTGCTTAAAATGATGGTTATGATGCGCCTACTTTTTTAAAGGTTGCTATAGAAACATCATGTCAAATGTGACAGATTGATATATTCGTCAATATAATATCCCTTAGGTTTAATATTTAAAACATCTTTGAGATTATGATGCATTCGTAATAAAAAATAGCGTATGATATACGTGTATAAGCGGCCTTTAAAGCCCTTGCGACTTACAAAACACTCCGCTGCGCGTCGTGTTTTGAAATATGTCGCGCGTGCTTTAAAGGCCCTCTTATACACTTATATCATAATATACTATTATGTAATTAACCGTTGCAGTATTAGTTAAATGAAATGCTAAATTGCAAACCCTCGAAATAGAATTACGGTCTCTCTCTACACCTAATAGTTGAATTTAGATTTCATAGGAACACGCAGGGGGTGCAAAGTTAATTAAAATGACCTAGAATTGTCAATAACAAAGACATGGGTATTAATATAGGCCTAGCTGTTCGCTTGTAACAAGATTAATCGATATTTTATCGGTTCCCTTTAAAAATTATTTCTTTGACGGATATATTTTTTGTTGACTAAACGTGACAAAATTGAGCTTCCGATTTTCTACAAAGAAGTATCAATATGTCACTTGAAAAATTATTTCCTGTGATCTGAAGGATGTATATTATGACAGTATATAAGAAAATATATTTCAGGTGAGATTTAAAGGTAGAGAATTTGCCAGTATTTTTTAGATACGAAGATTTTGCGGTCAATAGCTACCATACTATCGGAGCAGGCCCCTTAACAAATCGAGAATTTTAGTTCGCTGAAATGTCTTAAAATGTCATAAAATGTCGCAAAACCAATTTAAAAAAAATGGAGATGGGTATTAGGGCGATAAGATTGGTTTCATAAATTGATGCTAGTTAAACCAAAATAATAATAGGTAAAAAAGTACAATTCTTAAAGGATGAAGTCTAGCTTATAATAATATCAACTTATTAATATTTTCGCTGTTTAAAACTAGTCATATTTCCTAGAATGTTTTAATGTTTTTGCCAAAAATTAAAGTGAAAATAATTCCGGTAACCATGGCACCGAATAATGCATTTCTCTTATCACATCGTACAAAAAATCACTGCCTCGTTTCCAAAATACCTAATATGCTGCAACTAGAAGTATTAAGAATTTGAAATTGATGCTGGGACTATCATAACTAGTACCCAGCATATTCAGTTTTTTTATGGTTGTGCACACACACTAAATGGAGATCCTATGGCACTCGCCGAGTGGTGTGTGTGCGAAAATTTTGATTGACATGGCTCTTGAATAGTTGTAGGTTGTACGGGAAAACAGTTGTCCTGCGAGTGAGTTCCACAGTAATGCAGTGCACCAGACAAAGGAGTACGTGCAAAGCGATGGTCTATGTGTTTCCAGTTAAACAACGAACGGGTGAGCTCTTGCCGTCTGTCGCGACCAAAGACATTTAATCTGAAGAGACGGGACAAATGGTTCTTTGTTTTCCCCCAACATTGAGGCACATTCTATGGTCGATAGATGTAGCGTTGCCAAATTTTAAGTTTACGAGTTACTCTACATACTTTTTTCATATTAAATTATAACACTAAATAGTTATTTTCCCCATTTTTGATTCATCAAAACCCGGTTCTGAAGTTCTTACATGCCAATCTGGCAATGCCGCTTCCCTTGGTTCCGCCTTGTTTTACCCAAAAAATATTTATAGTATGCACGTAGTAAAGTAAGTGCACCAATAGATTGAGAGCATTGGAGGTCGACGACCGACGGCTCTTCCCCATTCGAAGTATACTAACTTGGTAACGTTTCAAAACCAGTGAAGGCACTGCTGTAAATATGTTTATCTACTTTAATTATATTATATACCTACCTAATACGGGTACTTATTAATACAATAGCTTTATAGAAATACCCTAACAATTTACTGGTTTAGCAAATCTAAATAAACCAATTACAATTGCCAATACTCTAGATTTAATATTTTTTTCTAGATATACCAGTTTATTTAGGAGATTTTTCTCAGTGATAGTAGCTTTTATAATGAAATGAAAATATATTTTTAATAGGTATTTAATAGAAGAAAATAGTTATTAAGCTACTTTTTGAATATGTCATTAACCAGATATTTGTCATATTTATATGTTTTTAAATAAAATTTGTATGCTTCAGTTCCTTTTTATTTGTATCGAAAATAATGATAAGCAATTTATTTAATTTGTTTTATGATTTAATTTTTCGTCTAACCATTGAGAGCAGAAAAACCCTATGTGTCACAAAAACCTTTAAATCGGGATAAAATTGCGTATTTTTGGTATCTCATAAATTTCGTGTTCAAATTTGAAATTATTCAGGAAATAAGTTTTCGGAAATTTTATTTCATTATTAGCTGCTGAATAGTATATTATGCAATGACCATTCATTGCAAATGTAAGGTGAATATACTTTTTTTCTACGACTGCCCTGAAAATAGACAAAAACGCACTAACAACTGCTCTTGAAAACTGGACATTTCAAACATCGTGTGAAAAGTATACTTTGCACACGGCGTGTGCAAAGTATACTTTTCACACGCTTATTCGGGTATTTAGATTAAAGGGCTTCGTCTCCGTTTTAGAGCTTCGCCCTCAAAGGTCCCATTACCAGATCTCTAAAAAAGGGGGCCCAATTATAGGGCTTCACCCCCCGAGAGCCCCTTTTTGCAAAACTGTAGAAAATGGAACTCTCATACCAGGGGCCCCTTTTAAGACTTGGGCCCCATTTTAAAGCTTCGCCCCCGGGGACTTCATTCCTAAATCTGTAAAAAATTGGACTCCCGTACCATAGGCCCCATTCTAGGGTTTCGCCCCCCTGGGGCCCCATTTTAGGGCTTCGCCCTCGGAGCCTCTTTTTCAAAATATTTGGAAAATAGGGACCCCACACCGGTGGCCCCATTTTAGGACTGTGCCCCTAGTTATAGTTTAGCGAGAATTTCTTACTCACGTAGCTTCTTTCATTAGGAATAAAATTTTCTGATAAATCAATAATAAAAATGTTTCCCATATAACATGTAATTTTCAACCACACTCCCAGTGGGGACCCTGTATGTAGCAGTCGTAGAAAAAGTATAGTGTGCTACACGTGCTGAAAAGACTTTTCACACTCATGAGACTTTATGACACTCGCTTACGGCTCGTGTCACCAAACTGTCTCATTCGTGTGAAAAGTCTTATTTTCAGCACTTGTTGCACAATATACTATTTCTATTTTGGTATCATAAAGAAGTCTTTTCGATACGCAAAGTAGTGTCGAAAACAAGCTCTTTTCGACACTATTTTTGATGACTGGTTGCTATGATATTAACAAAATTGTTCAATGTCAAAGCTCACTAGCAAAAATTTCGACACCGTTTTGAATGGGATTCCTAATAGTACAGACGTCAAAAGTGACAAGATGGCAGTCCAACTTTTGATCGCGACTTGAATAAATTAACGATTTTCATTAAAAAACGTGCAAAATAGCACTCGTCGCCCAGTTTTGTTTGGTTTCAAATGGACGTTTTAAAGCCTGAATTTGTGCGACGCGACGCGACGTGTAGCTTTTTTGTATTTCGTGAGTGATTTCCTATAAATATTTTTTATAAACTTTATATCAAAGTAACGATGGTCTTGCGGTGTGAGGTATGCAAAATCTCCAGCTATTATCATCCGAACCTGAGTTTCCACAAGTAAGTAAAAGTAAATGAAACACAGTAGTACAGTGGGCACCATTTTGTGATGTGATTAATTAATATTTTATAATACTTACCTATGTATGTGATATTAATGGATAATCTGATATGTTTGCAGTCATTTACCAACCTCTATTAAATCATTTTTGAAGTGAATAGTTCTTTGGTTTCATGGGAGTGGTTTTGCAAGGACACGGAAAAATTTCGTGACACAGCAAAATAACTATTTTGTGTTAACTAACCTTCAGAACCCATATCTAACCCAAACTAACTCAATCTAACCCACACACTATAAATAAAACATAAATATATTTTAAATAATGCACCGGAATAAATACCATCATTTCAAATTAAACGTATTTACTTTATTAAAATTATTATTATGATGGACTCACATTTTCAAAGTCTACGCCTATGAACTGTCCCTGCTTTCGCTCAGGCGGACGCGGGCAACACTACATTTAGTAGTGGGGACCAAATACAAATGTCTTTGGTAGGGACCAAGTTTGCTCACAGCGAGGATTCGGTCGGGATAAAAGTTTGTACACGATACATAAAAATATAAGGAGGCGGGACAATCGTTTTGTTGTTATTTGATGCAAGATTTCGGATTTTTATGAATGAGTTGTCGGGTCTCTTTAGGTTAAATGTTTTTGGTCGCGACTGTCTAACAGGCGTTGCTAGGAGCTTGATGATGGGGCCAAATCCTGGTAGCATCTGCCGCAAAAATATCTGTAAAACAGGGATATCTCGGCCACATGTCTGCAGTGTTCCAGACTATCCAGATCCCGGGTCGCCGACGAGACGCACAGCTCTCTTCTGAATGGAATCCTGCAGCTTTAGGGTGTGGTTAGGTGCTATATTCTAAGCACGGTCTTATTTGCGCTTTGTAAAGCAAGAGTAGCTGCTGCGGTGTATCAAGATTTTTGTTGCGAAATTGCGTACTAAGCTTCTGCGTGGCTGATTTTGCGATGTTAGTAACGTGGTTATGCCAGGACATATTGGTGTTGACCGAAATACCCAGTGGTCCGATTGACGTGGATGAAGGAATGGTTGATCGTGCCATAATGATATCAGGGACCGCCGTATTGGCTTTCTTGGTAAACGTGGCTGCTTGAGTTTTGCTGCATTGAACTGGACCAAATTCCTGTCGCCCCAGGTTCGAACTTTCTCCAGATTTTGATTAATTGGTGTAATCTGCTCCTGTCTGCGGTGATAAGTCTCAGTAGCTGGTAAAGGTTTTTCTGATCTAAATTGGGTGTGGTCCCAACTGCAGGAAATTTTTCCTTGTTGGGGAATTTTGGTACCCAAAAGACGAAAGGGATTCGTGAAAATAAGGAAATTTTTTGAGATAAAATATTCATCAGTTAGAAACATTCTTTGTATATCAAGTTTTTAATATTTTGTACTTTCTATCATTGGCACTACTACAGATTACAGCAAATAATTAGGTGACCGAAATCAAAAGAAGTTTGGCAACACAGTACATATATTGAGGCGTAAAGCCGGATTCCCATGCATCCAATATCCGATGCTACGATGATCCAACAGAGCTCCTATTGGACTGAATGTTTTGGCGCTAACTTATCCGAATATTTTTCAAATCATCCGACGTCAGATGGAGTTTAAATTATTTTAACTTTTGTCTGATATCGCGTGTTTTATAACTTCATTTCTTATTTGTTTTGATTTACTTGTCAACATGAAATCTGATAACCGCTGCGCCTGCTAGTGATAACAAATCAATCACAAAAAACTAACTACAAGATTTTGGGTTTGAAATTTCTATAAGAAACGTGCACAACAAAGCACTTAGAAAAACCTTTACCAGCGACTGATACTTATCACCGCAGACAGGAGCAGAGATTACATCCAGAAACGTAATCAAGATCTGGAGAAAGTTCAAACTTGGGGCGACAGAAATTTTGCCCAGTTCAATGCAAAAAAAAACAAGCAGCCCCGTTTCCCAAGAAAGCCAATACGGCCAGCGCTGATATCATTATGGCAGTATCGACCAATTTTTCATTCTCGCAAATCGGACTACTGCGTGTCTCGATTAACAGATATATGTTCTGGCATGACCACATTGCTAACATCGCATAATCTTCTTCGCAGAAACTTGGTGCGCCATTTCCCAACAAAAAACAGTATGCACCGCAGCAGCTGCTCTGCTCTACATAGCGCAAATAAGACTATGCTTAGGCTATTGCTCACACATCTGGGGTGCCGCACCAAAACACACCCTAAAGCTGCTAGATTCCATTCAGAGGAGAGCTATGCGTTTCGTCAGCGACCCGAAGTTGACCCGGGATCTGTATAATCTGGACCAGCGCAGACATATGGCCGAGATATCCCTGTTTTACATTTATTTTCATGGCAGGTGTCCCCCGCAACGCCTGTTAGACAGTCGCGACAGGCGGCAAGAGCGCATCCGTTCGTTGTACAAATGGAACTACATTATTACGCTCTTTTTGTCCTTCTAATTGGCGCAAACTCCACTCCAGCTTAGAAGGAACTGGGAGTGAGTAATCTCAAATCGAAAAAAAAGAAAATTTCATTTTGAGAATTTAAAATTAGTTATTGAATGAAATAAAGTATGTCAATGCGTAGGCTAAAACGAGCTGTCGCCGAGCGTATAAATTAGGCCCTAGCTTAAATGCCGGAGAGTAGGGTGCGGGTTGATTTATTTAAGGCGCCACGGGCTCTTAGACAGCACAAGCGAGAATTACCCCAAAGTTGAAATATGGAACTCGTTTTAGCTTTATTTATTTCTATCAGGAAAATCGATCAATAAAACAATAAAAATAAGTTAGAAAATTAGATTAGATATATGTATATATTCTGGCAATTTATCAGTAACAATAATGGAAAAATAATTATCCAAAAATTAATCTAAATCAAAGTCGGTATAAAGCAAGTACCCAAGTTAACCGAAAACTAAAGTCGATGAGAACTAATAATCAAAAATCAATAAAAAAGAACTATGAAAGAGATAAAGAAATATTCAAAATTCAATCAAAAATAATCAAGAACGTTTCAATTATTGAGCGCTAATGATAAAAAAACAGATACTTAAGGAAGCGGCCTGTCCCGTTGGATGTTCGCTTAAGTTCTAACTAAATAAAACAGGTGAATACACAAATAAGGATGGTTTTATTACCCAACAATAAAATATCACAGCTGGTCAGGAAAAGAAAGATTAAAGAACAAGAAAATTTCAGCAAATCAATCTTATGGTAACACTATATTTTTAATCGAAAAAAATAAAGATAGGCTTTACTCGGTGAAGTAATTCATAGGCTTACTCTAAACAAATTCCGAAATATTTAATTGTAATTGATGACGATCGCTTCAAGCGTTAACAAAAAGAACGTCGGTAAAATATGTTGAAAGTCAGACACTGCGAACTATTTCTCGTTATAGGTAAGTTCAATTAGCTAGAGTAATCACCTAATTAAAACTAATTCACGATATCGAATCATGATCCGTCATATATGCCGTATAACTAACTAACTATGGTTATTCAGTTCAATTAAGTTATGTTGATAACTGTCGCAAAAACAATATATAAATAAACTAGTTAGACCTGGCGTTTTTATAGCCACCAATTAATTACAGACATAAACATATGGCAGTTTACTCCACTGTCAAGTTAACAGTAGGACACAGATATTAAACAATCTGTTCGAGTAACGAAAATATCAAAGGCCGCAATAAAAAAAACAATTTAAAACAACGCAAAGTCTACTAGTAGTTATCTGATCTACGGTTATCTAACGTAATCCAGAAATCGTGAAAACTGAGAATAATAATAAAACTAGTTCGACCTACAATGTTACTGCGTCAGTGAATTAAAGGTTAAAAAAAAAGAGAAACAGCCGATCCAATATCTGATTTATTCTAGATCAACGGATCCATCTGAATTTCCGCATTTGATTAAATTAATGAAAGCAAGCATTTTAGGCTCGTCAAATTGGCCCAAAAATTCAAAGTTCGTTTAAGAAAAAAATTTAGAATTTAATTAAATAAAATCAAGTATTTTAGGCTTGACAAGATTGCCCAAAAATTCAAAGTTCATTTAAAAGAAAATTTTCAGAATATAATTAAATAAAATCAAGTATTTTAGGCTTGACAAGATTGTCCAAAAATTCAAAGTTCATTCGAAAGAGAATTTGAATGACTAAATGTTGCCTTAATAACAGAGAAAGAGGTTGAAAAGTTATTCTTTGTTCGAAAACAAAGCAAAAAAATATATAACTAAGAATCGTAGTTAATTACACAAATTTGCCGCAACATAGATGAATGAAAGAAAAATAAAATGGAAATTGCTCACTTGGCCGATGAGTAACTTCTCGGGCAGCTTCCAGAAAGAACTGCTCACGGTAGGAGGTAGACTTTTTTGACAGGTGAAGGACTGCAAGGCTCTATACAGGTGGTACGCTAGACAGGCGTAGCCAAGGAACGCTCTGTCGCTACGAAAGCTCGTAGATAACAATGAGCAACTTGACGATAGCAACAGACTTCACAGTAAAAGTAAACCCAACGGTACTAGTAACCCCCCTGTGTAAAAACACATATTCAATGTACTACACGTAACTCTTAATGGACGAGCATTATAACTTGGTTATTCAAAACCAACCATCAAGGAAAAAGAGAAATCAGAATTAAAAGAAACAATAATTTACCTGCGTAGGGTTAGCCAGTTGCTTAACGCTAAAGGGCTTTCAGGTGGGGCAAGTGGGCTTCTGTAAGAGATTAGAAAGGGAATTAAAATCTGCCCACGTGCGTCACAAAATGATAGCATTCACAGAGAGATAAAAAAATTCACAAAAAAAACTCAACTCACCTTGCAAAGCAGCACTTAAATCCCACGAAGGGCAGTTTCAGACACGAACACATACGAAAAGATAAGGTACAACTAAAGACTGAAACTGTTAAAATGACCCGGTCAGAAAAATCCCATTAGCAGGTGAAAATCAAAATTGACTCCGACTGGCGCGGCGTCTAAAATGACTACTTGACTCGGTTCGTCGTAAAAGAGTGACCCAAGCATCCGAAAACCGAAGAGCAGCACCGCACGAAGATTCCCACCCCGGAAGAAACTTGCTCAACCAATGGACTTCCAGCATGGTTGATTACATGTTCCGTTCAATAATTCATCCAAGGGAATTAAACGATAAAAACCTGGGATTCCGATGCACAGGCATCCCAAAAAAAAACTACACAGAGTAGCCAAAAGGGCATTGTCATTAAGCCACTTCAATTAATAGAATTCCCAATTATTCATAGACAATTAAAATAAATGCGTGCGACGCTCAATTTCATTAACCAATCCCAAAGCTGTACGTGACGGAGCCGATCAATCAAGTAGACGACGAAGCCTAGTCGGCCGGCATATCTACGAGGTTCTTCCCGTTATTCCCACGAATGCGTGCAGGACCAGGTTAAGGGTGGTAAATTCTAGGGTGATTTACGCATCGATATACGCCAGACAAAACGGCCTGTGACAACCTAGAAAACAAGAACTCTTTTGTCTGTCGCACTGCATAGCTGCGAAACTCACTCACTATCTGTTTCCACCAAATTACAATCTACAGCTATTAAAGAGTCGTGAGTCGTGTCAATCAACATCTCCGCACACACACCGATCGTCGTCATGGAAAATAAACAAGTCATTTCTAAAAGCAAATTATACAAGTCGGACTTGCCGCTGATGCAGTTCGACGGCTGAGCGGCAGAGGGGAAAAACCCTACAAAAACAGGTGGCGGCGAAGGCCGTCAATAGCAGTAGTTTTGTTTTTAACTGTTTTGATAGGAGCTGAGTGAAATCAAATTTTTTTATCGCATTCTTTTCGAAACTTATTACCCGTGCTGTTGACTTATAGTTTAGTGCTGGGAACAATTACTAAATCTAAAATAAGTGCCATTCCAGCGATAAATTGGCGTAAGATGCAAATGCGAAGGCTCCAAAGTGACCCCTTTGAAGATATATTATATTTTGTGTCTGTGAAAAAATATGTTCAAGGAAGTCGATAATTTTTTTTGTTTACTCTATGTAATATTAGTTAGCTTTAAATACAATAAAGAAGATGTCTCTCCATCCTTAAATCTGTACAATTACTGAATTACCTTGAAAATATGCAACAACAAATAATTCAATAATAATTGTATTTTATGTAGTTTTAGAAGGAGGAAAGTCATATAAATTCGGCCGATGAGAACGTGCTTTTCCTTAAAAGTACACAATTTTTTTTTCGATCAAATAAGATAATAAAATATTCATATTTTTGAAAGATTCGAAACAGCAGCAATGGAATTACTTTTGCGGCCTAGGCCGAAAATAATATACTTTTTACATAACAAGTATGGAAAGTATTAGTTTTCAAACGAGGATGAAGACGTACTTTCGCACGAGTAACGCATACAAGTTTTACGTACGGCCACCTATGAAAATAACAGAAGAGCATTGTTCTTAAAAGACGAATATTATCACGCACGTGTTCAAATCCACTTTCCAATACGAGTCATCCTCATCTGTCAAGTCAAATATGCTGTCTAAATAGACTAGTTAGCCACACTAACTGTGCTCTTTTCCCATTTTTATAACTGGTTGTGCGATTTTCTAGCAACCCTTAACAATACCAGAATAGCGCGTTTTGCACACTCTCAGCAGGACGAGAATGCTGTCTAAAAAAAATTCTGTTCAGTTAAGAAATGTTTGTTTCATGTCGGTTTTATATAGCTATTCTTCTTAATGCACGACGCATAGTAGAACAATAAATTAATTTCAAATACTAAAAGCTTCATGAGTTTAGTATGAAGCGTTAAAAATCGCGCTTTTCCAGCTTTGGTTTGGCTTTTTAGTTACTGAACCTAATGGCTTTCACGGTACAGTTCTTACCAACTTTAATTCACTTTCAGCGTATTTGGTAATGAACCCTTTGTTTATGTATTTAAAACATTAATTATGTCCGCCAGCCAACTCTAATTTAATTAAAAATTCGTACTGGATAAAAGTTTAAAACCACTTTAGAAAAATAAATTTAATATACGCGGTAAAGTTTGAAACTGATGGAGCCAGACCCTTCTCTCCTCTACAAAACGCATGCAATGTGTTTTCGAAAAATCGAAATAAAGTCAGAGTTTATATACAGATTGTTTTACCTGGAACGGGCACAAATTATAATTATCTCCGATAGTTTTTGGTGGAACCAGCTATATTTTACACAATTTTATGCATTAAAATATATTCTTTCTTATATACTTACATGTTGAGAGGATTTAAAACATGAAAAGGGACATTGCAGTTTAACAATCAATTCATCTCAAAGTAATGAAATTAAAATTTCGCATCACCCATCCGAATAAAGTGCAAATGTAGATATAGTAGAGTGCCCAACGCAGTAAAAGCCTTCTATAAATGATTTATGTGGGCACCTCGGGGTTACAAGCTGAAATTTTCACAGAATGAAGGCTTTATTATATTAATTCAAAATCCGAAGGTAATAAAAAATCATAACGGGCAAAAGGGCAGTATACCTAAAAATCGAGATTATTATATGAACGTGTAGGATATTAAATTATGAATGTTTTCATATATAATTCATCTACATTTTTGTACGAATTATATTTTTTATCATTGCTTGAAATATGCAGATTACATTGGCCCTTACGGCAAAATAAATCAAAAAATTGAAATATCTCGCTTCGAACCTGGGCAAAATCTGATTGAAATATACTCATTTTTGTATTCACCTCGCATTCTCTCCGAAATGAAGGCTCAAATCAAAAATGTTAATTCTTGCAAAAAGTTTGCCTTAAGTATTTATAATACATAGGTGCATGAATACATTTTTTTTTCTCAAATGGTAATGGAAAAATAGAACTAAATGTAAAAAAGTAATTTTCTTCAAGCAGTGACCGGCCGATCTCTCGCTTCCCGAGCACTCTCGTATCTCACTTTTCTTCATAGCTTCGTCTCTCTCGCGCCTATTGTACAATACAATAAGTGCTTTTACACCGTTACGGGTTAGAATACTAATAATAATAATAATAGCTATTATTAATTGAATAAAGTCAATGAAGATATTTTCGATTATACTGAATTTTTTTTTCCTATACGTTGCTAGGTAATAAAGAAGTAGAAAACAAATCATATACTTAATGCAACTGCTATTAAAAAAAAATAGCTTTTATTCAGAATAGAAAAACTGAAAATGTAAAAAATCTTTATAATAACAAAATCTATATATCTTCAGTGTCAGTATCTTCTTCAGGAATAGACACAATGACTTCAATATTGCCAGCCAGTATTTTTTTTGCATGATCCTATGCAACCTATATAATTTCTTCTACGTGTACAAGCTTTGCTTGCATACAATCTAATAAAAATTTATTTAATTAAGTTTTATTATGTACCGATTTAATATAATAATAAGTTACCTTTTTACATCCAAAACAGTGGAATTTATGTATCCACTCTGTTTTTAGTTAAAACAAAAACAGTTAACGAACTTTTTATCTGAACGAGCACTCTCATCAAAAGAATTTCAAGTTCGCAACTATAGTGGGGGATTTACCAATATTTTTGATAAGAAAACAAATTGCGAACCAATTGACAACAAATTACTATCCTCTATAGTCACGAAGAAGCTGATACTAGGATTTTGTTGCATTATACTCACTGCTAAACATTGTATGTATTATTTGACATGCATCGTGGACTCCAATGACACTGATGTACTTGTACTTCTGTTACATATTAAAAGAATATATATTTCTAGAGAATTTGGGGTAAAATGGGGAAGAGGAAATTCGGTGCGATATGTGGTCGTTAATGACACCAACCCAGAAGAATAACTTGCAAACGCAAAAAAATTACCTGCATTTCATGCTCTAACTGGTTGTCATACAACCAGCCAGTTTTCAGGATTAGGAAAAATAAAATGTTGGAAAATTTATCTAAATTATTCCGATTATTTAGACGGTATTGGGTCCAGGAATTCTCAGATGGCATGTTCAATAACATAGAGAAATTTATCATAAAATTATTCTCAACAAATCCAAACATTTCGTCTATTAATATTTTCAGGACACTATTGGCCTATTCATCGCTAACTGAAAAAACTAGCCCCTACAAAAAATAGTTTAAAATTTCGCAGTATGAGAGCACATTATCAATCTAAGGTGTGCTTCAGTTCTTTAGAAACAAATCCCCTATTACCAGAGGTGGCAGAATGCGGATGGAAATTTGAGGAGGCAGGTGATATCCAAATCATCCTCAATTTTAACAACACCAGCATTTCCTTCGGATGTAAAAGTATTTATTGCATGTGGATGTAAAAAAAGGTAAATTATTATTAGATTAAATAGGTATATAATAAAACTCAATGAAATATTTTTTTATTAGATTGTATGGAAGCAAGCTTGTAGACGCAGAAGAAATTAAATAGGTTGCATAGGATCATGGAAAAAATACTGGAAGGCAATATTGAAGTCATTGTGTCTATTCCTGCAGGAGATACAGACACTGAAGATAAATAGATTTTGTTATTATAAAGATTTTTTACATTTTCAGTTTTTCTATTCTGAATAAAAGCTAGTCTTTTTTTTAATAGCAGTTGCATTAAGTATACGATTTTTTTTCTACTTCTTTTTTACCTAGCAACGTATAGGAAAAATAAATTTCAGTATAATCGAAAATGTCTTCATTGACTTTATTCAATTAATAATAGCTATTATTAATATTATTAGCATTCTAACCCGTAATGGTGTAAAAGCACTTATTATATTGTACAATAGGCGCGAGAGAGACGAAGCTATGAAGAAAAGTGAGATAGGAGAGTGCTCCGGAAGCGAAAGATCGGCCGGTCGCTGCTTGAAGAAAATTACTTTTTTACATTTAATTCTATTTTTCCTTTACCATTTCAGAAAAAAAAATGTATTAATGCACCTATGTATTCTAAATACCTAAGGCAAACTTTTTGCAAGAATAAAAATTTTTGATTTGAGCCTTCATTTCGGAGAGAATGCGAGGTGAATACAAAAATTAGTATATTTCAATCAGATTTTGCCCAGGTTCGAAGCGAAATATTTCAATTTTTTGATTTATTTTGCCATAAGGGCCAATGTAATCTGCATATTTTAAGCAATGATAAAAAATATAATTCGTACAAAAATGTAGATAAATTATATATGAAAACATTCATAATTTAATATCCTACACGTTCATATAATAATCACGATTTTTAGGTATACTGCCCTTTTGCCCGTTACGATTTTTTATTACCTTCGGATTTTGAATTAATATAATAAAGCCATCATTCTGTGAAAATTTCAGCTTGTAACCCCGAGGTGCCCACAGAAGTCAAAATAAGTTATAAGTAGCACTCTACTAATACATAAAACTCAAGGTATGTATAGCGTAATGTTTTTCAGATTTCATTTTCTTAATTTTCGTAGGTAACCGCGTAAACCTCACGTGTCTATTTATATATGCTTATATTTTAATCAAGACTTAGTTTTGCACTAAATTAATTTAAATAATTTTTAGATCACTCTTTTTGCTTTTAAATGAAGGTTTAATTAAGCATTTGTAATTGCTATTAAAAATATGCCAGTTATAGGTGTATTCGTGATATGAAACATTTATTGAAAAAATATGTAAGTAACAAAATTGGAAAAAATCATACTAATCATTGTTGTGATATTCATAAAAGCACTTAACGTGAAGAGGAACTTCGCATGCTTCGCACCACTTACTGGTTTTATTTTTCCATCTCTGGCAACGCTCTCTTACATCTTGATTTACAATGAGGTGTCTACCGGAAGAAATTTCGGAATATCTTATAAAAGATGGTTTTTTTTCCAGAAAAGGATAGTTTCTTCCCAAACTTAGAAAGATTTCCCTTATAACAACTTGTCGGAATTCCAAATTGTCTTAAGTACAACCATATTTTCTGGCTAAATTTCATGCATTTGATGCGCAAACGTTAACTGTCCAGTAAGTAATAGGAATGTAACACTCATTGCCTCTTATTGCTATTCTGTAGTTTGAAACATGATTATCTAGTTGATCTACCCTTCCCCTGTTTTGATTGTAACGTTTTACAACTAATGGTTGCGGAATATCTACGTTCTTCTCCTTTGCTGAGTATCTTGAGCACTTCTGTACAGTATCTCTTCCATATTTATTTGAGAGTATTCTTACTATGCTATTATCTTTCCAACGCACTCCCACTGTGGTATTTTTGTATCCACGGCCACGTCAATTTCACCCCTGTCCAGTTTCTTCATAACCGCATGGTTTTTATAGAGACAATTTCCTTTCTATTTTCTCGTACAGTGCCTGTAGCACTAAAGCCTTTTTCGGCCAGAATCCAAACTAGTTTAGCGGAGATAAAAAAATTATCAAAAACAAAACGAAATTCTTAGTCAGAAGCACAGCTAAGTTGGTTACTACGGATTCTCCAAGGTCTATTGACTGTTTTTCTTCTTTGTTTTTTCTACCCTAGTAAATTTCAAATTGCAACCCAAGCTTTACAACCAAAGCGAATAGGTTTTCCTTTGATATATTGCTTACAGCCGTGTCTTCCTCAATTAATCAATTTTATTACCTTCCGGTAAATTGCTGTTGTCGGCAGCATGGGAAATATTTGAAATGCCTTCGAATCCATTACGTCGCATGTATTGATGTGGACGCATCCACTTTCTTCCCAATGCACTCGTCTTCTTGGTAAAGGGACATATCCGGATAAAAGCAAAATTTCAACAAACGCGTATATTTGATTAGTAGAGATATTACAATTCTGTCGATTGGACTGGAGTTAATTCTTCTTTCAATTTACCTTTGTGAGAACATCTGCACGTGGACAGTGGAAGGTAATCTTCGTCGTCCTGTCCGTAAAGTGTATGGGTAATTGAAGGCTCTGTTTGGTGATCATTTCCAAAATAAATTTCGGCTTCAGCTGATAACTATTTGTGGTTCAAATGTCCTCGATTATTAGCGTCCTCGTCGCCTGAGTCGTAGTCCGCATTATACGAAAAATCGTCTGGGGGATTTATAACTATAACCAAAGAATATTCTATCGTAGTAGAATATTCTTTGCTATAACATGAGGAATTTCTCTTGGATTATTAATGTTTTCAATCCCTTCCAAAAGTTCCGCTGTAGTAAGAGATCGTTTCCTAAAAAGAAAAATATATTTTTATCATGTTTTATAAACAATAGAACCGACGAAAGTAAAGCGTTTATAAAACAGCTTAACATACAATTCACGGAGCAGCCGCATTATAACTGAGAGCTGGCGGGAGTTAGGAAATGCAAGCGCTGATTTTTTTATTACTCTGGAACACACTAAAGGGAGATCTATGGCACTCGATGAGCGGTGTGTGCGGAGATGTTGATTGACACGGTTCTTGAATATTTTTAGGTTGTAATTAGTGGGAAACAGATGTCTTGGGTGCGAGTTCCACAGTAATGCAGTGCACCAGACAAAAGTGCCCTGGTAAAGCGACGTTCTAGATATTTCCAGTTGTACAGGGTGCGCTCTACCGTCTGTCGCGACTGTCTGGCAGGCGTTGCTGGGGGGGGGGGGGGGGGGAGGGATGATGCGGGCCAAATCCTGGAAATATCTGCGTGAAAATATCTGTAAAACCCTGATATCTCGGCCACATGCCTGCGGTGTTCTAGACTATCCAGATCCCGGGTTGTCAACAAGACGCACAGCTCTCTTCTTAATGGAATCCAGCATCTTTAGGGTGTCCTTAGGTGCGGCAACACACATACGTGAGCAATATTCTAAGCATGGTCCTATTTACGCTTTGTAGAGTAAGAGTAGCTGCTGCGGTGTATAAAGTTTTTGTTGCGAAATAGCGCAGCAAGCATCTTGTGTGAGGCTGATTTCTCAATGTTAGAAACGTGGTCATGCCATTACATTTTGCTGTTGACCGAGACACCCAGTAGTCCTACGATGAAGATGAAGGAATGGTTCATCCTGCCATAATGATATCAGGGCTCGCTGTATTGGCTCTTGATAAGCGTGGCTGCTTGGGTTTTTGCTTCATTGAACTGGACCAAATGCCTGTTGCCCCAAGTTCGAACTTTCTCCAGATCTTGATTAATTATTGTAATCTGCTCCTGTCTGTGGGGATAAGTCTTAATCGCTGGTAACGGTTTTTCTGATTTAAATTGGAGACAAGGGTAATGTAATCTACAAAATTGTTAGTGATTAGTCTAGACTAGATGAGGAACAAAGTTGGCGCCCTGAGGCACTCCTGCATGAATCGTGAATGTGTCTGAGCTGCAGAGACGTAGGCAGCCAGAAGGATGGCAGTTTGTTGAGCGATCCGCCAAACTCTGTCAAATGTCTTTGAAATGTCCAACGCAATGACTTGAGATTCTCCGTAGTTCTCACTGAATTAGTTATCGCTATTTTGCTAATTATCTGCTGATTAACTGCACTTTCCATGACTTTTAGGATTACTGGAAGCAAGGCAACTTGCCCTGCCTTTTTCTGGAACAGGTTGTGCTCGAGCGACTTTCCAAGACGATGGGTAAATCCCTTTTCGGTAAGAAAGAGAAAAATATCTGAAAAAATGGGTGTTAGTTCGTTGGCGCAGTTCTTTAATACGATGGCAGGTATTCCATCCGGCCTGATGCCTCTTGCGTATATAGATTTTGAAGGATTTTACGAATGTCACGGTGGAATATTTCCAGAGTTGCCAAATCATTAGAAAAATAAACAATTTTTAATATTCGTGATTCGTTTTCGATCCCGTGGGCATACATGGGTTAAAAGCATCCTCTGAATTAACGTTAAAGATTAAATTGGCCTTATTAACATATTTTCACAGCTTTCATTGTTGTGTATTCGTAATTCGGTCAATCTAAGAAAGAAATATAAAAAAAAAATAGTGTAATAATAAAACTTTTTATAATAATAAACCAATCAATCTTATCTATCAACTTCACCCTATGTATAGTAAATCTAACCTAAATAATTAAGGAAATAACGAGGATTTTAAGTTCTCTTTGTACTATATATTTCAATAAATGTTTATCATTCTATTGGAGACATGTTTTATTACAAAGAGATATTTTTAATTAGTAAACACTAATGTTTCAATAATAAATATTGGAAAGAATAATTTATTGACACTAATGCGAAATTCCTTGTATAATTGGGGAAATAGAGAGCTGGCTAAATTGAATTAATTGCTTTGCGTTGCTCTAAATTTGCTCTTGCCGTGAAATCCTAAATTTATATATCCCCAGAGACTCACTACCTAATCCTTCAACTACAAGTGTCGAGGGAAAATGCAAAACTGACAATAATGTAGTAGGGTTTTGTATAGCACCAAAAGGCTGTGATTTATTGTACAATAGTAATGATGAAAAAGGCAATTTCTTCAAAAATAGAATCGTGGTAACATATGAGAGCGCAATATTACAAGACTTCCGGAACATATAAGTGCACAGGTAATAGCGATGTATATTTTATGTTATAACAGTTTCGCATATGATTATTAGTGCAATCTATAAAAGTAATATTACTGTTACACGAAATCCTTTTCAGATATTTGCAACTATTTTGTTAACGATGCTATACGTGTAATATTCTTAGTTCTTTGAAATTACGGAATTTAAAAAAATCATTATGGTTCAAATATTTCTTCTAAACGCTAATGCATGAATTAGAATAACTATGTCATAACCATAAAAAAAATGTTCAAAGTTAAGAAAACGTTAAGTTATGCATTATGCACCTCATTATTTAGCATTACATGCTCCAGAGCAAAATGGCAGATTAATACAAACATTTTAATCATTCATAAATAAAACTCCTAACTCCTTTTTCATAAAGAAATTGGCATTACCCAGATCATTAGCATAAACCAAGGTGCATTTTTGACTTTTATATACTACATAATAAGGTTACACAGTGTGGTCTGAACAATGTATTTATGAAAAAGAGTTTAAAAGCACATTGGCCATTCATAAAACCTTAAAAACATAATTACACTTCATTACCATCTGTCAAATTTTTGACCGAATTGCTGTGCAATCTTTTCAATATATCTTTTTTTTTAGGCAGCAGCACACACACTAAAGGGAGATCCTATGGCGCTCGACGAGCGGTGTGTGCGAAGATGTTGATTGACACGGTTCTTGAATAGTTTTAGGTTGTAATTAGTGGGAAACAGATGTCCTGGAAGTGAGTTCCACAGTGATGCAGTGCGCCAGACAAAGGAGTTCTTGTAAAGTGATATTCTAGGTGTTTCTAGTTGTACGACGAACTGGTGCGCTCTTGCCGTCTGTCGTGACTGTCTGACAGGAGTTGCCAGGGGCGGGATGATGCGGGTCAAATCCTGGGAACATCTGCCGTGAAAGTATCTGTAAAACAGAGACATCTCGGCCACAAGTCTGCGGTGTTCCAGACTATCCAGATTCTGGGTCAACTCCGGGTCGCCGACGAGACGCACAGCTCTCTTCTGAATGGAATCCAGCAGCTTTAAGGTGTGCATTGGTGCGGCACCCCAGATATGTGAGCAATATTCTAAGCACGGTCTTATTTGCGCTTTGTACAGCAAGAGCAACTGCTGCGGTGTATAGAGTTTTTTGTTGCGAAATAGCTCACCAAGCTTCTGGGAGGCTGATTTTGCGATGTTAGCAACATGGTCATGCCACGACATATTGCTGACACCCAGCAGTCCGATTGACGAGGATGAAGGAATTGTCGATTCTGCCATAATGATGCCAGGGCCCGCTATATTGGCCCTCTTGGTAAACGTTGCTGCTTGGGTCTTTGCTGCATTGAACTGGACCAAATTTCGGTCGCCCCAAGTTTGAACTTTCTTCAGGTCTTGATTAATAGCTGTAATCTGCTCCTGTCTGCGGTGGTGAGTTTCAGTCGCTGGTAAGGGTTTTTCCGATCTAAAGTGGGAGACAAGGGTACTGTCATCTGCAAAACTGTAAACAGGATTATTCGTTTCGATCAGCAGGTCGTTAATATAGATGAGGAACATTGTTGGTGAAAGTATTGCGTCCTGAGGCACGCCCGCGTTGATGGTGAATGTGTCCGAGATGTGTCCATCGACTGCAACGTGTAGGGATCGGTTCTTAAGGAAACTGGCCAGCCAGCTGCAGAGAGAGGCTGGCAGTCCGAAGGACGGCAGTTTGTTGAGCAGTCCGTCATGCCAAACTCTGTCGAATGCCTTTGAAATATCCAACGCAATCGCTCGAGACTCTCCGTAGTTTTCAATTGCCCTACTCCATATATGAGTGACATAGGCCAATATATCTCCCGTCGATCTCTCTTTGCGAAAGCCGTACTGATTATCGCTGATTATTCTGTTGTTCTCGAGGTACTTGAGTAGTTACTGGTTGACTACACGTTCCATGACTTTGGAGATTATTGGAGGCAAGGCAATTGGGCGATAGTTTGAGGGCGTGGTTTTCTTGCCTTTTTTTGGAACAGGTTGCATTCGAGCGATTTTCCAAGAGGATGGGTAAATCCCTTTTCCGTAAGAAAGAGAAAAAAGCCTGGAAAAAACGGGTGTTAGTTCGTTGGCGCAGTTGTTTAGCACGATGGCAGGTATTTGCGAATATCATGGTGATGAAACTTGACTTCTGCCATGGTAGTGCTGATGTTCGATATGGTGGGGAGAGTCTTGCCTTGGGGGATGTCTAAGGTAGAGTGCGATGAAAACATTTTAGCGAGCATGTTTGCTTTTTCCTTGGCTGTAGTCCACGTTCATCCGTCAAAGGTGGGAGAGACGTTTTTGTAAAGTTGTTACTTACTGCCTTTGCTACCGATCAGAAATTACTCGAACCACTGGGACATTGCAAAAGTTTATTCCTGATCCTTTGATTGTGTTTGTCCTTAGTTTCGTCGATCACACGTTTGCATTCGTTTCTCGCTTCGACAAAATAATTGCGATTTTTAGCGGTCTGATTTTGCTGCCAGTACTTGAAGGCTTGCTGTTTCCTACCTACAGCTCTTTCGTATCTTCTGTCGAACCAGGGCTTTCCTTTTGATGGTAACTTGATGGAATTTGGGATGTATGCTTCCATTCCTGAGGAGATTACTTGCGTGATCTCTTCACAGCAGACTGACGGGTCGTCAGTGCGAAAGCAGACGTCGAGCCAAGGAAAATGTAGGTAGAACTCCCTTAGATCGCCCCAGTTTGCAGAATTGTAATGACAGATTTTGCGAGGCAATGGTGGGTCCTTCTGTATGAGTGGCAATTCACAAACCGTTGTAATAAGTTTGTGGTCGGAAGTACCTAATGGCGGACCAACTGTAATTGTGTACTGGTCAGGATTGGTGGTTAGAAAGAGATCCAGGAGGGCGGCGAATTCGCCGCTCTCTGAGATTCGAGTTGGTTCGTCTATAAGTTGAGTAAGCCCGCAGCTGATGGCAAATGCTTCAGCTTCTCTACCTTCGTTGTCGGTCTTGTTGTGATGTTTGAGCCAGTTTGTGTTCTGGGTATTGAAGTCTCCCAGAACGATTATTTCTGAACTAGGGTGATCGACCTGTATTGAGTCAAAAGTGGTAGCTAGTGTTGAGAAAAAGCTTTGGTAGGCTCTATCGCTCGGAGGGCGATAGAGACAACATATAAACTTGGTTAATCCCTTGGCGCCGAACTTGAGCCACATGACGTCAAGGTTGTTCGGTTCGAGTGTTTCCTCGCGGTGACATGAAAGGTCGCTTCGTACAAAAAGGCATATTCCGAACTTATGTCTAAATCGGGTATGTAAGTCGTAACCAGGATAGGGGTAGTTCACTGTTATTGTTGTAGAGCATACTTGTGTTTCTGTAAGGGCTAGTATGTGTGGTCTATTTGCTTGTAGATGTTGGTGTACCGAATTTATGTTTGTATTTAGGCCTCTTATGTTGCAGAAATCTATTCTAAATTGGTTCGGTATCTTTGCTATCTGTGAAATGCGGAATGAACGGCTCCCAGGGCCACCCAGCGCCCAGAGATCCGAATGGCCGGGGAGTTTACTTCCGGAATATTTTGATCCTGGAAGCACCATCATGTCCATATATTCCTACTGTGGAACCCGGGACTTGCAGGGACCTCAACAAAAAAGGCCCAGGGACATTCATGAGAGCTTAAGTATTGAAAGCTTCTAAAAATCGTTCATGGATTTTCTCGCAAGAAACTGGCAGCCAGAGACCCACAAAAACAATCTAGGAAAGAAGACTTTGGTGCTAAGGCAAGCGAATAAAACAACAGTTTGTGAACACGAAGAGGCCGATTTCCAACTGTTTTTTCATTGTGATGTCATTATGTGTGACCTTCACTGACAACAGCAGAAAATGTGCACTACAAGGATACTATGGTAAGAACAGGTGATATAAATGCTTTGATCTTGCTTTTGTCGAACATTACCAAATCAGTACATTTAAAACTATAGAATAGCATTTTACTGAATTTTGGAGCAGGAAAACACCAACGATTAATCAACAAATATATCACTGATGTCAAAAAACTGAGGGAAAGGCCTTGCATCGCCGCAGCTTTCTTCCGTAGAGGAAAAATCCGACTTCTCGAATTTCTTATCAAGATATCCCGATTCCAAGAGGAAAAGCCTTTCTCCTTCTTTGCGGCATTCTGTGAAGCGTCCAAAGAAGTAATAGTTATTTTAGTGGAATTCGCAAGTGAAATATATGTTTAAAAAAGTTGTAATGATGTAAGGAAAGTCAGACTTTAGTTGTTTTTTGAATCAACCAAACCGAAGAACGCTTCCAAATCTTTTTCTGGCATCAAGAAAATTAATCCTGTGCTATTGCCAATATATAATTTCGTGCTAGAGAATAAAATACTAGGTTGCAACTTCATTTGTTTACGTTGGAACAATGTAGGTGATCCCTACCCACTGAAGACAATGGGGTCCGTTGAACAATAGCGCAATCAAAACTAACAATTTTTCTATAAGAAAAAAAACAAGGAATTAGGTATTCTATATTAATTTTCTAATAGAAAAAATAAGGAAAAACTGTTTTTTTTTCTTTTTTTTTAAATCTCAAACATATTTGTATCGAACGTTCAGGATCGCTCGTTAACTTTTGTCTTGAAATATTTGAACAATTCATGCCTGTCCCTCCGCTCGCTTCAGCGGCGCACCCAAACAAAACTAACCCAAACTCACCCAAGGTATGCCAAACAAATACACATATAAGTAATAACTTTTATTTGAAAAAATATATATGTCGGCGGATGTGGAATGTCAGTCACGGCATCCCGCTTACCAATGAGACCCAAGAGCGACTGCATACCAACGCGAATACGACCAATAGCAAATAAACACGCTCCATTCTTTGCTACGCGTCGAAAAATAGTTCCAGATTGAAATATTAATATTATAAAAGAAAATGAGTATTCCGCATTTTTTTTTCGTAACTCAACTTGAAATAGGTCCCTCTTATTATATTAAATAACTGGTACGTAATTTTGATTGCACTTTTGCTCAACATCACCAGACAATGACATCGGAAAAAAGTGGCTGAGAGATCACCGACAATGGATGAATGCCCCAGTGCAACAACAAACCCTATCTTCCTGAAACAATGGAAGAATATCAAGAGGCTCTCCTGAAGCTCCGATTAGACCGAAAGGGAGTCAGATGAAGAGCGCTGAAGGTGTTTTAAAAAGTCGTACTTACTGCTTAAAAATGTTTCTTTCTTTGCATGTTTTACAAGATAATTTTTATTTGGCACAAAATAAAGGTTCAGTAGAGTCAGTTTTTAATATCGAATCTTGCTGATAACATTTAAGACTTGTAATTCAATACATAAAAAATAAGGCGTTTAAAAATTAAATTTGTTGTTTTTATGACCCGGTGTGTACTCACACGGCTGTTTCCGAGACTCCGTTGATTTCTCATACCCTTTTTCACAATTTCGTACGACCGGGTGTGAACTTAAGGGTTCGTCTCCACACAATCCCTCTTTATTTCTTTTCATGGACCTTATGACGTAAATGTTGGTATTTTTTTCAAAATTGCCTAGCCCACATTACTTAAAAGCCCCCCGTCTGACATGTAAGACAAAACAAACCTGAACTATTTCGGCTATGCATACACACACTCTACTGTACTTTAAATTTGTTATAGTCAACATTTATATTGGTTTAATTCTGATTTTTCTTTGGCTCTACATAAGAAAAATTGTAAATAAGTTCATTAATAATTAATATATAACTAAGTTGTTGGCAATATGTTTTATTAATGCCAAATTCGGAAAATCGCCCAATTACATTAGCAATCTTTAACATTTTCAACGAACCCTAATCGCCAGATTCACTAATCTTAAACCTATAGTTTTAAAGCCCATAATCCAACAGCAAAATAATGTCGGACCGATGCCGACTTATAGCTAATAATGCGACCCTACTTCTACTTCCAACGTCATTGCAACTTCCTGATAAATCTGAGCCGACGAATTTGAAAAATAAGTTAAGAGTTGTCAGGATGTTGACCTGCAGTCCACCTGCGACCATTTAGAGACACGATGTCGACGTTGGAATTTGACCAAATTTATACACTTAGTTGGCAAATGGCGAGACGAGATCTGGTCACCACATCGGCGCCCCTAGCAAAAAAAAATAAAAGTATACGAAAGGCAAGAATGAGACGGAGAATCGCGTTTCGTATTCATTTTATTATACATGTTATAAACCAAACTACTAATACCAGTCGAATAACTGTGTTTAATAATTTAATTAGGTAAATAGATGATAGCAGAAACACATCATTCCCAAGACCTAAAAATAAAAACGCATTTGACTTTACTAATAAATATAGGCCAGAAAGCTTCAGATGAGAAACGCGCCTTAAACATGTGCTAATTAGGCAAAATAGTACAAAAACAAGAGTTTTTTAATCGCAATTTTCAAATGTAAACTGATTTAAAACGATGCTTTACGCTTTAGTAATGTATAATTATCATAATATATCTTCCTGTTTTATTCAACAAATATTTAGAGGGAAAATGTTTTATTCCATGACTACATTGCGTCATTTTCCAGGTGCAAATAAGCTTTCAATAATGGGTCGTTGGCTTTTTACAGAAATCCAACTATTTATCAACGTGTTGTCGGCAGACCACAAAGTTCTCTACAAATTGTCCACTTCAGTCGGTCTCCTACTTTGCGCTTACCACATTTCCAACTTGCCACGTGTCGGCGATACGAGACACTACAAGCGCTGCGGTAAAATTATACAATTGCAGAGTCCAACGTAGCCCAAACGATGGATTAAGCTAAAATTTCAAGTTTTTAAATTAAAATGGTCTGATAGTCGATACGACGCGACGCCGACGTTATTAATTATTGCAATAACTTAGGTAGATTATGGAAAACCGATGATTTGAAAACGTCTACAGGCATCTACAGTTTACAATTCGACTTCCAAACGTTGTTGGGTGTAGTCGGATAGTAGGTAGTCGCGAAAATGCTGCCTAACCGGCTTCTTACTGGATACAATTACCACAGTCGAGCTATTACCCTTTGGAGATGATGTCTTACAAAATTTACTGGTAATCAAGTCATTGCACAAGAACAGGTTGCAACAAATACTGCCGTTTTTTTAATTTTGAAGAAAGTCGAAAAACATCTACCTATTCAGTGTCAAAGATTTATTTTGAACATTTAACCCGGGAAAATGTGAAAAACTATAATAATAGGTACATTATAAAAAAATTAGTACTTCAGCCAAATTGCCACATACTATAATAATTTTCGGTGTTATTCAGAAAGGTAAAGGTAATAGATCATGTGTTCGATTTCATGAACAAAAGTTAAACTCTCGAAAATTGATGTAGGCAACAAAGATGTTATTCGATCCATTGCTTGCTGTTACATTGTTTACTTTTTTTACTCTCTGCTTTCCCAAGCCTACCCCTGATATACATGTTTTTTTGGCAATTTAACACCATCAACAAACTAAAACTTTAAATTTCCTCATAATCCATATTTTCATTATCCTTCTTTTGCCCGGCAAATAATTATATATTTTTTGTACCTACTTTAAACGAAATTACCTTTATTTTCTTCCATATAGGAAAGCTGATAATGTTTGGATATTTGGTTTGATTCAATAAATCGTACTACATAAGATATTATAGCATAAGTCTTTATTAGCAGGACTCTTGCAAAATATAATTAAATATGTCATAGAAAAATCATGAATTTAAATCATGCAATAAGATTTACTTATGAATCATATAATTCACCAACAAACACAAAATCTCAGGTTCAATATTCAGAGCTGTTAAAATATACCTGTCATGGCTCGATTATTTATTAATTTAGTTTAAAACATTTTTAAATAGCCCCTGCTTCATAAATAAAATCCGAAATTATGAAATAATGCTGCGTATTTACTTTTTATGGTAGTTTAATTCAGTTTGGATAAACTGATCGTATTGTTAATTTTTTCCTCCGTGAAGAAATATTTAGAAATTAAAAGAAAAGGGTTATAAATATAGTTAAAGTTAATGGTTTCAATACTACCATTAATTAATAGGCATCAGTTTAAAAAAGCCACCCGTTAAAATTATTTCGATGATCAGGACAAAATGTAAAATATGTTTCGATACCAAAAAGTTTTTGAAAGCATAGGTTTAAAATTAGCGTAGTAAACAAACACAATATAATGTTTAGAAATTATTGTGTGGCTTAAAGTACCAAGTTAAAATACTTACTAAAATAAGTGGAATATATAAAACTGGTTGCACGGAATGTAATAAAAAATATGTTGGACAAACTAGAATATTCATACAAATAGGATTTAAAGAGCACACAATTCATTTAAAGTATGGTAGAAGAAAAAAAATCAAATGTTTCCGAGTACCTATGCTTTTGGAAACAGTAAAGCATATAGCAATAAAAGTTAAAAGTAAGTAAGCAATTTAAAAATGGAAACATTTGATTCCATTTTTACCTACATTCAAGCATTCACTCATTATAGTAAAAGCCTTTATCTACGACCCACACAGTAAGAGGTTATTACGTCATTCATTTCGACCCATGTAAGGTTGCGTAATAAGAGTCATTACATCACAAGTGTCGTAATGAACTCATTACCTCCCTAGTTATGTAATGAATCTTATTACGTAACTCATTTTTTTATAATTCATTAGATACAATGGGCCAAAATCAGAGTTTTTAATGTGGAGGTCTGACTGTTTTCATTTAAAATTAGAATTATTTTTGTAGATTACACGTGTACTATGTCAGGGCACATTTACGTGACTGTAATAACGTTCATATCGTACTTATAATAAAAATAACTATTATTTTACTTTATAAGCGTGATCCATGGGAATGTAGGGTGTCGAGGACAGCCTGGCAAAGAAAAGATTTCTTTGTTAGCAAAGTCTTATAGAATGTAGAAAGATGCTTTGTGCATTCAAACGACTGCTGAGATACGGCAATGTATAATATGCAGATATGCGAATTTGAATGTAGTTGCCGGAGCACATAGCTGGCTGCTATTCTCGTAAGTATGCCAGACAATATGTATGATAAAATATTTAATACATGTATTTTCTATTTTAATATTGCGGATTACGATATATTACTATTTTCTTTCTGTTAATTCCAGACGAAAAATATAATCATTAGAAAAACTTCAAAGTACCTACTGATGTAAGGAATTACGGGGCTAAAAAAAGATGCAAGCTGAGGTTTTGTTTTACATCTCGGGTACCTGAATTAAATCTTAAAGATCTGACCAGCAACAGATATGTTTCCTCTGCTTATGAAGGGTTACGTTTGTCCGTACATTTGTAAGCTTTTTTACAAAATATCTGACCTTGTATTTATGATGAAATTAAAAATCAGATGCCTATCACCATATCTAGTTTATTTTCTTTTTGATCTCTTAGAAAAGGCAGAACATCTCAAATTACGATTTCACTCTGAAAAGCGGCGAGATAAAAGAAGTTTTAGGATATAAATAGCTAAGTGTTCTCGAAGTTGCTGCAACTTATCTCAGGGATCTGATTTGTGATACCACGAACGACAATAGTGCATACACGATCATATCAGTTCTCAGTTCAGTTTCAGTCTCAGTCAAAAATAGGTCTGTCCATCCCGTCAGTTCTCCATCTCCGCTTGGGTTTCCCTTCAGTTTTTATCTTTTTACACGAAGGAAGAACGGACAGTTCGACTGAGCACTGAGAACTGACATGACCGTGTAAAAGGCCTTTTATCATGCTGTAGCGTGCGATAATCGTTGATTATGATGCATGCGTAATAAAAAAATTATATAGGTTTCGACAAGTAAATGATATAAACAAACACACAACTAGCAACGGCAACAATCTTTATATACCCCAATTTACATTAGTCTCCATAAATCGACTAAGTCGGTGCCATGTATTTACCTGCCTTGGTATATATTATGTTAAATCCCTTTGCCGGAACATAATAAATACAATTCAAATAGTTTTAGATTTTAAAGATATCTGAAAAGCATCATTTAAATAAATGCGCCATTCTCGTGTGAATTTGGGGATTGAATTTGAACTGAATCATTGAATCTCAGTTTATAAACATACTATTACTGTCATCTTCACCTAGCTTGTATATCAAGTTCGTTTTTGTGTGTATGTATTTCATATATTACTCTGTTTTAATTTGTTATATTTTATTTTACTTTCCCTACTGTACGTTTTTAATCTCTTTATTATCTTATATAATTTATGTATTGCCGTCTTTTTTTCTTAAAATGCAAATTTTGTAACTTAGTGTTCAGTTGTGACTAGGTAATGTTATTTTGAATACACGCTATTTGAGATAGAAGCACACCATACACGGCGTTTTTTCGCTATGGTAAAATGCAAATTTTGCTATTTAGTGTTCATTTATAGGTAGGTTATGCATTTTTGAAAACACGCTAAATTGAGATAAAAGCATACCATATACGGCGTTTTCTAACTCGTGTTATAGATTTTTGCGATTTAAGTTTTCAACTCCACGTTAGAATCTCTCACTACTGAATCAATAAACTTGAAAATTTAAATGGATAGACAAAGCTTAAAGGTTTTAGATTAGGTCAGCTGAATAAGTATCTTAAAATATGTATGGAGATAACCTGATAATTGCGTTTATTTTTTGCTAAACATATATATTTCAATGCACCATCTATTTACATACCAACCCGCTAGACATCATGTCAAGTTTTCTGGCGTTGAAGTGTATTTAAAGAGACGTTTTCTAATAATGTACATGATCGAAAGCGTCAGTTTCCTTCACTAGCGCTAGAAAGCAAAAATATACTAATTTAATTTTAACATTAACTTACATTTAATTAATTTTATCTCTAAAATTATTCCTAAATGTCGCCTCTCTACTATCCCTACTAATTTTTAAATTACTTTGTTCTTAGTTTAATATGCGATCATAGAAAAAATTATGAACCTAATTCACGCGAGCGAAAAGTGTATTTCTCATATTGGGCTCACGTACGAGAAAGTATCACTTTCCACACTTTTTTGGAAAATAACTATTTCATCAAAAATATTTATCCGTAGATATACAGGGTGTCCAGAAATTAGTGTAAAAGGTTTTAACAGCGCATTCTACATATAAAATAGACTCTAATTTCCTTAATAAACATATGTCGAAAAATGCACCCTAACAGAGTTACAGCCCTTAACAGGTTTCCTCCTCAAGATGGTTTTCAGTTCATATTTCAGAAACGGTTACAGCTATGCCTTTGAAATTTTGGTATTAGGGTAATTTTAGCATGCGTATTATTTTTCTCAAATTTGAAAATTCAAATTTTAATCAGAGGCGTGACATTTGGGGTGGCAAACGCAACTAAACTGTCATATCATTTTCGTGGGTCCACTTTTAAAGTTTTTTCTTTTAAAATCTGAAAATATGGGCCTTTCTACGTAAAAAAGGTACTCTTCATTTGTATCGCTAAGATGCACCGTTTATGGGAAAATTGACAGTTTAGTTGCCTTTACCACCCCAAATGTCACGGCTCTGACTAAAATTGGAATTTTCTAATTTGAGAAACATAATCCGCATGCTAAAATTACCCTAATACCAAAATTTCAAAGGCATAGCTGTCACCGTTTCGGAAATATGGATTAAAAACCATCTTCAGGAGGAAACCTGTTAAGGGCTGTAACTCTGTTAGGGTGAATTTTTCGACATATGTTTATTAAAGAAACTAGAGGCTATTTTATATGTAGAATGCGCTGTTAAAATCTTTTACACTAATTTCGGGACACCCTGTATTAGAATATACTTATTAAACACTTTATTAGTTTCAATTTTCAGGTAAATTAATACAGTAGAAAAGATCTATCTTAACATGGGGTCAAAATTTAAGACTTAAGATCCTATGTCTGTAAAGAAATTTAATTACATTTATTTTACTTATTACTACTAATAAATTATTTAGATGCTTACAAATTATTTGTTTTATTTTGCCAGTCCTATATTAACCAGTAATAAATCTAAGAAAAAAAAGGGGGAGGTTGTATTCTCTGCAAAATTTGCATTAAAATCAGTGCAGGGCGCTTTCCCTCAGCCATCATCATTACCACTTTGAAGCAAGGTATCACCTAAGGACAACATATTGAGAATATGTACAAAATTTAGAAAGGTAATTGTTTTTACTGAGATATTGTGCTCTTAATTTTAAATAAGATTTGAAGATTATGAAAGATTTTCTGAAGCCAGATATAAAATAATTTTTGGGATTAGTTATGAAAAGTTATATGAAAAAGATTCCTATTTAGGCTATACTTACATCGTACGCTTGAAATGCAATGATAAAGAACAAACACAAAGTATGCACAAACAATTTCACATAATACATTAAAATTTTCAGACTTTACTGTAACTCTTAAGAAAATGGGGGATCACAGCACCCTATATTTAAAATTTTTAAAAAGTTATGCGCACATCTAAAAATAATTATCCCATCAGACTCTTGGAAAGTTTTTCACACACTTCAGTCTATTCTTTCCTTTTTCATCTACAACTTTATCAAGAATATAATCAGTTTTTTACCGACATTTCAGGTGAGTCACCTAACTGATCTGGTAACAAAACTTAATAATACTAACTTACCAAATCAGTCTCTGACGCTTTCATTTGACGTTGCGAAACTTTTCACCATAGTACCGAGGTCAGAGGCACTAAAAATGGTTTAAAATTTACTAATATCCAAGAATCTAAATGACAGAGAATCGTCACCGTCTTATTATCTCAGCTGAATCTTTGCCTTTCACAAAATTATTATTTTTTCGACAATGGATACTATGAACAACCTGACAGACTAACTATGGAAAGCTGCTTAACACCTTTTTTAACAGACGTTTTCATGAATTCTCTAGACATTTTTTCATGAACTCTCCTCAAATTTTATACGGGTGCAGGTACTATGATGACTGTCTATGTTTTTGGATTACAGTCCTGAAAATGCGCACTTATTGTTAAACAAACTTAACAACATATACCCAAAACTAACTTTCATTCTAGAATTAAAATCCATCTATTCCTTAAACTTCTTAGATATCACTATTAAAAATACCAACACATATCTGGAATATTCATTCTATAGAAAACTACACACTGATCACATTATACCATGCCAATCCAGTTACCCGTATTTGACGAACACTGAAGGTAAGATTCTAAAACAAATAGCATATAATAACGATTATGGCCCTGGCATGATAGATACTCTCATCAAATAAAACTAAAATTAAAAAGATAAGGAAGAAAATGTACCCTAAACCAATAATAACTGCCATCAATACCTAAGTATTATACGATTTCTGGACTCTCGAGCAAAGCAAAGAATTTAACAACGCATCCACCATAATGTCGACAATATTAGAATATCACATAAAACCGTTGACTGATAATAGGGGAAGACGCGCAAATGCCGTGCCTAGAAACGTGACACCTTCCTTTTCGATACCCTTACGTCTCACCCACTGATTGGTGGTGCGACCTCGCGGCATATGCCTGGAAATGCGAAAGGAATTCATACCATTCTTGATTCATTTATTAGATCCAGTCGCGTGGCGCTTTGAGATACTCGGGCAACGGCCAACGGATGTTCACAAGAAATAGTTTTCGCACGTATGGAGTTTTCGCATTGACCGAAAAAATTATGATAAGACCAAGGATTTTAACGATATTTACTTATAAAGATGTTATATTTTACTGAATAATTTAATATATTATTATGCCATTAGAATGAACATTCCGTGTAAGTAAACTAAATATAATTCTAATAAGATAAATTGGCATGTACTTATATGAATTGGTTTTTTATTAAAGTTTTTGCTGGCAGCCGAATTTTTGGTTGACTACAATACTTATTTCTCACTTACCGTCGCTCGAAAGCAAAAATGTTTTAAAAGTTATAATTTGTTAAGATTGAAATTGAGAAGCATGGAGAGATAAAGTTGTGCCAAATAAATAAAACATGATAGCATTGTAAAACAACTTACATTTTTATTGGAATAAATAAATATTAAGCAGAAGGTTAATACCTAAAATATAAAGTGAAACGTGAGACATCACGTGAAATGTGATAGTGTATATAAAATAATGCAAGAATACAAAACTAAACTAGTAAAATAATATTATGTATAAAGGATTTACCAAATTTTATAAATAAACATAGTCAACTAAGTTGATGATTGATTTACCTAAGCATAGCGTAAGTAACTGAGGGTTTCTTAGCATTATTTGGACTTGGAGGATAACTACTTTATGGTAAAGCATGTTTCAGTTTTGACTTTTTTATCCAGCTAAATCCCTAAAATTTATCAGTGGTCGCCTGGGACGTCTGTGCGATTCGAGAATCGCGTAGAATAGTCTGCTCTTTCTGGTGGCCATTCCAAGGTTTCATTGTTTCGCGAATAATCGAGTACCTAGTGGTTGTCAACGTGTCGGAATTAGTGGTCAAGCGAATACCACAATGAGGAAGTTTCATTAAAATTTTTATTGCTAATTTTGATAGCCCATCAAAATTTTATTTCTTTCATAGTTCGAAAAATGAGGCAGATACAACACTATGAAATATGCTTATGACGTCACCATGTATATGAATTGTTACGTCGCACCATGCTTAGTATATTATATCGTTGGCTGAGAATCAGTCAACGATTAGATCTATATATACAAAACTAAAAACTGGCATAGCTCTCGTAATAATCATCTTTAGTGGAAATTAAAAAATACGTATCGATATTTTTTCACTGTTCTATAATTTACAGTAAAACAAATAATCAGTTTAATTTTTCTGCAGACTTCTTGATTTTAATAATAGCAAAATTTTAGCGCACACGCTGCTTGCAAATAATAATGAAAATAATTTAGAAAAAATCATTGGTTTGATAAAATTCTAATTTTTCTATGTGGTTTATTTTGAGCATCTTTGGTGTCACGTATATTGCAACTGAATTTTTCAGACACTCCCATTTCATTTGTTTGTAAAGCATTGTTTTTGTTACAATTTTTAATAATTTTTCGATATGTTCTGGACATAAATTAATAATATTTATATTGATTTCGTTTAGCAATAATTTATAAATGGATTTAAAAATATTATTATGTAATGAAATTATTTTTAGGTTTCCAAAATGACCGTTAGGGGACGTAATAGCCATCTTAAATTTTAAAAAAGGTTATAAGTCAGTGAAAACCGCATTTCCGAAAACCGAAAACCGAAAACATAAGTAAATAAATCAAAATTAAAAAAAAATCGGATTTTGGGATAGTTTTTCAGTAGATCCGTTGCTATTAAATTGTAATTATCGTTATTTTACCACAATATATATTATTTTACTGCTAAAATACCAACATAATATTTAAAATCTCAATAATAATTAATATTCATTCAATATGAATATTGATTGCCCTTGTGTCCTCGCAAAATTCGAACTAATAAAGAAAGCAAGTACCAAATCAAATTGGGGGGGGAATAGGAGGGAACAAAGGCAAACAGAAAAGTGGAAAATAATATAAGTAACAGCAACAATCTGTTAAAAATTATAAAACTTTTTATGGTCGAGCTATTCGAGAAGATTTTTTTTTCTAAATTTACGCCTAATAAGCAAGAGGCTATAATATAGGGCTTTCTATAGGGCGAGACCAATCGGGAGAAAAACTTCGTAACGGTGCGTCGGATCGCTCTGAATCTTATACCAATCGATTTGTAATCGAAAAAAAAAATTTCGATTTTTTGTCTGTATGTGTGTGTGTGTGTGTGTGTGTGTGTGTATGTGATGAAATCGATTACAGGTCGCAATTTTGAAGATAGCGACTTGAAATTTGGCATAGAGGTAGAGGTCCATGAACCCTCGGAACCTATTGATTTTGGTTACGATCGGTTAATATACAGGGTGTGAAAACAGGACAAGTTACCGTTTTTTGGCATTTTTGCCCGTGTCACAAGGACCAACTTTTCTTTTTTTTTATATCAAATGAAAGTATTCGGTAAGATACGTATTTTTGTTCCTTTGCTCTTTTGCTCTATTTGTTATACAGGGTGTGAAAACAGGACAAGTTACCGTTTTTTGGCATTTACAGGTCGCAATTTTGAAGATAGCGACTTGAAATTTGGCATTGAGGTAGAGGTCCACAAACCCTCGGAACCTTTTGATTTTGGTTACAATCGGTTAATATACAGGGTGTGAAAACAGGACAAATCACAGTTTTTTGCAATTTTTGTCCGTGTAAACAAGGATAATATTCTTTTTTTTATGTCAAATGAAAGTATTCTGTAAGACACGTAATTTTGTTTCTTTGCTCTTTTGTTCTAATTGTTATACAGGGTGTGAAAACAGGACAAGTTACCGTTTTTTTGCATTTAATGTCGCAATTTTGAAGATAGCGACTTGAAATTTGGCATAAAGTTAGGAGTCCACAAACCCTCGAAGCCTATTGATTTTGGTTACGATCGTTTAATATACAGGGTGTGAAAACAGGACAAGTTACCGATTTTTTGGCATTTACAGGTCGCAATTTTGAAGATAGCGACTTGAAATTTTGCATAGAGGTAGAGGTCCACAGACCCTCGAAGCCTGTTGATTTTGGTTACGATTGGTTAATATACAGGGTGAGAAAACAGGACAAGTTGCCGTTTTTTGGCCATTAGAGGTCGCAATTTTGAAGATAGCGATTTGAAATTTTGCATGGAGTTAGAGGTGCAAAAATTTTCGAAGCCTGTTGAGTTTGGCTACAATCGGTTAATATACAGGGGGTGACAGCAGGACCAGTTACCGTTTTTTGGCATTTATAGGTCGCAATTTTGAAGATAGCGACTTGAAATTTGGCATAGATGTAGAGGTCCACAAACCCTTGAAGCCTATTGATTTTGGTTACGTTCTGTTAATATACAGGGTGTGAAAACAGGACAAGTTACCATTTTTGGCATTTTTGTTCGTGTAAACAAGGACCAACTTTTCCTTTTTTCGGTGTCAATTTATAAGTAGACGTGAAAGTATGTCAGCATTTTTTATTGACAATATGGTTACCATAGCAACCAATTAATAATACGTAAATCACTAATAAAAGATATAGTATGGTACTTAGGATTGTTTGTGAAGCCTAATTTGATAATAAAAAATTGGTTTCTATGGTAACCAAAAGAAAGTTAAGAATCGTCTTAATTCGTCAATCGTCCGACTTAGAGATTTGATATATGGTATTTAGGTAAAGATTAAAAAACAATTAAAAATTGACGTTGACAAGTCGGTTACCATGGCAACCAATTAATAATATGTATATCACTAATAAAACATATGATATGGTACTTAGGATTGTTTATGGAGCCTAATTTGATACTAAAAAATTGGTTGCTATGGTAACAAAAAAAAAGCAAAAAAACCGTCATAATTCGTCAATCGTCCGACTTAGAGATTTGATATATGGTATTTAGGTAAAGATTAAAAAACAATTAGCAATTGACGTTGACAAGTCGGTTACCATGGCAACCAATTAATAATACGTATATCATTAATGAAATGTATAATATGGTACTTAGGATTGTTTATGAAGCATAATTTCATAATACAAAATTGGTTGCTATGGTAAACAAAAAAAAAGTAAAAAATCGTCATAATTCGTCAATCGTACGACTTAGAGATTTGATATTTGGTATCTAGGTAAAGATAAAAAAAAAATACGATTGACGTTGACAAGTCGGTTACCATGGCAACCAATTAGAAATTTATCACGGTAAAATTAGACTAGCGAATGGTAAGTCTAATTATAAGGGCTTTCTAATTATAGGCCACGGTACGTATAGGAACGTGGCAATAATGTGTGACCGAAGGTCACACAAACGAGGCCCGAAGGGCCTCGCGCGTGCCCAGGCACAGGCGGCCACGCCGCTTGTTAGAAAGCCCTTATCTATAATATAGGGCTTTCTATAGGGCGAGACCAATCGGGAGAAAAACTTCGTAACGGTGCGTCGGATCGCTCTGAAACTTATACCAATCGATTTGTAATCGAAAAAAAAAATTTCGATTTTTTGTCTGTATGTGTGTGTGTGTGTGTGTGTGTGTGTGTATGTGATGAAATCGATTACAGGTCGCAATTTTGAAGATAGCGACTTGAAATTTGGCATAGAGGTAGAGGTCCACGAACCCTCGGAACCTATTGATTTTGGTTACGATCGGTTAATATACAGGGTGTGAAAACAGGACAAGTTACCGTTTTTTAGCGTTTTTTGGCATTTTTGTCCGTGTAAACAAGGACCAACTTTGCCTTTTTTCATGTCAAATGCAAGTATTCGGTAAGACACGTATTTTTGTTCCTTTGCTCTTTTGCTCTAATTGTTATACAGGGTGTGAAAACAGGACAAGTCACCGTTTTTTGGCATTTAAGGTCGCAATTTTGAAGATAGCGACTTGAAATTTGGCATAAAGTTAGAAGTTCACAAACCCTCGAAGCCTATTCATTTTGGTTACGATCTGTTAATATACAGGGTGTGAAAACAGGACAAGTCACCGTTTTTTGCTATTTTTGTCCGTGTAAACAAGAATAATATTCTTTTTTTTATGTCAAATGAAAGTATTCGGTAAAACACGTATTTTTTGTTCCTTTGCTCTTTTGTTCTAATTGATATACAGGGTGTGAAAACAGGACAAGTTACCGTTTTTTGGCATTTAGGGTCGCAATTTTGAAGATAGCGTCTAGAAATTTGGCATAAAGTTAGAAGTCCACAAACCCTCGAAGCCTATTGATTTTGGTTACGATCGTTTAATATACAGGGTGTGAAAACAGGACAAGTTAACGTTTTTTAGCATTTACAGGTCGCAATTTTGAAGATAGCGACTTGAAATTTTGCATAGAGGTAGAGGTCCACAGACCCTCGAAGCCTGTTGATTTTGGTTCCGATCGGTTAACATACAGGGTGTTAAAACAAGTCAAGTTGCCGTTTTTTGGCCATTAGAGGTCGCAATTTTGAAGATAGCGACTTGAAATGTGGCATAGAGGTAGAGGTCCACAAACCGTCGAAGCCCATTGATTTTGGTTACGATCTGCTAATATACAGGGTGTGAAAACAGGACAAGTTACCATTTTTTGGCATTTTTGTTCGTGTAAACAAGGGCCAACTTTTCCTTTTTTCGGTGTCAATTTATAAGTAGAGGTGAAAGTATGTTAGCATTTTTTGTTGACAAAATTGTTACCATAGCAACCAATTAATAATATGTAAATCACTAAAAAAAGATATGATATGGTACTTAGGATTGTTTATGAAGCCTAATTTGATACTAAAAAATTGGTTGCTATGGTAACCAAAAAAAGTAAAAAATCGACATAATTCGTCAATCGTACGACTTAGAGATTTGATATTTGGTATTTAGGTAAAGATTAAAAAAAATAACGATTGACGTTGACAAGTCGGTTACCATGGCAACCAATTAGTAATATGTATATCACTAATAAAAAATTTAGTATGGTACTTAGGATTGTTTACGAAGCCTAATTTGATACTAAAAAATTGGTTGCTATGGTAACCAAAAAAAGTAAAAAATAGACATAATTCGTCAATCGTACGACTTAGAGATTTGATATTTGGTATTTAGGTAAAGATTAAAAAAAATAACGATTGACGTTGACAAGTCGGTTACCATGGCAACCAATTAGTAATATGTATATCACTAATAAAATATATAGTATGGTACTTAGGATTGTTTATGAAGCCTAATTTGATACTAAAAAATTGGTCGCTATGGTAACCAAAAAGAAGCAAAAAATCGTCATAATTCGTCAATTGTACGACTTAGCGATTTGATATTTGGTATTTAGGTAAATACTAAAAAAAAATAACGATTGACGTTGACAAGTTGGTTTCCATGGCAACCAATTAATAATATGTATATCACTAATAAAAGATATAGTATGGTACTTAGGATTGTTTGTGAAGCCTAATTTGATAATAAAAAATTGGTTGCTATGGTAACCAAAAAAAGTTAAAAATCGTCTTAATTCGTCAATCGTACGACTTAGATATTTGATATATGGTATTTAGGTAAAGATTAAAAAACAATTAACAATTGACGTTGACAAGTCGGTTACCATGGCAACCAATTAATAATATGTATATCAATAATAAAACATATAGTATGGTACTTAGGATTGTTTGTGAAGTCTAATTTGATACTAAGAAGTTGGTTGCTATGGTAACGAAAAAAAAAGCAAAAAATCGTCATAATTCGTCAATCGTACGACTTAGAGATTTGATATATGGTATTTAGGTAAAGATTAAAAAACAATTGACGTTGACAAGTCGGTTACCATGGCAACCAATTAATAATATGTATATCATTAATAAAATATATAGTATGGTACTTAGGATTGTTTATGAAGCATAATTTCATACTAAAAAGTTGGTTGCTATGGTAACCAAAAAAAAAGTAAAAAATCGTCATAATTCGTCAATCGTACGACTTAGAGATTTGATATTTGGTATTTAGGTAAAGATAAAAAAAATTTAACGATTGACTTTGACAAGTCGGTTACCATGGCAACCAGTTACAAATTTATCACGGTAAAATTAGACTAGCGATTGGTAACTCTAATTATAAGGGCTTTCTAATTATAGGCCACGGTACGGATAGGAGCGTGGCAATAATGTGTGACCGAAGGTCATACAAACGAGGCCCGAAGGGCCTCGCGCGTGCCGCAGGCACGAGTGGCCACGCCACTTGTTAGAAAGCCCTTATCTATAATATAGGGCTTTCTATAGGGCTTTATAACGGACTTTTTGTGTGTGTGTGTGTATGTGATGGGATCGACTACAGGTCGCAATTTTGAAGATAGCGACTTGAAATTTGGCATAGAGGTAGAGGTTCATGAACCCTCGGAACCTATTGATTTTGGTTACGATCGGTAAATATACAGGGTGTGAAAACAGGACAAGTTACCGTTTTTTTGCATTTTTGACCGTGCAAACAAGGACCAACTTTTCTTTTTTTTTATGTCAAATGAAAGTATTCGGTATGACACGTATTTTCTCTATTTGCTCTTTGCTCGAATTGTTATACAGGGTGTGCAAACAGGACAAGTTGCCGTTTTTTGGCATTTACAGGTCGCAATTTTCAAGATAACAACTTGAAATTCGGCACAGAGGTAGAGCTCCACAAACCCTCGGAACATATTGATTTTCGTTACGATCGGTTGATATACAGGGTGTGAAAACAGGACAAGATGCCGTTTTTTGGCATTTTTGTCCGTGTAAATAAGAATAAAATTCTTTTTTTATGTCAAATAAAAGTATTCGGTAAGACACGTATTTTTGTTCCTTTGCTCTTTTGCTCTAATTGTTATACAGGGTGTGAAAACAGGATAAGTTACGGTTTTTTGGCATTTACAGGTCGCAATTTTGAAGATATCGACCTGAAATTTGGCATAGAGGTAGAGGTCAACAAACCCTCGAAGCCTAATGATTTTGGTTACGATCGGTTAATATACAGGGTGTGAAAACACGACAAGATACGGTTTTTTGGCATTTACAGGTCGCAATTTTGAAGATAGCGACTTGAAATTTGGCATAGTGTTAGAGGTCCACAAACCCTCGACGCCTATTGAGTTTGGTTACGATCGGTTAATATACCGGGTGTGAAAACAGGAAAAGTTTCTGTTTTTTGGCATTACAAGTCGCAATTTTGAAGATTGCGACTTGAAATTTGGCATAAAGGTAGAGGTTCACAAACCCTCGAATCTTATTGATTTTGGTTACGACCGGTTAATATACAGGGTGTGAAAACAGGAAAAGTTACCGTTTTTTTGGCATTTACAGGTCGCAATTTTGAAGATAGCGACTTGAAATTTGGCATATAGATAGAGGTCCAAGAACCATCGAAGTCTATTGATTTTGGTTACGATATGTTAATATACAGGGTGTGAAAACAGGACAAGTTAACGTTTTTTGGCATTTTGTACGTGTAAACAAGGACCAACTTTTCTTTTATCGATGTCAATTTATAAGTAGTTGTGAAAGTATGTTAGCATTTTTTGTTGACAACATGGTTACCATAGCAACCAATTAATGATATGTATATCACTAATAAAAGATATAGTATGGTACTTAGCATTGATTATGAAGCCTAATTTGATACTAAAAAATTGGTTGCTATGGAAACCA